>JAOWBP010002559.1:45045630-45065544 GCA_028571105.1 Tragopan temminckii | reverse complement strand
TATATTAACTCAATCTTTGGAACTTGTTGTGACTTAACTAATATTTCAGAGACTTGATCAGAATATTAACATCTCTGAGAGCCCCAAACCAACATAAAAGTCATAAGGAAAAAACACATGTAAAGAAGGTGAGAAATACCCTCTGTTCTGGACAGCTAACCAAATAACAGTTAGGGATTTTTCAGTAGACTTAGGAAGGAGGAGGAGGAAGGGATTTCCCAGCTTCCTTCCTATACCTTAAGTCTCTTCCTCAGTTATAAGTTTCTGCTTTGCAGATGGTTCAGAAGCCAGACATTCAGTTCATTAAATAAAACCAACACTTCAGTAGAAACCAAGGACTCAGCTGACATACCAGATGAGTAAAAAACAGCCTAGCCACATGCAAAGACCTGTGAAAGGCTATATTTAAAGAAAAAAATATATATATTATTGTTAGTTTCCAGCATTCACCCATGATACTTCCTCCAGTGAGCAGTTTCTCATGAAAAACAAAAGGCAATGAAAAAAAACAAGCATTAAGTAATTTTGTAGGATTTGGTTTGCTCAGCAGCATTTCAAAAGATGACAAGAAAACAGGACAACCTCCATCAATGGGTGCTGAAGCAATGTATTAAGTGTTTGATGTAAAAGATGCATACCAGAAGTGAACACATTTCTGCATGGCCTTATGTGTTTGGTAAGACAAATGCTAGTGACCTGAGTAGAACCTTTTAATTAAACAAATCAACAGTCAGGATTAGAATGTAAAAAGCCTGGCACGGAGGGACATGGTTAGCGGGCATGGTGGGGGTGGGCTATGGTTGGACTATATGATCTCTGAGGTCTTTTCCAACCTTCATGATTCTATCATATTTGCTGCAGAGCATGAGATCTCTCCTAAAGTTGATACTTTCAAAACATTGCCCCTTAACTTAGCTAAAATTCTACCAACACCCAAAGGACTGCTCGTATCACAGCATATGAAGTTAGAATACCAAAAAGGTGAAAATAAAAAACCCCAACAATTGCTTTTCTTTCTGCTCAAAACAGACTGTGTATTCTTAAAGCAAATATAACCTAAAGCTGTGCCAAAACCTGTGTTAAAATATGCAGGTTTCAACATCAGTTCAGAGGACCTAGGTTTGCCTTACAGTCATGTCAAGAGCAACCAACGATGAGAGTAGTCAATGAA
The DNA here is from genome assembly GCA_028571105.1 of Tragopan temminckii. Lineage (NCBI taxonomy): Eukaryota > Metazoa > Chordata > Aves > Galliformes > Phasianidae > Tragopan > Tragopan temminckii. The sequence continues at coordinate 45,064,373 of JAOWBP010002559.1, read as the reverse complement.
TACGCTCTGCTGGACAGGTGACTACTACCAACTAAAACAGGTGCCTAAAACGGGGCTGTGTGTCACCCTACAGTAGTGCCTCTTGGATACTTAATGGCTGGCTATTATAAAGGCCAGTTAAACCAGCTTCCTTCACACCACCACATGTATTACATACTTTCATAGAGCTTTGAGCTCTTATTATTCTCAGTAATGTCATATCTTAACACAGAATTAAGAAACTCACTACAAAATATCCTGAATAGTAAGAGCATCGACAGCTTAAATACAGCTGATGTCCATTCTGCAAGACATATGCTTCCTTACACATTATTCCCCTTCTCGCTGAATTCAGTTGCACTTCCAGTCAAATAAACACTGATATTTAGAATACTGCTTGGATTTGCATGCTTTCCTGCTGTTCTTCCGTTGTAACTAAGTAATCGCAAGCCTATCAAGTATTACTCTATTTGATCATCTGATCCACAAGCTAGATTCTAGCTCAGGGAATGCCCTGGGAGAGACACTAATAATCTAATGTAAGGTATCCTGGAGTGCTACTTATGACAGGAGAAAGCAGTCAGTGATTTGGGATTTGAGGTGAATATGTAGACCATTCAGGCTAAGAGTAACAGGACTGTGTTCTTAGATATGTATTTACACGCTTACAGCTTAACATTTTTCTAATATGGTTATATTATGAGCAATATCTTCACAGTGTAACAAATCTGGCTTCATACATCGGCACTACTAGAAGTATACAATCACATTTATATCAACAAAATGTCTTTTACACAGAAGTAGAATCTGAAATCATTGCACAACCCTCACCTGCCCTGTTGCATAGACTGTTTTAACAGACCCTCGCAAGCACTGGGTACAGTTTAGAATCACTACTTTTCGTTCAGTTGCTCTCTTAAGTTCTTCTAGCAAGTCTTCTCTGCTATTTGGGGCATTGCCACTTCCGTAAGTTTCAAGTACAATGCCCTCAATTGGAGGCTGGAGAAATGCTTTCACCTGTTTAAAAGCAAGACAGGAAAGAGAGATGAAGGCTGTGTTTACATCACATTAAGATTTTCTTATATGGCAGTCATAAAAAATAGGCTATTCCTGTTACAGTCTTATAGGCTCCCATGCCTTACAGTCTTCTCATGCCTTTCTGTACTCCTCATCTGCAACAAGGACTGAAGAATAATGTTAAAAAAATATGCATTCCAAATTCTTAGTTTCCTTTCAAATTCCTAGAGGGATAGATTTTAAAATAAACTATTTTCCACCATCGTGACCTCAGTGTGAGAAAAGATGCTATTGTTTAAGGGCCATTAACGGGCTATAATGTTGCACCATGGAGGAACAAAAGAGTAGACTTACATTTACAAAATAAATACAGAATTATTTCAACCTGGAACTCCCATCCCTGCCCAGATTTTTCATTTTAGCAAAGTTTTGCAAACAAGTAAGTATCTGCCTAACTAAGAGGAGTGTCTCACCTTTCAAGAAAGAACACTCTACCGAAGCATGGAGGTTTTTTTTTTAAACTCAAAAAGCAATTGATTTAATGCAAAGCAACTAATATATATATACACACACACATACATATATATAAAGAGGTTCAAAATCTTTCTGGGACAGCTGTTACTGTGACAGCTATTGTGCCTCGTTCTAAGAAAATGTCTTGCAAATTTTTCTTTCTAGAAAAATATATTTTAAACAATCCAAACGTTTCCTTGCTGATCACATATGCTAAACACAATACACTGTAAGTCCCTGTGAGACTAGCTATGCAGTTGGAGTTTTATTGCAAATATACCACCCCTCTGCCTTTCCATCTGTTCACATTCACCTAAAAAGAATGGTAATATAATTGAGGAGTGCTTCTTAAACTACTGGATTCAATTTAAATTGGCAACACCCATGAAAGACCCATCAATTTAATGGAAGTGGTACAAAACAAAAATTTAAAGACAAATTCACCTAAACCCACAGTTCTGTAAAACAGTTTTTAAAGGCTCAGAGCAGGAAAATCCTACTCCTCATCTTCAGCTCTGTATGAATGCTGAAGATCATGCTAACCACCGGTATGAGATGAAATGAACCTTGAAAAATAAGCATGAGCTGTGGAAGAAATCACACTCACCTCCACAATCATGTATTCTTTGGCAAGGTATCTGTTAGTATGCCTTAATATGCAGCAAGAAAGCATTTCCACCATCACTGGAACCTATGCTTCTCCAGAAAAGCACACTTCATCTATTTATGAGCCCTTATAAGAAGTTAGTTTTAAGCTTCAGAGCCCAGAAAGTTTACATAAAAGGTACTCTGAGAGTTTTTACTAATAGACTATAGCCCATGAAAATAGTCTTTGAATGCTCTGATGTTACAGAAAACGTTTACCAGAAGACAGATTCTTTCCCTTCTTTCCAAAACCCAACCATTGCTACAACAACGTAGCATCCCCACTTCAGCTTACTAATCAAGTATTTGAGCATCATTCCTTCCACTTCCAAACCTCAGTGGTGACACTCACAGCAGCAGCAGTTATTCCTGGGAATATTCGCAGAAGCCCAACATTCCTGTTCATATTGGTATGAACTCGAAATTTCTTTTTGGTATTGGCTCTCCATACTGTTTCCCAGTTTACTGCAAAAGAGAAATGGCCTTTTCAATGTAATATTGAAGACATAACATTAAAGTACATTTGTAGCACCTCACACTTACAGCTGTATCTTCAAAACTATTTCTCATATAGGGGACTCATGAAAGACAGTATATTTTTTAAAAGAGGAAATGAAGAGTCATTTATGACAGCAGCCTTAGCAGCTGATCTAACACACTTTATCTATTACATGCCACAAGATATGTCTTTAAGGCCATTTCCAGGTCAAATTCAACTGTGTTATATTTTAGCTTTAACTCCAAAACAGTGTAGACTCTGAGATAAATCAGTATTACTTGTCAATATTTCTAAGCTAGTGCCCTTCAAGGAGATATTTAAGTACACTTGTTTAAATTTAATAGCATTTTACAGCTAAGACTTCCAAAATGGACATTTTAGTTCAATGACCACTCATCCAACTACAGTGCCTTCAAAAGAAAAGTCTGCTGGCTGTGAAAACCATTTGAGTACAAGACCCGATTGGTTCGCAGTGTCGATCGTGTCCTGTTGGCATCAACTCTCCCATTTCAGAGTGGTCAGGAAGTCTCAACTAACACACTGATATGTACATCTGGTGAAGGCAACGCACTGACTTATCACACATTGATCAGAACCTTACTGTTATATAGCTGGACTGATTTCAGCCTGGATTAATGCTTAGAAAAGACCTTCATTTTCTCAGACAAGAGATATGACAAATGCATTTAGTGTTCCTGCTAATCACCTCCTGAGTTTATTATGTAGTTACTAATGATTAAATAAAATAGCAAGGATTCAATTAACTCCGATTACACATTTAGAGCCAGAAGCCAGCTGTTTAACTAATAGTTTGTTTGTGCTGTATTATTAGAAGCCAAGTCATGCATTATTGATTTCAAAATTTTACTACTTCAGTAGTGCAGACGGCTGCTACAAGTCTGCGAAGGAAGTTTAACAAACAGCCAGCAGCTCAGTGCATCATGCTTCAATGGAAGCAGACCATGCTGTATGCCTGTTTCCTCACTGTGATCTAAGCTTTTTAGATTTTGGCAAAATCCCTGAGCAGCAACATAGATAAAAGGCCTGAATGCATACTGATGTGTTCTCAGCCACGATAAGAGTTACTCAGACTAATTACTGTTAAAATCTCTTGCAATCAGCAGACAGCCGTTTGCAAGAGAATTCAAAGTACGTTTAGAAGCCTGCACTGAAGCCTACTCTATTGCCCCATTACCAGAGATACTGAAAAGAACAAAGTCCTTTCAGTCAAGACAGAAAAACAGCAGTCACCTTATAGGTGACTTTATAGACTTTATGGGCCCTTCTCGAGGTGCCCATTAACAACTACAGCCTCTTTCTTAAAAAAAAAAAACAATACCATACAAAGCAGCTAGTTTGGCATCAAGTTTACCCTGCCTTCTGTACTTAAGTACATGGATCACTAACACTCCGGGAATGGGAGAATAGAAATATAGACAGTTTCTACAGCTCGTTTTTGAGAAGCTGGACAGTATGGTTCTGGAATCACCTGGCTGGAGCTAGTAGTTGGCCCAGTCACTTTCTGGAATAAGTTAAGAAACGTGCAGGAGATAAATGGGCAAGTGCATAGAATCATAGAATTCTGCTTGAGGTTCATAGAATAGGCTAACCACATTCACTCCTGCGCAGCGTGCTTTAAGAAGCAGCGTTTAGCAATAAACTCAGTCATTTCAACTTCCTAACAATCAGATCGATTATTTAAAAGTAGCCTTCTCTGTAAGAAGGGATAGCAGTAAAACTCCTAATGGTTTCATTATCCTCCATAAGCTAGGAGTCCCTGCCAAAACTTCACAAATACATGCTACTACATTTGGCAACAGTTAGCATCCCTGATGTCTTCAACAAACTTGAGGAATGAATGGAGGAAACCACCATGGCAAGGATGACTAACACACTGCCCAAAGTAAAGACCAAGGAGAGAGATCAGAGGATAGGTTCAAAAGCCAGACTATACCAGGCCTATACCTGTACTCATGGAGTACATTTTACCAAATAACACGTAGCCTTCAAGATAAATTAATGCAGTCAGACGCAGTAGAGTGATGCAATTCTAAACTATATTAAAGAAGAACTAGAGATTGTCTCTGAGTTAACATTCTTTTGGTCACGAATCTCCTCAGTTTACATAATGTGCTCAGTACTGCAGACTCTACAGATGTCAGATTTCCATTAGACAAATGAGCTTAAAAAGCGGAACAAAAAAGCAACAGTGATGCAAGAGCCACAAAACCACCCAGATTTCATAAAAGCTCAACTGCACCTCAGATTTATTCAGGACTGTTCTAAGTGAGGCTACACAGGGGAGGAAAAAAAGACACATTTAGAACACATCTTTTGCATCCTCCACATCAAAGATTATATCCCCCAAATGGAAGAATATTTAGGCAACATAGTTAAGCATCTTCATTGTACTGAATAAACTAGTTGTCCTGCAGCCAGTGGCTGTAGCGCACAAGAATCTTTACCTTCGATTAAATAAAAGTAATAACAGTCTTAGCAGTCACCAGCAGTTCTTAAATAAAGAAACTCTTACAGGCGAAGTACAAAAAGCTCTACTTGTTGGTGTTCATAACAGTTTATCCTGGATACGATGGATAAGAGTGACTAAGTAGGGATACAGGCGTTAAGCACAACAGAGGAAAGTAACCTGTCCTGACTTGGATGGGCTGTGCTTGTAAAAAGTCTGCTGTATTATGTAAATATGGATGCAATGCTGGGAAACAAACCTAAGTTAGCTACTGGTCTCGCACAGCAGAGAGAACATTTTTAAAGCATAAAACAGAAAGCTAATGGCTATTTATATCCTGCATTGAGAATGGCTTGGGACAGAAAAGATTGCATTATTCAAGGACGCTATATTCAAAGTATTAAGGCCTTCTGTTTGTTTTTCCAAACAAAGCAAACACAAACAATACTCTGCTGCTCCCAATCTCCCTCTCCTTCCCAAACACTACAGCTTTTCAAATAACTGGCCAAAAAACAAATTTGAAAGAGAAGCATATACCTAAGTCACAAAGTGAACTAATAGGGGTTTGAAGCCTGATTAGCTTTTGTTCCTCCTCTGAGCTCACTAGTGCAGGGATGGGAACAGAAGGCACCCAGCAGTCCATGAAAATGCAGCTTTTGTCAGAGGAGTGCTAAGAAAAATCTCAGGCTTCCTTCACATCCTATGGTTGAACAGTGATGCAGAAGGAAACAACCAAAACCATTTTTCCTTCAAGAAAAAAAAGAAAGCACAGCTTTAGAGTCCTCATCTTACTCAGCTTCACACATACCCACACATGAGATAGGTCTAGTGTGGAAAAAACCCAGCAACAATAACAAAATAAAAAAGAAGCAGCAGCTCCAAACAGTGAAGAAGGCAGCAAACCCCCTTATTTTAATACTGCCTATTCCACAGTGCAGGTTTCAACTCATAATGGGGGAGCAGTAACTCAGAGGGACACTTCCCTTACGAGCGGTGACTGAACTCCAAGTTATGAAATCAAACAAGAAATGCAGCTTTTCTTGATTGCAGAGCTCCAGACAAACAGCAACGCTTTCTTCTCATCCCTCTCTGTAAGGCTACCAGTGAGCCATGCCATTATATAAGCTACGCCAGCGTTCATTAGAATTCATGGCCACAGCCAAGGGGTGGTGAACACAGGCCAACCTATGGGTGGAAATTCCTGATGGAGGCAAGCAAGCTTAGACCCCCTTTTTTGGCAGCTCATTATAAAACAATTGACACACACCTTTTGAAATGAATATTTAAAGTGAAGGGTATAACTGCAAGCATTAACATGCCTACTTACAAGGGGGAAAAACACCAAAAGCATTTCAGTGAGCAGAGCTGGCGTTTGCCTTAATGCATAAATGACTTGGGTTTTTTACTATAAATAACCAGAACTGCCAACCAGGACAGACTTGGCCAGTGGCAAATAGCTTCTCTCTAATGAGACTGGTGGGTAGACGAGACTACAGGGCCTTCCAACCTGCTGCTGCTGTACCACACCTGCACACACAGGCACAGACTCTTTTCATCCCCTACACAAGTAATGTTTCTAATCATACGGTCCTGCACATATGCACCACTCCCAGAAGTTACATGCATGCGTGATGAAGAAAGTCCAGTCATGGTAACAAAGCAGGTTTCATATTTGCCTCATTAAGACAAGAGAGAACAGAGGACAGTAATCGGTTATGAAATATATTGAGACTCCTCATACATTTCATAAGAAACAGACCTCCTCATCTCTCTTTGTTTTCAAAGCATGAGAGAAATACGGCAAGGTATTTCATTTCATAAGTTGTACGCATTTAGAAATATTGGGTTTTGATTCTCTATTGTTCATTTATAACAGTTTTCTTGCAAAAGCATTTCCCACAACATTAGGTTTCCTATTCATCTGAGTTTGCTGGAATTTTTCACTTCTTTCAAGAGTTTTGTGTGCTGATTTGAAAGTCTTGAGGAAGCCGCCACATTTGTCAGTCTAAAATTCGGTAGCAGAACTCCTAGGTGTTGGTAACACGGTCAAGGATCTGTCAGGTGACGGGAAAAGAAATCTGGGAGTTTCACCTGAGGGGGAAGATGGGGAAAAATGGAGATAAAAAAAATGAAGAAGAGAGCAGTAGCTAGAGCAGGGAAGGGAAACGAACTAAGCTTCTCCCTCTCCTCTCTGCCTCTGTTGTTTTTATATGGTACGTCTAATCTTAAAACACATCTCCTCTCCTTGTTCCTGTGTACCAGCCCATGATCACAAGCTCCTACCCCATCATGCTCCTCATTCCCTCCATTTTGCCACCCATTCCCTCTCTGCTTCTCCAGAATTTTCATTCCCAGCTTTGTTACAAACTAGGAAGCCCCAGGAAGAGCACGTGGCCTATTCCTTCTGGCGTTGTCAGACTGCTCTACATAATGCTGAAGCAGCAAGAGTCAGCCCAGTCTACAGGAAGATTAAGAGGTATTACACAAAGTGATCTGGAAAAAAAATAATGAATTAAAAGACGCTAGATTTGTTTGGTTTGTTTCTAAAAGCCCGGAGTGGTTCCTTGTCTCTGTGAAATATTCATACTAGGACTGCATGAGCAAACACAAGGGAGACAGCTATGTTTCAAACAATCACTTCGGACAAAATAAAGCAGCACTGGTAGATTGCCCATACTATACACTATGTTTTCCAGAATGAAACAATCCTTCAATTCTGACACCGTCATCTTGGATAAATGATGCTACCCTAACTGGGTAATCAACTGAAACAAATAAAAATAGAGCCTATCACAACATCAGTTTTTAACTCAGAAATCCTCACTGACCTCAATGGGGCATTCTACCGAAAAGATAATGGGACAAAGCACGGGCCAAGCAAAGTACTTAGTAACTTTCATTTTTCTCCCCTAGACAAGGAATCACAAAACAGGTCATTTAAATCCAAAAGAAAGATGGCGTGCGATTTGCAGCCTGATTTCATTATCGATCAGTCAGTAAACTGACTTTATTTATAACCTATCTGATGCACTCCATAAAAACCCAAGAAAGAAGATTTTCCTCAATTTTCTAAAACAATCAGCTGACAGCATTTCAGTGTTTGACACCGCACAGCACCGCACAGTAAAACAACAGTGGCAAACTCTCTACCAGAGAGATGTCTTACAGATCACTAAGGTATTTTACAGGCTTCCTTAGTTTATCTGGCCCTGCTACAAACATAGCCCTTTGACCCTAGAACTTTTTAAAGTGACTACCATGCATTTGGTTGAAGGGATACATTTATTTTTTCAAACTACAGAATGTCCCTCTCTAGTAGCAGAAACCATTCAGAACACCACACTGCAAAATCTAGAGCTCCTAGCAAAAGAATTTGTGAACCCCCCATCTACTTCTTATTTGTGGGAATAATGGAGACTGTCACCAAGGACTCTATCTTTTAAAATATATCTAGGCTATCCAAAAGCAGCTAGCACAACTTATTTTTGAAAAATGTCCTTTAGTATGTTTTTTGACAGCCCCTCATTTGGCGAGACTCTAAATGGGTCTCTTTTCTCTCCTTTCCAAAGAAACAGTACCAGTGTTCAAGAACCAACACCAGAATGCTAATGACTTTCCAAACAGGTACTGAAATCTTCCTGTAGTTTTTCTCCTCCTTTTAAAGCAGACACATACAAATTATAAGGAGTCTTCATAAGTTAGAGGGGAAAAAAAAAAACTTCACACAAAGCATAATTTTCAGTGTGCTTGCAGTTTAGACAGGTTCTAAATATCCAGTAAAACATCTTACAAAATGTCATGCATCAAACAGAGGATCTGTTGAAACTGCATGTACTCAATAATGACTCTTTTGCCTGATCTCAGAGCCCAGCGCAGTCATTAATGAGAGTAAACTCTTTGTTCTTTCAATCCTCACTCACTCATTTTTATCTTCAGAGCAAGCATTTTCATGACACAAGGGAAAAATTCCCTTTGGTTAGTCTAGATCTTGAGTCAAAGTCTGTCCAGCTCACATCTATATTCAAGAGATAAATACAGTTGAGTTCACAAATTCTCAGTCCTACTAATATTTGAAGTTTCAGAACATATAAAGTGGAGTCAAAACACAGTGCTTTCAAACATATTTGAGTTTAAAAACAGCATTTCAACTACACAGGCACAGATTCTTTTCAGCTAGAGCTCTATTACATGTGGCATAAATTACAAGGCTTAAGAGAGGATGTTGCTTACTTGTAATATCAACCTCAGCATTTGCAAGTGGAGGCAGGTTAGGTGAGGAAAAGGCATTGAAACTCCCAGCATCCACCTTAGTCACCCTATTTCCCCTGTACAGTTTATTATAAAAATACAGGCACACCTGCAAAACAAGTAAAGAAACAGGTCTATGAATAAGCCAGTAATTAAAAGATTCAGTAGATAAATACTATAGTCTGTCCTTTATAAAGTGTTTTCTAAATCTTTAAAACTACTCAGAGGCCAGTAGATGTTTACAACTCCTACCCTTTCAAAAAGAGTTGGCACATCTGTTGCACGTTGGTTTAAGAATTTAAGAAGAAAATAGGTTAAGAGCTAACTAGTTTCATAATCCTCTTACGAAGTAGAGTCTAGGAGACAGCAAGTTTGCCTGAGCCCACTTCAGAAATAGAGGAAAGGAACAATGTGGACAATTTGTGCCTACTTACATCTAAATTCAGAGTCCAAAATCTTAACAAAAGGCCCAGTAGAAATGAAGGATAACCTTCAAAAATATAAATAATATTAGGTTTCTTTTCAAGCCCCTAAAAGTAAGATAATTGGAATTTGAACAAAAATAGATACCTCAAAGTTGCTGTTAGTTATGAAGATCTTGGCCTTGCTGTAATATCCTGTAAAGACTGGCAAGCATGGCAGAAGTTAAATAAGGTGTAACCTGATCAGATTTCTCTCAGATTTTTGGCTTGCATAGCATCATCATCTTTAAAAGCAGGGTGCTGAGACTATGGAGATGCTTCCATGTTTATTATGTGTATCATCCTTGACACTTCAGTCTTCAGGTACTAGAGCTAGAAGATATTGCTATCAGTTCTAGCACAGCTCAAGAACTTCAAAGTAACTTTCAGTTCAAAAACTGACTTAGAAATGCTTCAGATCCCACACATACGTAAGGGAGTCTCTGATTTCAAGTCTGCTGCAAGCTAAAATTCAGACTAGATAGTCTTTATAGATTGCACACAGGCAAAATGAGGCATTAATCCTGAGAAAACAATGTGTGCTTTGCCATGCAAGGGGCTGTTACCTCAGCAGAATCTTTTTTTTTCCTTCCCCTTTCAAGTGCAAATCCTACCAGATATTTTGAGTATTTAAGTATGTATCCTAACTAGAGGGAGAAGAGCAGCTGTCAAGATGGTCTTCACAGGCAAACAGACCTCGGGAATCACGAACTGCCCAGCAAAAAGCAGTGCCCCCAGAAGGTTGGCTCGGCCGTCATTCTGCAACTCATATATGGGCACCTGAGGAGTAGAGAATGAAATTAAACCCCATCCCTTCCATAAAGCCTACACAGCAGGAAAAAAAAAAGAAAAGAATCCAACTTATGCAATAGAGATACATGAATAATTCATATAACAGTGATTTATGACAAGTTTACTTCTTCATCCAAACTATTTTAAACTACAGCAGAAGGTGGGGTTTCCCTCTGCTTATCCGGCTTCCATAATGTAAGTGCTTAAAGATAACGTAGAGATGATTCTAGTATGATTAAGCAATTGTTTTTAGAAGGAAAAATATCAAGAATATAAAGTAAGCAAACTCAGTTTACGTGACTGAACATGGGAGAAGTGGTTGTACAGAAACAAGTCTCAGTTCATACAGAACTGCCTCTATGGCTTCAGAACAGCTCTCTTGCACCACCTTTCCGCACAGTAGTATACAAGACCCGAGCCAGCAGGTTGTTACTGACGGAAATGGACAAGATTAAAAACAGAAATCTGGTCTGCTGAATGACAGGGATGACCTCCATGCCTTTACAGATTGTGTCTTTATTAACAAAGAGTCAGAGCTTCTTTCAGCAAAAAAAGTCACATGGTCTATTGCAAGATTATGCCAGGCAGCTCCCCAAATAATTAAGCAAAAAAAAAAGTAAAACCTTGAATATGATGTACCACAACTGGACTGTTCCATGTCAAGTCACTAAGTGGTAGCCTACTCCTTCCTAGACTTTTGTATTTTGACTTCAAATAGACCACATGTGAAAGGGAAGTTATGAGATGTCGGAGAAGGGTTTTACAGTGCTATGTTTCATCTCTCTTTTGTGATTACAGCTGTATTTTACACTCAAGCAAGCTATTCTAGTAAGACAACCCCTCCTCCTCTGACAATATGCAAAAGTCTGAGCTCCAGCTAAGAGAATGAAAATTAATAAATCTTGTCTTTAGAGGAAAAGACAGACTGTGTGAGATGCTTTGTGGAACAGAAATGATAAAAAAAATGCATACAATGCTGAGAGATTGTAAAAAATGAGAAATAATGCAACAATGAGTAACATAAGATGGGCTAAGAAACGACGAAGTAAAAAGTAATAAGCTTCAGGGCTTTAAAACAAACAACAAAAAAAAGACAGCTAACAACCAGCAGCCACCTGAGGCTGGAAAGATGCCTCTCATATAAACAGATTATTACACAATAGCCAATGACAGGCTCTTATATCTTTCTCTGAAGCATCTGGCTCCGACCATAATGAACTACTGGTCTGATGTGGTACGGAGTTGTAAAGTCACTAATGATAAAATTATGGGGCAGATCCTCAGCTGGTAAGCCTGTCAATTCTCACTGATTTCTAACAGCACTGTGAGCATCACCCTGGCGAGAGGCCTGTCCTGCACTACTAAAAGCCATAATGACAGTCAAGATTCGATGTAGCTTTGCGTACAAAAACAGAAAATGAAGTTTTATTTCAAATAAAGCCCATTACCTGCGATCCTGTCAGAACAACAGTTTTACCCAGGTTCTCGCACATGAAGGATAAGGCTGAAGCTGTGTATGCCATTGTGTCAGTGCCATGGAGGATCACAAAGCCATCATACTTTTCATAGTGTTCCTGGAGACGGAGAGACATTTTTCATGGTTAGAACAATGCACTGGCATCCAAGCGACGGATGGACTGCATGACTTTCACTGATGCAAGCAACAGTGCAATACTTTAAAGGGTACTACACGGGTAATTCCTCCTCAAGTATCCACATTTTCAGTTTAAACATAATTAAGGGTTAATAGGACAATAAACACTACAGCTAGTAATTCTAATTAAGGAACAGTCAAAGAGATTTTTCTGTGTATACATATTAATGCAGCATTTTTAAACCAGAAGACTGCTAAATAAGAAAAGCTTAGCAATGGCTCGAAACAGGAATGTTAACACATGCAAATCAGTCGCATGGTCTGATTTCTTGTTGCTGCTTTCACTGAGGGGATTACATCATTTATGGGAACAGAAGAGGCAAATCGAGGCTCTCATGATGTACATATAGAAAAAAACAGCCCGTTTAATCCACTTGGCAGCCAGGCAGATTGCCAGTGTAAGAGTGCCCTCTTCTGTTTAAAAGTCATCACTTCTCAAGCAGTACTCCACTCCTGCAGCTCCAGAGCTGAAGAAGCTGTTATTGTTTGTAGGTAAGGTGCACGTGCTTGCCTTAGAACCAGGCACGAACAGATGCAAAAGAGAATTTTATAATGACTTCATGAAGTCGGAGTGCATTAAAAAGAGTGTGTCCTGATGGAATAAAATCATCGGCTGGCTTTCAGAGGAAAAAGGAATTGGTTCCTCTGTTTTAAGAGTGATGCACATAGTAAACACTTCAGTCAGTGAAACTGATGTCTCTAATGTAATTTGGTTTACATGGACATGATTATATAGCAGTCTGAGCAAATACAAAAAGTGCGAGTGGGATTTTTTTTTTTTTTATTTTCCATAGAATTAAATCAGATTTCTTTTGAAGTAGATTTCTTATGTTACACTGGGCACACACACTTGGCATCTCCTGTTATTATGGTCAGCTCCTAATCCACCCACACATTTCTATTTGTCCTTTACTATTCCTTCACCAATACTCATCTCTTCATGTCGCTATCTACTGAAAGTTTCAGTGGAGTTCTGTTTATTTCTCAATGGCTAGCCCGCAGAACAACAACAAACGCTGCAAGATTTTTCTGTAGGCCAGATACTGGGATGCATAAAATGTGCTGCTGTATTCATCAACGCTGAATCAACATAAGTGAATTCCAAGGGCTAAAATCACAGAAATAGCCACCTGTCCTCTCTAATTCAACCTGTACACTTCACTAATACTTTCAGCCTTATGAATCTTATTAAATGACAAAGCTTGTCTCAAGCTTTGCCATACAAAAGATCAGCCTGTTAGTTAAGGAAAAATCCTGAAGAAACATCTTAGAGTGTTCCATTCTGAGAAGTCTCCTGCGTGTTACAGCTGCACCAAGGAAGCACTCACGATGAACACAACGTGGCAGTGTCTGGCCACAAGCTGGACAGCTGAAGAATTTTTTTTTCCTTCTCAGCGCTTTTCACTTGGACTGCATGCACTGGATGCAGACAAGCCAGATTCTGCACACATTTTTTGAGAAGTTGTAAAAAAACCTGATGTCCCATTAAGAAAGGTAAATTCTCTCCTGTTCAACATGGCATTGCCTTCTTTAAGATACCCTACTCTCAGCCCTGGGCTTTTCCCAGCTGCATCCCTGTTCCATACCCTCTCTGTCTCTTCTCTGACCTGTCAAGATGCATTCCATAAGAGAAGCATCTCCCCTACTTTGATGGTTTCAGGATTAGAGGATCTAAAGGTCAAAGACTGTTACATAATCTTCAGTAGCATTCCCATCATTATTATACCCTTAGTGCAAATTGGTACAGCTTGGTGGAAGAAGACTTACAACACAAAGACAACACTGCAGAATGAGGAGGAGTGGAAGAGCAGAGTCTTTGTAGGCCCATGGTTCCTTATTGCTAACAGCTACGTATGAATTCCTGGTGTGAAGTATTTAAAATGTTTCGTATTTCTGCTTTCTTAACAGCACGTAGTTAAGAAATGGGAACGGAAGCAGAGAAATGCTCTTAATCTAGAGAAGGATGTAATGAGTTTATATACAAAAATATTTAGGGCTTTGATCATTTCCCAGTGTGTAAAAGCCAACCTTGGTAATGCTTTTTCTCCTGGTTGCAAAACCAAAGCTAGTCAGGACAGTGTCTGAGTAAGAAAGGTATACAAAATTATTTCCTACACTGATAGCTAACCATTAATCTAGCAGAATATGTAAATGCTCTATAACTATACAACCTTCTGCTAAGTTACCTGCACCTAAGGATTTTACTTGACACTTTTCAACAGTGAATCTAAGCCAACATTTTATAACATATTAATCTGCATATTACATATCTTATTCAATCGCAGCTGCAATTTTTCTTTTCATTTTATTTTACAGCATTATGGCTTGTCACTGGAAGAGCTATGTAACAAATGAGTTTGCAGCCTTTTCAAAACACAAGCTTTGCAAGCACAGTACTTGTTGCTTTACAGTTAACTAAGAAACAGGGATGACATTAAAACTTAAATTTAATTATAGCACTCCCACATTGTTATACCTTGCTAAGTATACTAAACACAGTGTTAATTTTATTTTAGCAACAAATGAAGTTTTATCCCACACCACAGTACCTCAAGTTTCTTTGCAATTTTGGCCCAGTCCTCCGGTGTCATGTTTGAAGAATCAAGTAGTGGTGACAGCTCCAGGATTGTGTAGAAAATTCTTTTGTTTTGCTTAGAGACACTGAAAAGAAAGATAATTCAGGGAAAAAGAAGTCACTATTAGAGCTAACAGCAGCTCATCGCCTCTGATTTTTTTCACTAAAGCAGTAGCTTCCCCCTGTATCTGCAAGTCTGTAGCCAAAGAAATGGTCTTAAATTTGAAACATGAAGTTCCAAGTTTAGAAACTCATGACTTGATGTGGTTTGAAGCACAAACACTTCAATTTACTAAACTTAGAATTTGGGAGGCAGGGAGAAGTTGGCAAAAACAAAGGCAGGTAAGAATAATGAAGAGTCAGTTCATTTCAGTTTGGAATTGAGTTCTAATATAAGTTCATATCTAGCCTTAAGGTTTAAAAAATGCTTCCTAAGCTATTGAGAGGAATCTGTAAAGCTCCCAAGACACACAGAGGGTCCACAGATGAGTTTCAACAACTGTTTAATGCTGTGATAACTACGAATCCCTTGCAACGAAGGGAGTCTTCTCTTCAGAGTCTCAGGATTGGCCTTTATTTATAGCTTGTACAAAGTTTACTTTCCTTGGTTTCTCTGACCTCAGATTTCAGAAAATATTTCCTTTTTTAGCCAATACCGTCAAGTAAACTATTGCCAAATGACCCACAGCTTCCTAACATTAGGCTACCTTTCTCAAGTCCTAGTCTATCAGGCCTGTTAACACCTGACCTCTAACATCATTGGTACCAGACATCTCTCGTGAATGTTGTGGACTTTAAGCATGAAATAATATCAAAGATCTTAAAATACTGGCATAGTTGGAAACAGTGGCCCCACTGGTAATCAGTCATTGGCTACTGCACAAGTGCAACCTTGATAACTGAGAAGAGACTTCTCTCAGTACAAGGCAGATGAGACAAAAGCAACTACGCAAGTATAAAAAAAGTTAAGTACATGTGGGGCTGAGGAATGCAGTGCTTCCAAGCTTCACATAGAATGAAGCCCAGCAGAAGATGACCAAAAATAAAGAACTGTCTAGAAGTGCAGAATTCCAAATTTAGAGAGGAATTTTCAGTGTCAAAGGAGAAAATGACTGTGTAATTGCAGTGGGATTGATACAGCTGTCTGCTCTCCCCGCTTCCAAAGACCACCCATCTCCCTTTCTTCATCTGAAATCTGACTCTTCCAAGAGCTTTGAATTGCCAGCCACATGAGCTACAAACAGAGCAGGTGTTTTACCCCCACGAAACTTCCCTTTTCTCCACCTTCTTTAATCCATCAGTATAGCCAACTGCATATAAATCGAGCTTTTCTAGTTACAAGGTTTGGGGTAAAAAAGGAACTCCACTGCAACTATTTTCTGCTACCTCCTTGAAGCTTGGAAAAGAACAGAATATCCACCATTTTCACAAATTCTTATGTTAGCATTTTAAAGGAAATTTTCAAGCTAGGAGTGAGAAAACTGAAACTAACTTACAGACATACTGCCTGCTACAAGGTTAAAACAACAAGGAAAAAAAAAAACATTTAAAAAATCCTGAGAAACAGATATATACTTAACAGTCAGAATATGTTTGTATTTAGCAATGTGGTGGCAAACAAGCAGCTAACATATCAGGACTACTAGCAGGCCAGCTCAGCCGTTTCTACTTTGCCTGCCAAGCAAAGCCATCCAGGAGCATGGCCAACAGCATCACCTTCAGAGCATTCTCAATGTTATTCCACTGCCTGATGACGATGCAAAGTTTTGTTTAACTGTGATTGATGCTTCTACATTTATTTCCTATGAGTGTAAGACAGTCAAAAGCCATACAGAAGGCCATGATGCTCCACAACATATGGATGTGCTTAGAGCACGGAGTTCACTGCCTTCCCTCAGCATTTGCAAGTGCTGTTTTTTTCCCTACTTGCTATTCTTGCTTATAACAACATAAAACATGCAATAAAAAATAAATCACCTAACAAAATCTGAGCAACCACTCCCCATATGAAGCGTGTGTGAGCGTTGCTTACAGTAGAGAAAGTGCTTAATCAACGTGGGGTTATCGTTCAGAAACAACTGACTTACTGTAATTATCATATGAAAAATTGCTTTATTGGCCATCACATTTATACGTGCTGCCTAAGAGCAACTTCATAAGACAGAGGAAAATTTGTGAAAAGAGCTTCTCAAGGAAGTGCAGCTTAAATAACACACAGCATACCACAGCCGAGACCAGCCTACTCTACTGTTTTTGACTCCTCTCTCCAAGAAGGATGATCATTAGATGGTATCTTTTTTATTATGTCACAGTTACAACACAGTTGCACAAAGTTCACAAAATACTCCCATTTTCTTTCTTCAGAAAGCTGCATTATTTCTCAACTGCCTAGTTAAAATATCACTCAGCTAGCACAAAAGAGAAAGTGGCAGATTGCCACGACTGACCTCTGCAAATGGCACGCAGCAGTGCCAGAAAAGAGAGGACAGGACTGTTTTTTAAACTTCAGTTCTTGATCTGAATTACTGTTTCAAGGTTTCCTGCTCTTTGTGGAAAACATATGCCAAAAGAAGTATATTTAGGTGTCCAATGCGCATATCAGTGCAGTTACATTTTAAATCCCCTAAAGTATTTAAAAGTTATTCAGTTATAACAGTACTGGAACAAATCTCAAATTTTCTTGATATAGCCATTGGATTTAACATAAATTGTATATTCACATCCATATTAATCTACTGGGAGTTCATTATTTTCCCTTCATTCATCTTCCTGCTGTCTGCCTGCTAAGAAGTTACTTTTAACACAGAGACCTCGGTACAAAATAGAAAGAAATTAATAAACCTTACAATTTCTTTTTATGCTCTGATTTTTTCCGTAAAGTTTAAGGAATATCCATTTGCACTCTTATAACAAAACAGCAACAGTCCCATTTATTCTTGAGTGATTGTAAAATCATCCTCTGTGCCAAGTTAACATGTTTACAGGAGCAGTCATTCACCACAGCTGTGGAATATCTCAAATTAGCATACTGCCCTCTAAATAAAACCTAAAAGCTTACTAATCATTGCCCAAGAATTAAGAAGCGATGCAGATTAATTGTAAGCCCATCAGCTATTATCATAATGTTGCATAAATTTGGGAAAGACAATCAGCTTTTGGGTTTTTTTTTAAAAAACAGAAGGCCTGCAGAATTAAAGCATGAGGCCTATTCATGGATGCATTAATTAGACGCTACTTTATCAGGCATGCCAAAGATAATTCACACAGAGCTGTATTTGCAGCTTTCCTAGCTATCTGGGAATATTTGTATGCTTGCATAGTAGCAATATCAAAATCCAAAAAAAAAAAATATAGGACTTAAGCTGCCCAGAATGTCTGCTTGTTGACAAATTTATAAGTAATTTCTCAAGCAGTTTTATGACACTTCACATTTTGCATAGTACCAGACTAGGCTTTTTCCTTTTAGAATCATGGAATCACAGAATCATTAAGGTTGGAAGAGTCCACTAAGATCATCTAGTCCAACCATCAACCCGTCCCTACCACGCTCACTTTTAAGTCAATATAAACATTTTTGCTGATTTCATAGTAGAATTCCCATATTAATTGTTTGCAGAGACAATTATTTTAAAATCTAAACAATTCCCTCTCCCCCGGGGAAGAAGTACTTACGGGAGCACCAGTGTGTCGTCTGGAAATTCATGGAGGTTGCACCATTTTGTTTCCTGGGCGTATGCATCATCATGCAGCATTGGCATCGTCTTCAAGCTGCTTACTAACTTATTGGCCTCAGGAGCAAGTCCTGAAAAAAAAAAAGAATAAATCACAGAATGGCCAGGGTTGGAAGGGACCACAAGGATCATGAATCTCCAACCCCCCTGCCACATGCAGGG
>JAOWBP010002559.1:45034396-45045530 GCA_028571105.1 Tragopan temminckii | reverse complement strand
GACCACAAGGATCATGAATCTCCAACCCCCCTGCCACATGCAGGGCCACCAACCTCCACATTTAATACTAGACCAGTATATTATATAGATATATAAATGAATTAAATAAAGGATGGAAGGTAGTGAGTAGCACCAAAAGGGGGGAAGAAATCAGTTTACACAGCTTGTGGCCTGTCCTTCTACACAAAACATTAACAGTCTCTGCCAGTTCAGAACATGAAAACAACGTGATCAATAAATCTCCGTGCAGTTATTCTCTTCCAGGCTTTAAATAAATAAATAAATCATTCATTTGGCAGAAATAAGGTTACAAATCCCCTGCGTATCAAGTGTTTATGTTTTACTTACATTGTTGTCTGTGTGCAAATACTGATAGCAACAAGCTACCATTCTCTTCAACATTTGCCACAGCTACCCTCTAGCCAGTGGCAGGATATTCACCAAACATGAATGTTGTTTTGCACTACAAAGCTGTGATGTTTTTGCCTAAGCTCCTTAGCTTATGTCCTACAGATGTACTGGCAGAGACAGCAAGGTGCTAGCATGGCTGTATTGAAAAGCTGTGCCTTAGGTCTCACTGTCAGTGGCAACAGCATTTGCACAAAGGGGAAAAAAGGGAAAGCCTAAACAAATCCCGCAGTAGGTATTGAGCATAGGCAGACATTGAAATAGATCTGTGTTTGTAAAGACAGAGAAATAGCAGCTTGCCAGAGGAGTCCTAAATACCGAGTTCCCCATCACCCTCCCTGGAACAGGAGCTTTCCACCAGCAGGTTGAGGACCGAACACCTTAACTGACACAGTGAAGGTACCCGAGGACTAGATGATCTTAGAGGTCTTTTCCAACTTTAATGATTCTATGGAAGCGTGGATGCATCCTAAGCTCTGTTCACCCTCTCCCTGCCCTGGAGATCCTCCTCTCTGTGGCAGCAGCCCTGAAGATGGCTCAGGCCTACACCAGCCCAAGCCTGTGAATGATGTGCTGCACCTGCGGGCACTCTGGGGGCAACCAGGTATTTCAAAGGGAATCCAAAATGCTGCTCTCTGCTAGATAAAAAGGCACCTTCAACGTTTAACGTTACATTTGGTTTGACAGAGCTGAGTTCCACTGTAAACTCAGCCTGCAGCTGCTCTGACAGTGGTAGGATGGATGTTGTCTCTGTATTTGGCTGCTGAAATGAGCTGAGAGGAAGATGGTCTGAATTTAGCAAAGTGGAACATTGCATATTTTATTAACTCTTATATCTTTAAGTGCCAGCAGCACATTAGGAGTTTCTGGATCAGCAGTTTTCCAATTAGATTACAACAATTTCAGTTATAAAATTATATTGCAGTGTTCAAGCAGAGGCACTTCTTTCTGAACTCCAAGATTCTACTGGTACTGCTGTCCAGATCTGTGCAGTCTCACCTGCTCTGACAGCGAAGAACTTCTCAAACCTCATAATCCAACTTCTGCCAGTTCCAGTCAGTCACAGTCCGAGGCTAAATAATCAGAGAATCATCACCACCTGGTCCAACTCTCCTCCAAGAACAGGGACATCTACAGCTAGAGGAATTCTCTCCCACTTCCCAGCTTTTGTTTGCCTAAACACCATTTGCACAGAAGTTCACATCTTTTTTATTATTTCACCTTCAAACAAGTTTGTTCTTTAAAATATTCCAAAGTACAGAGAAACAGCAACAGCATTAGCTGAAGTGCATGCAGCCTGCTTTACTTTCCAAACTGATGGAAAATCCTTAAGAATGCCCTAATCTCTTTCCTGGCTTGCCCTAAATGAAGTACGAAGCTTTTTCATAGCCAGCTTCTTGCAGGACAGCAACAGCATTTGAGAGGCTTTGGTTGGATTCCTACCGGAACATTTTGTTTTACAAAATATACTTAACGTGCTTCCAGCTTTGGATGTTTTGTTCTGTTATAACCCCTGCTTATTCCTATTAAAGATGTCCCTAGCTTACTCACAAATGGCCACTGCACTTGGATACAGAGTCATCCTGGCTCCGAAGCTCCACATAGTAGCACAGTGTTTTTTTGTTTTCCCATGTTCACCCTTATTCTAAATGCTGGCAATGGATTAGAGAGCTTGCTTCTTCTATTGGGTCTAAGAGCAGGAGAGCTGATGAACGATAATATTCTTAAATCTCTTCCCAATGAACGTTCCTTGTCTCTGGATCACAAATCTGATGGGATTTTCCTGTGCCTGCTTGACTGTGATCAAACCTTCAGACATTCTGCAGACATACCAAAGACATCTGGTACGCAGTCCCCTGCACACACCCACATTTGGCAGTATTTTCTGCTCCACTGCTTCAAGGAGCCACGCAGGGGAACTCGAGCACAACAGTTTGAAGAATACTTCTACTTTATTATGCATGGAAAATATCTTCTGTGAGCCAAACTCATTAACCGAGCATTTGCAGCAGCTTTACCCCTGCAGAGAAGTGGCAAGTCATGCAGCTCATCCAAACACCTCTCATCAGCTGCTGACCTGTTCCTTTGCAGCTGGCCAACCCCATGGTGAGAAGAACAAGGATGATTCTGTCTCACCTGGAGGCAAGGACTCTGTTTCACTCCAGTACTAAAACTAATATAGCAATAGCTACTCGTTAACCTATAGCCTGTGCTGCAGCAGAGAATGGGGAGCTGAAAGACTCCAATTCAGCTGTGTCTTGGGGGCTCAACACCCAAAGAATCTACCATAGGAGTTGGGTCCTATTTGGACCACAGCAGTCAGTCCTTCAGCAGTCTATTACATCTAGAAAAGACAGAAAATTAACTATGTTACCCGGAAAGACTATTCCAAGTAATCCTTCTAAGGGGATTTAGCTTAGCCCTACTTGTGTTTGTTAGGTAGGATTTCTTTCCTCACTTTTTGAGGTAAAAGCTATGAAAGAGAGCAGTGCTCAAGGCTGAGGAAAAGACCTTCCTGAAAGCACGATCCAGGAGGAGCAGGGCACAATCGTGACACGGGGATCAGCGTTACAGTAACCTCACTGCACAGAGCAGCAGGATTATCCTTCTGAACTGAGCTCCTGATAAGCCAAAAGAGGTGGGAGGAATGAAGTAGGAGGAAGCAAAAGGAAGAAATCTAAAACATGCACTGAGATGGCTTATTTGAACGTAAAGCAGGAATGCTGGGAGAGGCTGCAGGTGACTTCGGTTGTCACTTCACTGTATGAACACAAAGAGACCACCCATCCTCTGAAAAAGACTCCCGCAGGGCTAAACTCCAGGGCCATAGGGAGTTCAAAAGGCCTGAGAGGCGCTGAGGTTGCCACACGTGCACAGATCAACTGCAGAGCACCTGCAGCGGGCTTACCATCAGACCAGGCAGGGACCAACAATCATCCATACGCGCACAGCGAGCCCAGGGAACGTGACTGTAACCAGCCCTGCACGTGGGGGCAGCTCTGCATAGGCCTGATGTGTCCTGCAGGGAGTAAGCTTCTACCGAAGCGTCAGCATTTACAAATGATACCATCTTTTCTAGTTTCTAGTAAGAGGAAAGGCCATAAAAAAGCTTGTCAGCCTATATGGGAATTAGGTGGGAGCCTTGCTTGCACCCTTCAATTGATGCTGTAAAAAGTTTCATGCTGCTCAAGGAATCTACTGCTGTTTACTTTGCTTGAAATAAAACACAGCTTGAGCTATGGTTCTAAGCAGGTGTTTTCTAGCTATTGATTAATAAAAGAAACAAGCATATTGTGGAGGATTTTTTTAAATTATTATTATTATTATTATTATTTTACCTTTTAAGCACGCTGCTTTTCTCATGCCCTTTCACCAGCTTCAGTCTAAACACTCTGGACTGCCAGATATTCTTAAAGAGGCACTCCAGCTGCTCTGCTGCTGGATCTGTGCACAGAAAGCAGGCGGAACCCTCAGCGGGATGCAGCACACTGGCAGCATCAGATCAGAACTGTCAGATTGTTTGCATATGCTGTAATGATCGACGCGTGTTAGGCAACAGAAATAAAGCACGCAAGATCCAAAGAGGCGATGGAGTTCAGTTATAAAAG
Organism: Tragopan temminckii; assembly: GCA_028571105.1. Classification (NCBI taxonomy): domain Eukaryota; kingdom Metazoa; phylum Chordata; class Aves; order Galliformes; family Phasianidae; genus Tragopan; species Tragopan temminckii. Next base: position 45,041,514 of record JAOWBP010002559.1, on the reverse strand, counting down.
AATGGAGACTTTTTTTTTTTTCTTAAGGTGTTTAGGAAACTGAGACAGCAGAAATAGGAAATGAGGTTAGCAGCAGTGCAAATAGAGAAAAGCGACCACGTGTCACTCGAAACACGGATTCCTCTTGCAGCTGTCACACCTCAGGCTCATTTCGCAGGTTAAACACAGTGACGACAGCCATATAAAACAAAGCACAACAACGCTGTGAAGTACGTGCCCCGCAGTAACAAGGAACAGCAACTGCCTAAGAAGGAAGGAAACAAATCTAGCGTAGAAAACCCAGAGGTGAAGCCCTAAGTGCTTGAAACCTACAAATGCGTACCCGAGATGTTATTTCAACCGTGAAACTCTGCAGTAGGTAACAGGAGCACCCTAGTTCTATTGCTAGAAGCTTACAGACTGCAGCCACCCTGGGACGCTCAGCTGCCTACCAAGTAAAGAAGAAAGGGAACTTACGTTCATCCAAACCCAACTGCTCCCATTCTCTCCACACCAACAACCCGACATCACCCTACGTGCCACGGAGCCCGGGACGATTCTTTGGGGGCTAAAAAATACGCAACGTGAGCGGCAGAACGAAGCTGGTTTCATTTTCAGCGCGCGAGCGTGGAGAGAAAGGACCGGCGCTGCAGGAAACACGTTGTTCTGTGCCCTGCCGGCCCCAGCCCAGGGGCCGCCGCTCACAAGGATGCGCTCCCACCGGCGCAGCCGCGGGATTTGAAGAGAAAGGACCCCGTTTTGGTGCCGCTCGCCCGCTAGAAGCCGGGCTTTTAGCTGGCGCAGGGAGCGGCCTCCTTCCTTTCGCTTCCCTTCCCCTCCGCCCGCAGAACGCCGCTCCCCACGGCTGCAGCCCGGCTCGCCCCGCACGGCGCCGCTCACCCTTGTCATCCTGCACCATGCCGATGGTGCCGCCCGTATTGATGACCAGCACCCGCGCCTCGCTGACGGCCTTACAGGCGGGGAGATCCTCGCGGTGGGTGCCGGACAGGGCTCTGCCCAGCGAGCCCCGCGCCACCGCCGCCTCCATCCCGGCCCCGAGGAACCGCTACCTCCGGAGAAAAGGGGAGTTAGAGGGCGGCCCGGGGGACGCCTCCGTCCCGCCCCCCGCCGGCCGGGCAGGCGGCGGGGTGGAGCCCAGGGAGGCGGGGAGAGCTGCATCGCCTCCGGAGCGCGCCTGGCTGCGGGGGGCGAGGCTCGGCACGGCACGGCACGGCACGGCCCCTTTGGTGCCGCTGAACGGAGGGAAAAAAGCGGGCGGCGGTGCGGGGTCTTCCCCTTGTCGGTCCGGAAAGCGAGGACGGAAAGCCCTCCGCTTACCTGGCTCGTTCCCAGTATCTGCTTACGCCCTCCGTTTCCGCTTCCTAACGTTTACCCATCGCTTTTATGCAAGTTTTCTCGCAAGAAAGGAAAGAAGATCCACCTTCAGGCAGCGCATCAAGCCGCAGGACAAACAGGAGACCTGGGACAGCAGTGCCTGCTGACAGCGGGCAGGGAATTGTCGCCCTGCAGTAAGAGAAGAGCAGTGGAACAAGCAGCACAGCAGAAGGACGGAAAGCCAGATGGATCTCGGTTAAATCAAGCATCCCTCTGTACTTCTCTGCCTACAAACTCCTTCATCTGAGCTCGTGTCCCTTTGAGGACATTCGCCCTAAGGGACTGCTATCTCCTGCCAATCCGCCACCACACGGTGGTGATCCCGGCACACGCTTACAGCTCCTGTTGCTCAGCCCCTTCCAAAGTACTGGGGGAAAACCAGGCTCACGGTCAGCAAAGAAGCTTGGTGTGACAGTGCTGCCCTTCCTTGTTCCCCCACTCCATCCTTCACCCCAGCCTTGCACAGGAAGACGATGATGGACAGCACTGATAACGTACTTTCTAAAACAGATTAACAACCACAAATCTGTCTCAAACTGGAGGGCTGAAAGCGGTGATAGCAGACACTCGGTTCAACAGCTGAGGGCCATTTGAGCACGCACCTAAAAGTATGACTATGAGTCAATCATCTTACCCCATAGATAGTGAGCAGCCCAGCAGTTGCTCCCCTTGAGCTCTCCTGCACAGCCATGGCTGCACGATGGGATCTCCCCTCAAGAACAAACACCTTTTGAGGTTACACCTCCACAGAGATCCCTGACACCTCGATGTCAAGACACTTTGCTGATACAGATCCCCAGTAAGTGATCAATTGTTTGTTTTAGGTTTTGTTAGCTTTGCTAATATTGCATCTTCGTGCACATATGATCCCTTAGACACAAACTGCTGATCAAGTCTGGCACCAGAAGCAGATCCAGCCACACCTAGACTCCTCACCTCTGTGGTTTAAGGGGCTTAGAAAGCAACGGGGTCCACTCTAACCCTCATAACTCAATGGGACAGTTTCTTCTGTGTGTGTTTAACCCTACCTGCTATGCAGTAAATAATTGGGTGTATCCAGCCAGCTGGTTGGTCAAATCTGGTTAAGTTATAGTTAAATCACTACATTATATCAATAAGTATACGCCTGCTTTTCTCTTCTGAGTGAAGCGTATAGTGTGGTTGTTTCCATACATGCAACCAAGTGTTGTATTTGTAATAAATATCATAACAGTGAAATATTGGTGAACTGCCAATATAGGGATCATAAAATTGGTTTCCATCCTATTCTGCATTAGAGACTTGAATTTCAGCTTACACATCACCTGTGACCAACAACAGGCTAGGAGTTTCTCAAATTCTCCTACAATTTCCTGTAACAGTCCTCTTAAGCTTCTAGACATACAAGCCCCTCTACATCTCTGAAGTAGAAGCATTATGCTTCAAAGCTAAATATAAGTTGAGGCCAATTTTTTTAGGGTTTAGTGTCTAGGTAAAAATAGTTGACATCTGCACTAGAAAGCAGTTTTACAGGTAAAGGAGCTAGGGAGGTATGATCTATATGATCTGCAGTTCCACAGATCTGACATCCTTGTCTGCGCACCCACTGGCACAGGTAAGGTGCCTCTTTCAGACACTCATTGTCTTTATCCTTAGAAATCAGTAATGTGGTTGAAAATTTCATAGTTCTGTCTCCTGTAGCATAAGCATTCATACAATTATTAAGGTTGAAGGAGACCACTAAGATCAAACAGTCCAACCATCAGCCCATCCCCACCATGCCCACTAACCACGTCTCTCAGTGCCATTTCCTGCATTTGAGATTTTTGTTTTTAAAAACCAAACAGAGCAGCGTATGTCAGAAGAGCAATCTACTGGACTGACGTCTTCGCTTTACAGAAGTGAGTGGAGAAGGAGCTTAAATGCTCTTTGAATTACTTCTGTTGTTCAGAGTTGACTTAGTATGGAATGATTCACCTAAAATGCAATTGCAGTAGTGCACTGTTACATCAGAGGCAAGTACAGGCACAACGTCATGCTTGTGCTGCAGCTAGAATAAAATAAACGTATTCAGTATGTATCTTTGCTGGACTCTGTTGAAAAAGCTGTCCCTGGCATCGATGAAATCTTTTGGGTTGCTTGTCCCTCACCCACACTGTCCTCCCCACAGCTGTTGGGGTTGTTGAAGTCCCTCAGGAGAACCAGGTCTGCGATGAAGAGAACTTCTCTCTTTGTGAGGGCAGCTTCACCCCCCTCCTGCCCTTCAGTGGCCTTTAGTGCCTACTGCTACTGATCATGGGGATGATGTCACCCAACAGTCAGTGATACTGACTAGAAAGCTCTCAAAAAGCCTTGAGACAGATCCTTGCTGTGCAATCAAGTCAGCCCTTTGTACAGAACGAGCCAGCCACAGCCCTCATCTTCCTTCTCACCATGAAAAAGCCTGTATCTATACATTGCATTATAGATACATAAAATTACAACTGCATGCACCTGATAATCACTTTTTATTTTGTACTGCACCGTTAAGAATGATATTCGTGGATCTAAAGTAAATTGAAAACTAGCATAAGAATGACTCATTGCATAAACGGGTGGATGGATGGGTGACTAGGTACCAGCTTCACAGAAACAATCTAAAGAATATACAGGAATAACACCCCAACTTAAATATGTTGACAATAGAAAAACAATTATGGAGCACAAAGAGTTGCAACAGATGTATTTCCCTGAAATGATGTCACAAGTGACAGAACATTATCTCACAGGGGAGGCAATACAACCTTAAGCCGTCCATTCCAAGATGGGTTTATTCTAACACTTCCAATAGCAAACAAAAGGCCCAGATGGTCTTAAGAGTGACAATCTGGAAGGATCAAAAAGTCTCCCTGGAAACTTAATAGGAAAGACTACATTTCAAATAATATTCTTGCAAGCAGAGAGGAACAATGGCCTTGAATGACTTAGCAGACATAAGATCCAAAGCTGTGAGGAGTGTGAAGCAAGGAGTTTTGGAATCAGAAAAGCAAAATGGTATTTAGTATTACGTAGCTAATAGCATCCGATATATCAGGAGGAGTACAGTGACACTCCCTAGCTGGAAGGAATTCCTGCCATCGCAGCCGGTTTGCTCCAGCAGCCACGTACCAGCCCTGCAATCTGTCAACATGACCTTTAACTCTGATGTTGGGAAAAGAAAGAAATGAAAAAAAAAAAAATATCAGCCCAGTGACGCAATGTCCTGCTAGTTAGCATTGTCACAGTTGTTCTGAACATGGTGAATCAAACAGGATTAGGAAGTCTGCCAAGCGAGTCTAAGTGGGAGCTGAGGAAAAATACAACAAAAACAAACACGCACCAAAAAACTTCAAACTGTGAACAGACAGCAAAGAGCACTGCTACAAGGTAGTACTTAACAGGCTTTCAGGACAGTTTTCCTTTCTAAAAAAAATAATTTGAAGTGAAGATTTCTCACCTATTTCAGTTACTTCTTTCTGATAAGTAACAGTACGGTGATTCACTGCACAAGCCGTACAGGTTTTTACCCGTGAACCCCATTTCAAACTCTGCAAAAAATGTTCATTACACTTCACTAAGGAAGGTAATGCAAAATATCTACTGCTCAAATCATCTTTATTGTATTGCCTTACAGTAAAAACACTTGAATATTCTCACATATTACTACGCACTGCTAAAACATCTATACAAGCACATGTTATAATGTCCTGAGAGATATGTCAGTGTTATCACCATTCTAGGCTGAAGAAACTGAGGAGCATAGCTGGGTAAATACTCCGGAGTTAAGCTCTCAGCACTCGGACTTGGTGGGCAGTCCTTCGCCCAACAACAGCTTTATTCATAGGACAATACATGCAAAGTAGAAGAAAAAAAAAATCAGATTATTTTTGGATATGAAACTAAAACAAAATTTTCTTTCAACTGAGAGTTTAATGATTTTATTTATTTATTTTTACTTGATGATAGGCTTCTGTTACGTCAGATGATTAAAATGTGACTCAGCCAAAAAGGCTATTTTTGTTAGAGAATCTCTTCAACCCCCTAGAACCCACACACCTTATTTGAAACTACCGTACCTGCAGTGGGTAACACCAGGACTCACCACCTTATCCTGGTTTTTACAAACGAGATTGACCTGTGACAAGCTGAAACTGGGACCTATATCCTGTAAATCAGTTCTTTGTACTGCAGTCTCGTAAAGGAAAAAACAAACCCTCGTTCTCCTTTTTACAGTTTAACTGGACTGCGTTCCTCAGTGGAGTAGCACCGTATCAGCCTGACGTAAACTGCTGCACTTGGCCATGAGACTTCTGATCTGTAACCACAGGATATTCAACAAACGTAGTAGTAATACAAAGATCACACAGCCCTCATCAATGAAAGAAGTATTCAAGCATGTTTTGTACCATTCACTATATATGAAACAGCATTTAATATAAGACTATACTCTGGATATTCAAATGAGGCAAAAAAAAAAAAAAAAAAAAAAGGCATTCCTCAGCAGATCTAGGATTCAGCCTTTAGTTCAGACATATGAAAATGAAATACGTATCTTCCAAAACAATTACCTTCTTGTACCCCTACTACATATAAACAACAATACAACACTAGCTGCTCCCATTTACATAACATTAATGGCAAAATGGCAGTTGACTGAAGTCTGGGAAGAAAGATAATGGTTCTTGGACCAGCTGAGCAACCAAGGCTCTAAACATTATTGCAATAATCTCTATGGCTACTAGCTCTTAAGGAGGAATTTGGTGATCTCTTTTGATTACTCAGCAATCACTGGGTTGAAGCAGTGTGTGATATATACAAACAGATCGCTCTGGAGAAGTCTTAATCTCCACACATGGAGTCTTGAGCAATCTGGTCTAGAGGGAGGTGTCCCTGCCTATAGTACGGAGTTGGAACTAGACGATCTTAAAGGTCCCTTTCAACCCAAACCAGCCTATGATTCTATTACTCTCTTTTGGATCGCAGACAAGATTCTTTTTTTCCATGAGTTAAGTATGTAGGAGGGCTCAGACCTTATGGAAATCTTGTTTGTGAATGGTTGACTCACTATGCTATAAATATTCCCTTTTCCCCTTTCATTGGTACTCTCATCCCTCCTCAGCCATGAGCCTTGTAACCACATCAGTTCAAGAGGACATTTACAAGCCTGAAGGCTCAATCTGATGATCCTCATTCCTCAACAAGAAAGAAATGGTCACATGATGGAATACAGGGTACTGTATGGCTGCAATGACCACCAATGCAAAGCATAACAACCAGCCATGGACAGTCTAAAGCAGCACTCCAATGACTCAGTAAGAAGTTTCTAGGTTTGAGTTTGCAACATATCCTAGAACTCAACAGCATCACCTAGCAGCAGGCTGCATGTGCTGGCAAGGCTGTATACAAATGCAGTCAATGTAACCTACATGGTTTGACTCAAGGACTAAAACATAACTAAAATAAAGCAAACAAGATACACGAGTACCATGTGGCATGAGTCAGAGGCCTCGTGATAACAGAAGCCCAGAGGCTGCTAGCAGGATAAACTCCTGACTTCTCTTTTTTTTCCAAGGCTTTAGAAGAACAGAATAATATTAAAAATCATTCAGGCATACAACCAGTAAAAGTGAACAAGTGCCAGAGTGAGTTCATAAGGCACGTGCATGTGATCAGCCCACTGAGGACGTGGAGTGTGCTGTAACTGATAGACCGCTTTGCTGGCAGTTTGTTCTTTAACTAGCAGGGTT
>JAOWBP010002559.1:44999886-45019084 GCA_028571105.1 Tragopan temminckii | reverse complement strand
GGATGCTTTCCTGCCTAGCCTAATATAGGGAACTGCTTTAACAAAGTGTTGGACTGGGCAATCTCCAGAGTACCTTTCAGTCCCTACAAAAAAAAAAAATAATAATAATAATACACCAATGTGCTAGTTCCCCCTATTTTGGGGATACAATATGCTCATTTCATTTTAGTTCTTGTTTTCTACATTTGTTCTCTTTAGTGGAATATAATTGTCATGAAAATAACCCTTAGTTAAAATTCTTACTAAAAAAAACCTCCAAGATAATTAGAGTTAACCCAGTTACCTCTGGGTTAGCAATCTGATAGAACATAATGCACTACTGTACCTCTGCAAAATCTCCAGAAACATAAAGAATACGAGCTCTGTAGTATCCCGTGTTTTCAAGACGAGTGAATGGTGCTAGACAAACCAACTCTGGATGTGGAGACACTGACAAATCTGTCAAGTTCTGGTAGTTCAATTCAGCAGTCAGAGTCTGGAGTACAGACCTATTTTTTTCATCTATCCTGTATCCCCAGAAGTGTCCAACTTCTACTATCTGAGAGTAGAAAAATTAGACAATATCAGGTCACATCATTACACTCGTCCACATCAAGTATAAAACAACTTTGAGCAAAATATGTGAAAGCACTCCTACTCCTGACACACACAAATTTTCTCACAGTGCAATGCTGTGATGAAGCATTCATTTCTCATAAGAGGTTATTCTTCGTAACATCATGTTTTTAAATGTATCCCTGCTGTGTAATTACAATACACTTTTCACCTATGTAGCATGTAGACTGATAGAAGTATTACTAAAATACAGAAAATTCAAAGAACACTTCCAAATAAAACCAACACATTAACAATTTAAGGTATATGATTGATTAAATAGATGCATACAGCTACAGCACAATGTTCTTGTTAGTGAAAGAACACCAGAGTTAGCTACGTATATAAGCAAATCAGCATTGGTACGTTACAATTAGCCATTCTTCAGGAAACTGATAACACCACTATTTCAATCAAGTTGAACAATCCTTTTTCCAACTGCTCCTGAACTCATCTACTACTTCTGATTTTATACTGAACGTGTTTGAAAAAGAATGTTTACTGTGGATCAAAATACATAGCAAAAAAAAGTACACTGCACAGATTGGAACGTGTTTGATTATCAAATCCATGAACATTTTTGGACTAAGAGACTTAGCAGAATAAACTAAAGAAATTATTCCTTTCTGCCTTTGCACAACATTCTAGTTCTACCAAGAGCCAGTTTAATACTTCAGCCTCTAGCTTCCATCAGTTGTTAGAATTTTTTATTTCAGCAACATATGTATTGCTTCATATTGCTCAAACTGTTCAAGAGACAACAGCTAACACAAGATCTAAACATTTTCAGCTCCACATTTTATAAGTATTTGTATATACATATCATCTTCCTTTAACATGTTTTATGCATGCAGTGCCTTCTTGAAATGATCGCACAGTACCATTAACTCATTTCTCACATCTGCAACTTCTGAACAAAACTATCAGGTAATAATAACCAGGCCTAATAAATGCACCAAATATCTCCTGATACTCATTTTTGTAGAGTACACAAATATTACACCTCTACCATTCATCTTCTCTACATGTATCCCATCTTTCAGCTATCAACTGGCTCTAGCATCCATTCCTTTCACTAAAGCTTGTTCAATACTTATCTCTAGTGTTAGCTAGGTACTGACTTCTGTTAGGACCTTCTTCAGATACAGAACACTCCTACCTCTGTTACACTGATGGACAGAAGACGATTTGGAATCATCTTTAACAGCTGTGAAGTACCAAATGAGACTTCTACGGGCTCCACTGTCTGCTTCTGATAGTCCACATTCACTCTGAAGTTCGTAGAATAAAAATGTTAAGTACTTCACTCAGAAGTGAAAATTTAAGGTTTTTTTTTATTGTTTTTTTTGCTTTCACTGCTTCTTACAATGATGAGGCACACAGGTATGCATGTAGAAAATGAGGGTAGGGGAGGGGTGGAATTAAAAAACAAATCCAATGACAAAAGTCATGACAATCACACTTTGTAAAGTAAAGCTAAGGCCTGAGACTCACTTATGTATTTAACCTTTATTTGAAAATGCATTTATTTGATTAGACAATAAAATGATTACAGAGAGACAACATATCACAGGAGAAACTAAGATGCGATTATGACCAAACAGAAAGATCCAGGAAGGTACATACCAAGAATCAACTGTGTCATCAGCTTAGTAGAAATTCAAAGAATGAAGGTTAAATAGTGGAGGTTGTTGGATTTTTTTTTCCTATGGTATGACTTATAAATTTATTTAAAAAAACAATTTGAATATATTACAGCACAATTATAAATTCAGCATATCCTCCCTCCCCGATTCCCTACAGAATGTGATTACCTTAAAGAGTCCATGGCTGTAACTGTCACATGTTGCAACTCCTTTTTGATATCATCTGGATAGTGAACATCCAGTTCAAGAGGAATTTTCAGCTGTGACATTTTGATTGACATGTACACTGCAGGAAGAACCTTTAAACCCTCCACGGGGTTATGGGAAAACTCTACCAAAGCCCTATTCAAAAAAATAAAATCCAACACAACAACAACAACAAAAAAAACACACACAAGGAAGTTTTATAATAAATACGTGACAAGAAAATCAAAACTAAACCAAGACAATTATAAAAACAGAAAAGCTATCATTTTTTTCCCTGCCCTTATCATAGGAAGTCAGAGAACTACAAAAATATATTTTCCTCTCAGGTCTTGATTATGTGCCTGAAAACTTTCCTTGTAATTGTTATAAAAAAAAAACCAAACAACATTTTCTAACAGTCTCACAAGAACATACCAAATTCACTACATCTAATACAAATAGAAAGAATGCAAAGATACATGTGAATTTTTTTTAAAAGGGGAAAAGGCATAAAAAGGTCTACGTGGAATGATGCTTGGGCAGTTCAGTCCACAGTCAGACTGCAGACCAGCTAACACTGCCAAGTTGCATGCATCTTGTAGAACGCCATCTGATGGTACCAATGAACTGAGTTCACTATATAAATGAGAAACAAATACAGACAGATCAGCTGCAGTTAAGGTCCTTTGTCACAAAACAAGAGAAACAAGAGAAATTGGTCTCTAAGGCACTAGCTTATCAAATTTTATTCCAATCAATACATACTCAATTTCAAAGCTCCCTTTTTTATTCTAGTCAATAAATCAAAAACAATTTGTTGATTTCTGACAGATTAAGTTAGAAACGTTCATTTTGTCATTACACCATGTAAAAAGAAGGAAAGCATTTAGCAGACTCACAACTGAGACCAACAGACAACCATGATGCTTAAAATATTTTGTGCTTACCTTGATCCATCATACGTAACAGATTTTACTTGTCCACACTGTCTAAACTGTGACTGCAACTGATTATGGTATAGATAACCATAAGGAGGAATATTCCTCAGCTGTTAAGAAAAGTCAAGTTAAGCTTGCACACATTCAACCACTTTAATACACTATTAACTTCACCTAGATAATTAGCTCTTATCTTCCTCCTTCACTTGAGCTGCAATAGCAACGATCTAAGAGCCAAATTAAGAAAAAAAAACCATGCTGCATTAAATTAAAAAAATCTGAAAAAAAAGGTTTTTGCTGCTAATTACTGCCCTACCTCCTTCCTCCTGGAGTCAAGATTCAAGAAAAGTTCTCAATAGTGGGAGAGGACAGAAGTGAAGATTTCATGAAGAAAAAAGAAATCAACCCATAAAACCTAATGAGACCACAGGGGCTGCCCTCAATGGTACTGCAACAGCTGTCTGATCACAAAACTGCTCTGTGTAACCATAGAAGGTCACAGAGGTTGGGACAAGTCCCTGACAAAAGAATAGGAAATGTTGCATCCAGATTTTCAAATCGTAAGAATGACCTGGGGAACTACAGGCAGGTCAGCCTCGCTACAGCCTCCAGACTAAGCAATGATCAATCAGATAGCCAAACACTTCCCTAGGCTAATCTGAACCATTCTACAGAAGCGAAGACAATTTCAAACTTGTACTTATTCAATCAGATAAAAATTTCTACAGAGTAAAAAGAAGAAAGAGAATGTAACATTCAAGTAACCTTAAAATAATTGGCATGTTTATCACATACTACTAAGTACAAGATTACAAAACAGTAATACTGAAGTTGTAACAACTCTTTCAACTCAATAAAAGTGCACTCTCTTAAAACCTTTTATTAGTTTTCTGAAAGTTGGCTGCCTGCATAAGACCAGCAATCAAATGTGTAAAGGCTAAAAGCTGGAATCTTTTCAAACTGCCCACCTACACAATGTGTATTGTAACAGAAGAAAGGAAGACAACATACCAAGTGAGAAATACTTACATACCCTGATTCTATCTTGTCCCAAGACAGAAAAAAACCTTGAGAAATACCACTGACACTACGTATTCCTATTATTTGATGCTTGATTACATCATTCAACTTCATAACTTACCAACACAGTGGTTTTTGGATCTTTGCCACCAAGCTCCCTCACTGCACCTTGTTCATTACATTTTTGAAAAGAGAAGTAGTTTGGATAGAAAGCACCAGCCATAACAACCTGAAATCAAGAAAATATTTTCTTTTTTTAATTACAGATTATAATATTCAGTTTCTCAAAAAAGAGATAGTTGCAATGTAAAGTGATACCGGCACATCTTAATACGATTATTTTTTTTTCCTGTCTTTTACCAGAAATTACTGTTGTTCCCAACTGAAGTTTAACTCACGCAAATCCTATCCCTTTAAAACATACCCTCCATGACTTCAGCTTCTGGAACAGTATTTTAATATTTCTGCACACAGACTAAGTCAAGACTTCAATGGATAACCTTCCTTTCAGAAAGAATGTCAATTTTAAAGAAATCCATATACAATACTGTATGACAGCTCTTCAATTTTCACATTACATCACACAGTATTTAGCAATTCAGCTCTGAAACGTTCACTATCTACTCAGTTAAACCAACTGCCATTGAAATGGTAAGTCTGTGAAAACAAAATCACTACTAATCAGTCCAAATAGGAGAAGAAATTTCATTAGAAATTTGAAGCAAGTTACAGTAGCTGAGCAATATCTTATTTTTCCCTCCAGTAACTAATCAAGCCAGTGGCAATTTCAGCAGAGAACTCAAAACAAGCAAAAACATCTTTTTCATAGATGCTAGTTTTTATCATTTCAACTCAAACCATCTGTCTTCAGAGTATTTTTATGATTTAAACAAAGATTAACTGAGATACAAGTTTAATTAATCTCAGTATCACTTCATTTTAATTTAATGAACTGACAGAAGCAAAGGGATTGCCAGAGGTCCAATACTCAAGTCATAACATTATTTGTGCTTTTAAATTTTCAAAAAAAAAATGTTCTAAATGCAATCTTAAAAATTACAAGAAATTTGAAATACAAGGTATCTCAAAGTACTAGTCTGTCAATGGAATGTAAAAACCCAATTACAAGCTTTGGAAGTAATATCTCTACCCAAAAAATTATTAAATAATTACCTGCAAAATGAAATGTTGTTTATATCCATACTCCTGATCCATCGCAGATAGCTGAGTATTAACGTGCATGTTAAATTGTCTGACTCTTTCTTTCAGAAGCTCAACTAACTCTGCCACCTGAAATACCAACTCTAGTTACACATTCAACAGATCAAATCCAACCACAAATGGAAAAAAAAAACTTAGTAAAGAAGTCTAAGCAACAAGGTAAACCCTCTTACTTTTTAAGTGACGTTAATATGCATTTCACCTAATATACTGCTTAGCATCTTTACTAGTACTTTTAAAATACATGTAGTACTAGATTTTATTTTGCACACCTCTAAGTTCTCATGTGACACCTGGCCAAGCGCCTGTAAGTGTTCAAGTTAACACTGCTTTCAACAGTGTTTATTTCTCTGGGAGTGAAAAGACGATCTTACGTATTCACAGTTTAACAAAGATACATACCCAGATATATACACATAGTTGAACATTAAGTAGGCTTATCCACAATATTACCATCTGTAAAAACATCTCATTCATATAAATGACTATTTCAGCTCACCTCTCTGACTTTCTTGATATGAACATAATTTAATTGACCCCACTCAAGCTCATCCTGGAGAAGAAAGTGAGAAGTGCAAATGAAAACTAATATGGCAAAGAAGTTTCTAACAACTAGTACGTTCTATCACATTCTTCAGTGTAGACACAAATAATAGCTACATACAATGAAAAAAAGTTTTACGTCATTTCACAGCACTCTTTACTTCTGACCATGCATTTTGATAATGTATGACAATATCTGACTACAACTGTACTTGGATTATCAGCAGCGCAGCTGTGGAGCATTAAGACTTCTCATATAAACCCAAGTGTTCAACTCCTCTGTGCTGCTAGTACAGAATCTCCTTTAAGAAAATGACTACCTCAAAACAGAAGACAACCTATAACTTCTTAAGATCTAGAACTTCAGATAGTCACTGTAAATCAGCGCATGTTGTGCGCTGATATTCATAAAGCACACTATGGTCTGACTTAAGTGGAGAAATCAAAAGCATTTTATCTTACACACAGAAAAAAAGACTACAGGCAGTTAATGTGTGCATATTACTGCACTTCTGAGACTGATACACCAAGATTTTCCATCCTTCCAGATGCTCCCCCCAGAAGATGCCCATGGTTAGAGAAGTGTCTTTCAACTACAGCTCAAGTTCCCTTCTCAGCTTCTGGTCACTGCCAATCCATCTAACACAGGGACTAAGTATGATGCTCTCTTCAAATACTAGATCCAAAGACTCACTATGACACCTCAAAGCCAGAGCTTCTATTTACTTACGACAATCACAACCATAGTAAAGAAAAAATGCCAGTCTAAATTCCTTACTAAGAAGACAGAATACTCCAGTACTGAAGTCACCAGCTTCAGTATTGGCCAGAAGTGATAAAAAAGTTCAACTAACCTTGGGATGTCTCAGGTCCCCATTCTGTCTGCACGTCTGCCATGCCTAAGAAAGAAGTGGCTTAGTACTCAAGTACAAACAGTCAATAATAATAACAAAAAAATCATGCCATACTGAAAACTATGAAAATTTTTCACACCTATGCTTAGGATAATTTTAAAATACCAATTTAAAAATCAGAGGTCCTTCAGCTAACACTATTATACACAGCAGGGCCAACTTGGATGACATTTTTGATGTTTTTACCAAGTTCTCAATACTTCCAAGGATGGAGATTCCATAGCTGCAGATAAATTATTCTATTGTTTGACTACATCTCACAGAGAATTTCTACCCCTCTCCACTGCAGTATATCAGCAGAACCTCCCTTGATGCAACTTGTGTCCACAACATCTTGCCCTGTGGCTGCACACTTCCAAAAGGAGGCCTGGCTCCCACCCTCTAATCCTACACTCCGCCATGAGGTGTAGTAGAAGTTATCAACTAAGATTGCCCTTTAGGCACCCTCTTCTTAGGGCTGAAGAAACTCACCTCTAAGCCCTTCCCACATATGTTTCAGCACCGTAAGCATCACAGGGCCTTCTTTGAGACTATCAGTATTTCCATGTCTTTCAGTAATTCAAAGTCTCTAGCACTACAGAGTTCAGAAGCTGACACCATACTCAAAAGTGAGCCAGTGACAGGAATCTTAGTTCTAATATAGCATTACCAGCAACACTCAATTGGGTATTAAGAAATATTTGTTCACAAAAAGGATGCTTTGGCAGTAAATCAGGTTGCCCATACATTTTCTGCAGCCTCCTTCCTCCAAGACTTCACGTACTAAGCCGAATAAAGCCCTGAATAACCTTGACTGATCTCACCAACAGAAGACTGGACTTCAGACATCCTGAGGTGTTTTTATGATTTTATTCTTAAGATATGATTGTGATTTTAAGTCTTAAGATGGTTCCTCCTAAGCAGATAAAAAACACTCCTCACTCTTAAGAACACTCTTACACTGATTTTATTGAGCACTAGCATGAACTCTGGGTCTCTGGCTTATGCAACAACACAAAGTGATGCAGCTGTAAGATGCAATTTTAACTATTCCTTACTGAGGGTCTGAAAAACTGGTTTGGTTTAGAAGTGTTACATCACTCTGAAGAAAAAGAACATAAATCATTTTGTGTTTCATATGATTAATACTAGTAACTTCTTTCTGCTTACTGCTTAACTACCATTTGTTCTGCTGGATGCAATCAGACATCAACTTTAAAGACACCTTCATCAGTTGGAAAGAACCTGCATCCAAAGCAAAACAGCTTCTTCATGATTAGAGGGCATCAAGTAAACTTAAGTCTCATGTCCACATCTTGCTCAAAATCTGCTTCTACTTCTGGTAAGCAGAAATGAAATGGTGTGTTTTCTTTCCTTCTCCACTCTTCACACTGTTTTTCACTTGCTTAGGTGAACAGTAAAAAACACTCAGAAAATGAGCAGTGCAATTTATTTTTTACCCATTTCCTGCTGCCTTACTCTGGAGAAAAGTTACACACCTCCTTCACAGTGCTAAAAATTGACTCAGTCAGTACTAGCAGTAGTGTTACATAGTGCAAGATAGCCTTAAAATTATTCAAAATATTACTAAATAGCTAAGTATAACATGAAGTTTTGAACAACTTCAAAATAAAAACACTGCACTGATCACACAGAAGCGAGAAGGTCCATCAGACTTCACTGGAAAAAAATGAGACAGAAGACTTACCTTAAATGCATTCACAATTGCAATACAGTCACTCTTACTATTCCCAGAAAAGAAAAGTTTGCTCCTGGCAAAAAAAAAAAAAAAAAAAAAAAAAAAAAAATTAAGAAATTTCAATAAAATTTTTTTGCATCTTAAATTTATTGCAGCTGAACTATAATTATTACAGTTAAAATAAATATAGTAGTAACAACTGCATACATATTACATACAATATACAGCACTATTACAGCTACACTATCAGCATCTTCCAATATATTAATAAACAAGTTTAATACATTCATGGTAATTGTTTTTTTCCACACTTCCTCACTGATGGTAAGCTGTGTGAGCAAGCTGATTTTTAATACATGTTGTTCACATCAATGTTCACATCAGGAAGGCAAAGCTGAAGAATCAGGTCTTTCACACAAAAAGATGAACTTAACTTTGTGATACTGATTAGTTCATATAGCAATATCTCAGTGTGCCAGCTGTACTTTGGAAGAATTTAAACTCAAGACATTAAAAATGGTGTTTTGTGATCAGCTTTGCTCTGTGCTCCAAAGAATAGCCAGGAAGATAAAAAACATCAAAGATTATAATACCTGTATCCATCAATAGGCTGCTTGAAAGGCTCTACAAAAAAGTTCTGCAAAGAGAGTGCTGCAGCTACAATAAAAAGAAATCTAAATGAAAACCTGTAAGTTACTTGTTTTTATGGAAATACAGAAATTCTCATACGTTCTTCTTTTACCTATAATAAGGCATTCTTCTAAGCATCCAAAGACATGTCCAAGGACGATCAATTTTCCAAGATGCAGATCCACTGGCAAATGTACCAATACGTTTCCTAGGAAAGTCAGCTCACCATCACGTGAATTTTCTTCTGCTTGCACACAAGCTGTAAGTGCGCCTAGCTACAGAAATTTAAATTATTTGCTTGTAAGATCTGATCAAGTAAGTCTAAGATTGGTTTGTAAGAAAACAATACAAGAAATAAACAATCACAAAGCAACACCAATTTGAGTCATAACTGTAATTAAGTTGAATCAATTTGAAGAATCTACTACCTGAAGCTTTTCCTGCATGTATTGGATATAAAACCAAGCTACTGTATACAAATATCATTTCCTCTATACTTCAAAAAGAAAAGCCTTAATATTTGAATAAAACTGGTGTTCTACCACATACCAAATTTATAATTGGAAAGCGAAACTGCCAATTTCCAGGTAGAAAGGAAGATGTTCAGGCTGTAAGGTGCTACTTGTTTAATAAACAATTTCACTTACAGATCTCAAGTTCTCTAACATTTTTCTTATTCTTTCTAATCACAAATGCTAGTTCACAAATATTACAATTTCTTCAGGATTCTGCTTTTACTCTCTGATGACATTACTACCTCTTTGAAATGCAGTAGCAGCAGAAACTATGCTGAAGTCTATGGCAACCAAATAACAGCCTAACATGACAAAACATTCCCTAGACATTGTTCTCATTTCAGGTTCCAATTAAGGTTACTAGCATCTTAAGTAACAAGGAATGCCATACATTTTCATTACTTGGATTTCAGCAGCGTTAGAAAAAATGCCTACCTCTTTCAGATGAAGTATGGTACGTTCAATGTCACTTATGTTGGGCGGAGAAAGAGCTGTTGCCAACAAAGCTTTTGGTTCTCCCATATCAAGCTTTTTTATTTTTAATACTGTAGTTCCCAGTGGACTAGTCTGAAGGGAAGACAACGTTATTCTTACTTTTCCCCAAGGGAGGTGCTTAATTTATTAATTAATTGAAGATACTGATCCTTAAAATAAGTTCAAGTTTATAATTCAGTAACAACTAAAAATAATTTCGCATAACTAAGGATACTTTTCTTCTGAACAGAATGTTAATTTCCAAAGTCACATCCATTTTACCACTGCAATTCATCTCCTATGAACAACACAATAATGAATGGTCTTTCTCAATTATTTACCAACTTAATTCCATTTAGTTGTACAGCTATTAATAACTACTCAAATAATGCATTCACTTCAGGTAAAATCTGTGCTACAACGACACACGTAAAAAAAAAAATTCATTAGTAAGCCCAAAAATTCTTACCAGCATCTCGGGTAGTGATTTCTCTGGGATACTGTCTGTCCAGAAATCCTTATGTACAAGCCTGTAACAATATCCATTGGAAACACGTCCAGCACGACCTTCAAACAGAAGAACAAACTTATCAATCTGTAAACTGCCCAAGCCAAAAACATCTACAAGCATCAAGAACAGCTGAGAAACAGCAGCAAACTCAAGAGGACTCTATTCAGCATGAGATAACTCCACTGGAAAGTAAGCCATATTTTTAAGTCACACACTCAGCAAGACTAAGTTTACTGCTATACAAGATGCTGCTGCTATTAGCTGTATATTGGTCAGCTGCCATAACCAACACCGACCCAGAACCAAATGGAAACAAAGCTGTAACTGTGAAGCTCTCACAGTATGAAAGCAATGAAGATATTTTCATATCTAAAGATTTCACTTAATTTAATAAGTACTCCTTTCCACTGAAAATAAAGACCTTGATATCAAAGAGTACTAACAAGAAAAGGCAATTTAAGCTCATATTTAACCTTACGCTACAACAAACACTAAAGATACTGCTGTGGATCTTTCAATAATTTAAGAGTGATGAATAAACACAATTCTCTTCCTGCAGTCAATAAACAGCTAACCGCTGCTTTCCCTCTTTTCAAAAAAATAAGGTATGGTTAAAAAAAATTACTGCTAAATAACAAGGAATCATTTAAAGTTATACGGCTCATTAATTTTAATAATTTTTTCCAATAAAATAAAAAACTTTCCTCCAAAAGAAATATTTCAACAAAATGCAACATTCAGGCATAGCAGTTTAATCACTTTTTAATACCAGACTTGATAAGGAAGCACATTTTTGTATAAATCATTCATGACAAAAGTTATCAGTACTTTTCATCTAGAATTCTTCATCAAATTCCTTTCCATTCCCTTACCTCTTCTTTGATAACAGTTTGTTTTAGATGCCCAGCAAAGTCTCAAACTTTGATAATTAGTTTCCTCATCGCAGAACAAAGTTCTAGTTAAGCAGAAATCTATCACTGCAATTAAAAACAATATAATCTTAGTAACATTAAGAAGTAGTTTATCTTTACGGTGATATACAGGTTGATTTTATATGATCAGAAAGGGAAAATTATTTTTCCACAAACATTATTTTTCGTGTTGGTTTTCTAACAACTAGACTCAAGCTACTGAGAATACTAACAACTGCAAAGAGATTTTTACATAGACATAAAAATAATGCAAATGCATTAAAAGATAATAATTCTGCGCATAGATACTGTAAAACAGAACTTGTTAATCTGACACAAATATCTTAAAATATATTCAGGATGGAAATAAAAAGCTTAAGCTACTTGAAACAAGGTTAACCCTGCATGTTACTGCACTTGAAATAAGGGTGCGCTTTTCCTCCAGTGCAGGATTAAAACTCGCATCCTAATCAACAGCTTTATCTGTACGTACATCCAGATGTAAAACTTTCCTGTTGTGAAAGAAAGAATTCAGTAACTGTCAGAATTAAACACTGTCATGAAAGCTTTATAAAGGGGTGACATGCTGCAAAGATTTAGGCAAGTAGTAATGAAGAAAATGTTACGAATATAACATATGCACAGTTTGAAAATGTAGAAGACTTACCATACTTAACATCAGGAACTGTTACAGAGCTCTCAGCTATGTTTGTAGATAGAATAACCTTTCAAGCAAGAAAGAAACAAGAACTGTATAAAGATAGAAACTACTTACATTAATATGTCTGCATGAAATATCTAACCAAAGGAGAAATATTAGTATTTCTGTTCTACATGCAAAATACAGTGTAACACCAGAAAACCTGCATTTTCTTGTCCTATTAGTACAAATGCACTGTAAAGTAGTACAGCATATAACACAAAGAACAAGAATATTTCTTTACACATCTGTCTTAACAAAGTATCACAGTATTAGCAGTGACAAAGCAAGACCCCAACCAAAAAGTGGGGCACAAAAATGGACAGATGCCCCCGTACAGGAGGGCCACTCTGCTCTGTAGTGTCACTGTCATGCAGGTGGAAGAATCAACATGCACAAACTATCTTGAAGGACAAAAACACTGTCACATGATACATTAAGGGTAACTTCCTCAATCTCTGCATCTCTTTCAGGTCTAAGTACCAGTAAAGTCAACAGCTTGGTAAAAATAACAGTTTATATCTTGAGGGAAAAAATAAACAGAAAAGCATCCTTTGCCCTCATGCAGCAATTTTAGTTGGAACAGATAATGTTCTTCACAGAAAAAGGTTTTACAAGCTTAACAAAAAAAAAAATAATGATTCAAGAATATTTACTTTTCTGTAGCCAGGAACTGGATTCAAAAATACATTATTTTGTTCTTCTAATGAGACTCGTGAGTGGAGAGGGTACACTTGCCACCTAAAGAAAATGTATTCGTGAATATTTACTGATACAAGCATATAAAAAATAACTATTTCTGCACTAAACTCTCTGTTCTATGTAGGACTCTCACAGATAAAGGATTCACATTCAAGTTTAATAAAAAAAATGTGGTTTAACTTACTTTTTGTTAAACATACGTGTGAGACGTGAGTGCATGTAGCTTATTTCACTGAAACCTAAGAAAAAAGTAATCAGAGTTTTCAGTCATCACTATATAATTATAACTTTAAAATTATCTTTTCATGAATGGAACTAAGGCATGTAAAGGTACAGACAAGAAAATCAGGACACGGAATTGATTGGACACCTGCTACCAGACCTACTCAACCCCACTATACGCTGCCTGACCATCCTGCTGTCTAATTCTTTCTGTTTGCCATACCCTTGATTCTGAATCTGAATATGAAATCACCACTTGAGTTCAACTTACGCTTATTAGCAATTGAAGAGACTTCTTCCACGATCAGTAGAAACAGACTGTACAAACAATATTAATAGTAGTTATTAATCAATCTAGCAATTACCTACTAGACAAGGTAGGTAAAACTTGATGACCAAATCTGGAAGAGGCAAAACTCCAGCAGAAAAAAGGGATGGCAACAGGAGGGGCAGATCTTGGAATGTGAAAGTTTCCAGTAAAAGAACCCAGCAAAAAAACCAAAACAAAAACAACAAAAACAACCCTAGAATAATGGGAGTGGGGCATGAAGAAGCGAAAAACAAAAAACAAACAAAAAAAAGTGAGAGGTTGATATTACAACAGATAGGACAGTATCAGCATAATTCCTTTGAAAGGGCACCATAAACTTGAAGTCATGCAACTCCTGTCATCAGCAAGTAAATATGAAGAACAGAAGCGAAGCCATTCTTATCTTGTGCAAGCTCTTAAGAAGATGATAAATTACTGTAGCTTTCATTTAGTCCATCAGCTAGCCTTGCAGGGACACATTATATACTGGAATGGAACACCTTGCTCAGCGATGATTCAACCAACACAGCCTAAGCTCTTTTACAATTTATTTTTTTTATTATTATCATTATTTTATATATTATATTATTATTATTATCAAAAGAACATATATCAAAGTACAGTGTGCAAATTCAACATAGCCCCACTAGGATCTTTTAAATGCCTATGTTAAAAAAAACAAACTGCATTGTTTAATGTGGCTCTTGGTACCACCTGCTATAAAAATATGGGAACTGAAACTGCTGGAGTAAGTTCAGACTAAAATGTACTCAGAATACCTTAGAAAGTCTGAAAGCACACCATATAAACACTAAAACAGGAAGCCAGAGGCAACAAAGATGGTCACTGTACTTTACTTATGAGAAAATTGAATAAGTCCTACACTGACACAATGAAGCAGTTCCTTCTACCTAGAGGGCTTTTATAGAGAAGGCAACCGAGAAAGAAAGCTGCAATGCTATTTAGCTGGCAGGGAGAAGTCTCCACTTGGAGCTACAATATCAGTGCTGTATACTGCTGTGTTGGTGCGCTGTGCTTCCAGCTCTAGAGCTACCATGCCTACTACTGAGCTTAACACAGCAGTGAGATTGAGAAAGATTTACAGATAGATATGAAGTTCTGGTAGGGACAAACATCTCTGCACCCTAAGAACAGAGCTACCCCCAGCTTTGATGTGACTCTCCAATAGAACGCACCCAGGGCTTTCTGAAATTTTCATAGATGTGAAACTTTGCTAGATTAAGTAAAAGAAAACTTGAAACCAACAGGTAGTTAAGTTTGTGATGCTAGAAAATGTAGGCTGCAGCTGAGTTACAAAATAAAGTACCGATTACTGCATGTTTTCATTTTGGCTGTCATGGTTACTTGAAGCCCTTAGCTAGATTTCAGAAGAAGCATAAGATAACTTCAGTTTACTATATAAATAGGATTTAAACCTACACTTAAAATTATTATCATTAGTTGCTACATTGTTCCATATGGTTGTTTTTGATTTTTTTTATTTATTTTTTTTTTAAGTGTTCCTACTTTATTAACAAACTTATACATTAAGAAAAAAAGTGAGACTTCGGTTTTGCTGCAAGAACTTAAGAAAAATCCAGGGAAGAGACTACAATACATGTAGATTAGGAGATGCCTCTGAAAGAACCACAGAACTTCACAAAATATTTAATAGTTATTTCAAATCAATTTCTCTAGATTAATTGTGAAATTAATTTTATTAAACTAAGTTTGAAAGAAAAATACCCAAATAAACTAAGCAGCCCCATATGTTTAACACACAGTTGAAACAAATAACAAGCAAAATCTTGTTAAATGACAAGTAAGGAGCTAGGAAGTTATGAAGAGCTATCCTCACCTGGTAAAAACACAAGTACACTTCCACGGTCTGGTGTAAAACTCCCCCTAAAAAGAACAGATGGTTCTTTAAGCTGCTTTATTATCCCAATATACATCTTTAAAGAACAAGCAAAATTGTACGTCTTCTAGAACATGCATTAATCAAACTCCCTCATGAAACAGAACTTAAAACATCTATACAAAAATTTTGTCTAGATTATTAGGTTTATTTTTGCCTTTAAACAGAAACATTCTTATTTATCAGTTAAATTCATCAAAATTAGGTTATTTAAAAGCTAGAAAAAGTATTACACTATCACACAACTACAGGTAGACTTACTCAGTATACGTACAGTCTCATGTTTCAATGTCACTGTACTCCTTTAACTAAAGCCTAGCATGTAAGAAAAGTAACATTATCAAGAACTACACGTCATGATATAAAGAAAGGCATCTCCTGATTAAAGTTTCTACGGTAAGCCACGAGCATAAAATTGCCTTAACATAATACAAAACTTTTATTTTAACAGCAATCATACTTGATGTAAAATGCCTCATGCATTTTGAAAGTCTCTACTATCAAACTATATAATGAACTTTAGAATTTTCAGTGGAAGGTAACAATGGGTGTTCACAGTAGCCCTGTCAATACTTGAGAGCTGTAATGCTAATGTTTTCATGTTTGCTTGTAGAAGTTAGCCTATTAATAATGTTACATTTGGCTGTCCTATTTTAGAATAAAGCAGCTTCATTGAAAAGATCAAAAGCGATAGTCAAGAAAAAAAGTTGAGAAATACTATTAACAAAGTGTTCACAAGTGTATTCATAGCTCTGAAAATAAAGTCAGCTTGTTCTCTTCCCTTCTCCCACTCCAAAAAAAAAAAAAAGTGAAGCTTCAAAAACAAAATCATTTCTTCAGTATCTATTTACAGCCAATTACAATACATGGAACCAAAAAAGATCCCCAACAAATAACCAATCCGTGTTAGACTAAAGTTGTACGAGCTACTTTACTACATTTTTTCAGAAACTAACCATCAATTTACAAAATCTATGGAGTATCTCAAAAAAAAAAAAAAAAACAACAACCTACTTCTTTCAAAAGCAAGTAAAATAAAGCACTAGATAATGTGTGGAAATTATTGTCTTGCTTATATTTTTTCATGGCTTAATGTATGGTTTTTTTTTTTTTATTCTTCATACAAAAAACTCAGCTGTGATTGGCAGCAAAGAAAGTGGTTTCTGTGTGAAATGGCTTGCTTGGACAGCCACACTTTAGGGCACAAATTTTATCTCAGAAACACAGACCATTCAGTAAGACCTACAAGGAGTCTCAGTACAGAGAAGAAATTGCACTAATTCATAAAATAAAAACAGTGATAAGTGGAAAAGTGAGGGACCACTAAAAATTACACCATGCAGGTTGCTTTAGGTCTTGTTCCTTAATTAGTGTCTCGTTTCCCCAAAGAAACGCTGATAACAGAACTTGGACTGTATCTTACCCATTGCATTGCATCTCCAACTCATCAAATGATTGAATCAAAGACACTGCTACCTCGTATATTTCCTTTCCTATCATCGGCTTATCAATTCTTTGAGAAGGAAGCTGTGTGGAGAAGGAAATATTAAGGTTAACACAGTAAAATAAGCTAGATTACACAAGTTGATTTGCCAAATGCTCTTTAACTAAAACTCATGCAGAACAGATGCACAAAGAACATTAGTTACCTTCTAAATACATGTTTTCCTTCCAGTATTCTACTATTCTAATGCTATAAAATTACTTCTGATATCTAACTACCTTTGATGAGCACTAGCCCACATTTCCTCACACGTAGAACATGTTTCTTATCCAGAAGTAGTAAGCATGCACAACTAATTCCAACACAGGGAAACAAGATGATGTGGAGAGGAATTTGTGTAAAGAAGGCACAGTCCTTCTCACGGTCCTATAACATACACCTCAATCTTACCATAAATAATCCATGTACCTCTTTTCATTTAAATTATCTTTACTTTCAGTAGACCTTGTATTTTATATTGTATTCTGCCAAGGAACTACAGTTGTGTTGTACACAACATAACTGCAACTAAGTTCATCTACAACGTTTTCTAGCATTCAGTCACATATTCAAGGCTTTAATATCTAAGAATACAAACCACCAAGTTCTCAGTGCAAATTCAATTACTTAATGATGTTTCAGTTTTTAAAAGAAACTGATTAATGAATGCGACATGTTCTGGGAATGGTCTACAGCATTATGCATTTCCCCCTCAGAGAAAATGGCTTTTGAGAATAGCCAATCTTTAATTTTCAGTACTGAAACCTGTCTTCAGCTTTCCAACCCTCACCAGAACAACCTGCTTGTAACACTATATCCTGTTAACTCTAGGTAACCTTGGTATCTGCATAAAAGCTGATTTTCTGAAAGCACTGAAAATACCTTTGCTCTAGTAGAGGCCCAACTGGAGGATCAAAATCATAGAATCACAAGGTTGGAAAGGACCTACAAGATCGTCTAGTCCAACCATCCTCCCACTACCACTGCTACCACAAGCACTAAACCATATCTCGTAGCTCCTCATCCAGACGCCTCTTGAACCTCCCTGGACAGCCCATTCCAGTGCCTGACCACAAAAGAGTTATCTATAAGATGGCTCAACAGTACTTTCTCCACTTCCCATCCCTCCTTGAATCAGCCATCAGTCCAGGTAAACGTTTTAGATGTACCACTGTCAGTCCCTGAGCTTCTCAACTGCATTTCACACCCACCATGCTCAAACTTTTCCATTGAAGCCTGCTAAGTCCATAGGACGGTATATTCTGTTTCATAACACAAAATATGCAATAATCTAAGAAGTTTAATATTTTCTGTTACTAAAACCAAAATTTTTGAGATAATCCATGCTTAAATAATTGTCTCTGGTTTGTCTTTTTGGTTTTGTTACCTACTGTACCTTTAGTATTCCTTAACATGACAAGTATGACACATCACTCTTAATAAAAGGTAACAACGTGCGAAATCTTAAGTCCAAAAGCCCAGTCAGAACTGACTGAAGTAATACAGAATCAGCAGAATTGCTTTTGACAGCAGTTTACTATGTTTCATCTGGACTCTGACTTCAGCTGTGGGGATACGAAGGAGTTTTTACATTTGCAAACCAAAAGCGGAACTCTTTTTTTGGTCTAAGTAGATACATAGGATTTCACAGGTCTATTAAAGACTAAGATCAAGACGTCCTACTCGCTTAACTTTTAAAAGTCTGACCTCACAATTAACTAAGTTAGCAATTAGTTAACTATTAATTAGCAATTAATTTGCATTTGATGTCACCAGTGCTATACTGCTGCAATAGGTATGCACTTACAGAACACAGCCTTAAGTTTGCCTACAGATACAGCCTTTGTGCATTTTTAAATCATAACCTGTGCAGATATGACAAAGTATGATTCATTTAAGCCAGAAAAATGTACTCAGAGGTCATTATGCAAAAAGGAAAGAAACTGCACTTACAGACTTATACTCAAATTTATCAGTATAAATGACCTATATATATATATATTTATATATATATAAATAAAAAACACCTATAAATGACCCAACATCCATACAACAAGGCTAGAATGAAAAATGTTTTTCCCT
>JAOWBP010002559.1:44982876-44999786 GCA_028571105.1 Tragopan temminckii | reverse complement strand
ATGCAAAAAGGAAAGAAACTGCACTTACAGACTTATACTCAAATTTATCAGTATAAATGACCTATATATATTTTTTTTATAGGTTTTTTATTTTATAGGTTATTTATATATATATTTTTATATATATTTTTATATAAAACCTATAAATGACCCAACATCCATACAACAAGGCTAGAATGAAAAATGTTTTTCCCTTCCTTCTCTGATTTTCTAAATATGGTGCTGTTCAAGGGAAAAGCTTTATCTTTCATCCAGCAACATCCATCTTGCCATAGAAAAGTGACTACTGTAAACAAGCAGAGAGAAGAATACAAAACAATGACTGGCATTTCTGCTTATCTTCCAAGTCACAATTAGTACCAGTGAATTTCCAAATTACCTCGAGTCAGAACTGCTCAAAGAAAACAAGCTATTTTCAAGGATAGTTCTAAAATATTATCACCTGCAAAACTGAGCAACAATACTGAAGCTAAGAGGTCTTCAGAATAAAACAATTCTACATTTATCCAGTAACATCAAATTATTCTAAGATTTTTTGGAGAAGGGACAAAGGTTCAGACCTCAAGGCATACAAGACAGTAGAATTACTGAATTGATTCAAGTCAAGATGCTTTAAACAATGAGTGCTGATTTGTGACACCTGATCTTTTAGTACCAATTTTAAAATCAAGAAGAAACTTGGGAAAAGAAAATCTGTTCACCTACAACAGAATTTTTTCTCTTAACTATGTTGTATTCTTTTATGTGACTTCCCTGAAATAGAAATACTTAAAACTAAAGCCTGAAGCCTGTACCTCAGGCAGCTATCAGATTCTGAATTTCAACATGCTGAAAGATGACTTCCTACTTCATGTGGTAATGCTCAAATTATTAGAGCCTGAGTCAAGAGCCTGAGTCAAGGCAATTTCCTGTTACATAAATTTTCTTAGACTTTCCATCGTTTTAAGTATACTTCTAATAAGTCTAATGTTCAGAGAAATTCTCCACACATAGAGCACCATAAGGAGCGTGATGCAAAAGCACAGATCAGTGCTTTCCAACTTGATTTCTTTTTTTTATTTGTAAATACTAAAAATCATTCAAGAGCGTTTCTCTTTCTCAGTTGCACTAGGGCACAAATAAATTCCTGGACAATCATATTCCTTTCCTCTTACTAAACTAGAAAACAGCTATGGCCAGGAGAACACAATATAAGAAACAAACAAAAACTTAAAAATCAAAGTTAAATGCTCATATACACAGAAAAAAAATAAAGAAAACAAAGCATAAGGACTAAAAGCAGTTCCTTCTGTCTGTGATCTCTGAGCTGAAAGGTGTGGCAGCTGATCTCCAGCTGAAAGCTTTGACAAATGCAACTGGACTGAAGTAGACTTCTTACTAAACTTCTTGGCTATCTTTTTGTCGTCTTCTATCATCAAAAACCTTCTAGAAAAACTCTCATGTTATGTAAACTCCTCCATGTTGTCTGAGTTGCCATACTGAGTTTGCCAAACGTACAAACACTGACAAGCCAAGTGCTACATACATTTATTGTATTTTTTTTGGCTGCATTAAAACTTCAACAGTTGACAGCCTTCTAGTATGACTTGCCTGTGCTCAAGCATAACAAATGCCTTCTCTGTGCACAGCATAAGGAATTACTTTCTATGAGTTTTTTTCTGTTTTTAAATATAGTTTCCATAGAATTGAGAGATGAAATCTAAAGGGTAACAGTATGTTCACAAACTGCTACTGTTCAGGTTCATCTCTTGTTCTCTTCATTGCATTAGTGTTTTAAAAATGTTCTGAATTATCAAGATTGAATAATTACTCTCATATCTCAGTGACTAAAGCCTAACTGTATTTATTTACTTTAACTGTTAAACTTTACCTCAGATAATGATACTGGAAGTTAGATAAATTGTTGTGTCAACACATATTAATTTCTAAAATTGCAAAGTAAAATAATCTATTCATAATTTTGCTGCACAGCTTTTAGCTGACTATTCTAATTTCTTACTATGTCCAATGAGGTAGAATCTTATTTCCCATACCTGGAAATGAACAATGTGCTTCAAATCATCAAGATAATATTCTTCAACAGCATAAGGTTTGCCTTCCACCTTAAAAATGCAGGCTGGATTCAGACCGTTTTGAGTTGGAATTGCAAAGTAATCAGCAATTTCTTCACAGTTGATGGTAGCAGACATCAATATGATCTGTTAAAAAATTGCATAGCAAATGTAAAACAAACTACACTGGAATCTTAGAATCTCTGCTTCTTTATGCTACAATGGTCTTAATTTGGTTTCTGCTGTCATGTATTCTAGGAAAATTTAAGACAATCAAAATTGAATACTTTAAAACTGTAGATACGAGATATAGAAAAAGGCAAGCATCTTTAAAAAGAATGGCTCAGGCCAGACACCTAGGTCTGAAAACGTGAAGATTTTTTCCTGTGGCTAACATTCAACCCAAAAAACAGTTAGCACTCTTTCTTAATTTACGATCACTTCATGGACCTCAAAACAGGAAAGCATTCACTAAGTATTTTCAAATCTAGTTTCACTGAGAAGTTAGATTAGATACTAGTATCTTCAATCAAAAGATAGTCCTATGAGACTGTATAAGATCCGTATAGCTGTATTGATACCCGGGCCTTAAAAATTTGACTTTTTTTTTTTTAATATGTCAAGTTTTCCCTTAGTTTCAATAAATTTATTCAACTTAACGCTCTCAAGCATCACACTAAGCTCCTTGCTAGTAGATGACTGCTAAAATTCTTAATCTCTATTCACACCCAAACAGAAGAACACATGCTATCTGATAAAAGCCTTTTTTTAAAAACTGCAATATAAAACTCAACCTGTGCAGGATGAGAGGGGAAAACAATGAAACAGTAGCTATGGTTATTTACCGTTTAACTTCTCTTTATAAAATGCAAACCCAGTGCCCAGCCAGCTGGAGTAGGTTAGATCCCTTAAACTAGGAAAATAACAAAAGCAAGGAGCTATGGAAGTATTCCATACTAGGAACTGGAAGGAAAATAGCAAATTCCTAACAGCACGCATGAATCCTCCATTACTAAAAAAACCCAAACAACTGATTTACTCTCCAAGTGAAAGCTCAGCAAGAAGCATCTACCATCACTAGCGCAGAGCAACACACAGATAGGAAGGCAAGAATTATCAAAGCAGGCAGTTCTTCAAGATCAAGCAGTTCAGAAACACTTGTGCAGCAGAGATATGCCTAGCGTCCCATCAATTTCATATCAAAATATGCACAATGAGACCACTTCTCATGGGCAGCCTTGTCTGGTGGTTGGTGACATTGCATATATCAGGGGGGTTGAAACCAGACGATCATTGTGGTCCTTTCCAACCCAGTTCATCCTAGGATTCAGATGCCCTCAAATGGACTTCTTTTAGAAACTTGAATCGCGTTCTGTGAAACTACTACCATATTTATCCTGTTGTTATTATTATTATTTTTTACCTAAGCAGCCATTACCAGACACCAACAGAAACGGCCCTGTTTACACTAACCCAGTAGAGTCATTCCAAAACTCTCAGGTTTTCTTACAACAATCCCATTCCAGAAAAAGAAATCTTAAAGCCAATCTAATATCTGCCCTATAACACTAACAGTCTGTCAGAAAAATCAGAATTGCTGATAGGTGAATCACAACAAGAGATCTTTCTGTCTTAGCAAGAATTGTAAGCAACTTTTTGCCCTTGAAACAGGCCTCCTTCATTCCACGGATCCAGCCACAAAAGAAGAGAATCTTTCATTCTTTGAATGAATTAGCTGTATTATGAAAGCCCCTTTGTTTTTTCAAAAGGGAATGAGGCAGGAAATGCTGGGCTTAGTATACTGTACATTTACTTTTAGAATGAATGACCCATTCCACGCTGCTAAAACAACAACTACATGCACAGGTTCCCCTCTCCGCAGCATAAAAAATTTTAAGAAAAGGAAAACTGTGGGAGAATGGAAAGCACCCACAAATTTTAAAATTGTCTTGTATTTATATAATATGAAGTTGTCTTCTGAAGAATCAGCTGCAGAGCAAGATATAAAACACTGCCATCCAATGACTGTTTTGGGAGATTTAATCAGAACACAGATTCCTTTACAACAAAAAAGCCAATACAAATTCAGACTACCTTTGTTTAGAACAGAATAGTTAGCATTAGGATGACATTATCTGAAGCACCTGAGAGACACATCAGCCTTGCAGAATTTCTGCAGTCCCAAAGAGCTGCACAGAGATGCTCTGCACTAGCCTATTTCCTGTATTTAATTTCTTACAATTCATGAATTCGTTACTTTGAGACCACGAAGACTAAACATACCACACTAAATCTCAAACTGTTGTTGTAGTTTCCTAGCATGCAAAGAAAGATCTCAGTCAGATTATACTAATAGTTCCATCTGGCAAATGCAATCCAACATTTCTATTTTTTCTTAACACTTCCAGAAGTTAATGCTACCATATTTAACCAAGGACAAGCACTGCCCTCAATACCCCATACATAACTCTAGTCAAATCTCCATCTTGCATTTTTAGCCTTAAGCAAAGTTTAGAAGCTAATTCATTTTAACAAGAAGAAAGGAAAAAGTTCTTAGAACACGTACTGGCCAGGAAAAGAATGCCCTTTAGCTTACTTGCTTAAGAAAAGCAGCAAACCAAATAATACTTAAGTTAAAAGTAATGACTAATATTAAAGCAAGCTTTTTAAAACAATGCTCTCTGTAGATAAAAAATTGAGTTTATTTTTGCAAGAAAGAAGTAGAATATGCTTTAACCTACCTTTACTGATTGTGAATTTGTATGCAACAGTTTACGGATTACCAAGAGCAAAAAATCCATTTCTTCAGTTCGCTCATGCACCTGAAAGATATCATCCACAGTTCAGCTTTCATCAACTCACATTCTTCTCTTGGAACATCTCTTCCTACGCTGCTTGTTTTCATGTTTTATACACTTTCGTAACTTAGAACAATGCATTACCATAGCAGAAAATACATCTTTAGAACTAAGCAAGTTAGTCTCATTTTACATCTCAACATAGCTGTTAAGACAAGAATAGCTTCCTTTGTAAGAGCTCTAGATTTCACAGCAATTGAAGTGATATTGAGGATTCTGAGGATGGCTAAGCAAATTGTATTGGTAGGATACAAACTGATCCCAGCAGGAAATAGATCTTCTGCTTGTCTAAAAGTTAAGCAAATCAAATCAGATTCCTCTTGATCCCAATGGCTTCTAGTCAGGATCAAAATACACAACACCTCTTTAAAACATTATTTTTTATTATTGAAGACAGGCTGAGGTAGCTGGGCTTGTTCAGCCTGGAGAAATGAAGGTTGCGGGGTGACCTCATTGCAGCCTTTCAGTACCTAAAGGGAGCCTGCAAACAGGAGGGGAATCAACTCTTTGAAAGGGTTGATAGCAGCACGACAAGGGGAAGTGGTGTCGAGGGAGGGAAGATTTAGGTTGGATGTCAGGGGGAAGCTCTTTACTATGAGTGTGGTGAGGTGCTGGAACAGGCTGCCCAGAGAGGCTGTGGATGCCCCATTCATCCCTAGAGGTGTTCAAGGCCCAATTGGATGGGACCCTGGGCACCCTGGTCTAGTATTACATGGGGAGGTTGGTGGCCCTGCCTATGGCAGGGGGATTGGAGATTCATGATCTTTGAGGTCCCTTCCAACCCTGGCCATTCTGTGATTCTGTGTGATTTCTTCTCCAATTCTTTACGCATTCTTATATCCTGACCTGTTTTGGTTACTTCTTGTAATGGTCAATGATGACTTTTACTCAACATTATCAGTGATTAACATATCTTTTTCTATATTTATTACAGATTATGAACAGCAGGGTTTTTTTTTGTTTGTTTGTGTTTTTTTTTTTAGATCTCAACCTTCAGAAGCTGAATGTTCATCCTTTTCAGGTAATTAGCAGACTTCAGTGTAATATATATGCTCATACTCACTATGAAAAACATTCAGCTGAGACGCTTCCCAGGCTAACTGCTAGGACTTGCTGTGAGGTTAGCATTTTTGGATCTAATTCTTGCTTAAGTACGTTCCAATGTGCCTGCAGTACCCTGATTGGTTTGGAACCTTTAATTAAGTATGAAGTTGCAGGTTACTGAAATAGTGACTACTGAGTCAAGATCGGTATCTGCAGGATAAGTGTGAGGAAAGGATTAGGAACTAGAGTTATGGCTGGGGAAGCAAAAAGCACACACACACCTGAAAGCCAGGACTTGAAAGCTGCTGAAAGCAGTACATGCTGATACAATCAGTTCAGGTAAGAGCACTTAAGTAAACTAAGTCAAAAAAAAATCTCAATCTGTTCTTCTGTATAAAGTGCCACTGATCCAAGCAGATTTAATTGTTTAATTGTTACATCTTCTATCTAATCCACATTTCCTTATCTTAGACTTCAACAGCCTAGTGGTATACGAACCCTCAGTTCTAAATTTCAGTGCTTAAAGAACTCAAAGACAAGGCTATTTCAAGAACTGTTAGTTATACGAAGAATATTTACTTATTTGTATAAGTAGATGTCTGCATTTTGATTTCTTTAGCGTGGTGAGAGATACAAAAGATAAAATTTTCTTAATCTGAAATTTAAATGTATTTCCACTTACTTCATCAATGAAGATGTGTGTGAATTCAATTAGGCTTTTGGCATTAACCACTTTCTGAAGAAGGACTCCAGTTGTCATGTACAGCAACCTTGTCTCCGCTGTGGATACGTTCTCTAAACCTACCTAACATGATGAAAAGAATAAAATAGACATGAACAGATATTACATGTATTCCAGGAATATGCATCTGAAAGAAATTCAAACTGAAATAGAGTATAAAGGCATCAGCTTTACTCACTCATTCAAGCTTGGAAAAGCCTCTAAAGAGAAACATAAACAGAATATAATTCTGAAACAATTTCAGTAATTGATGATATAAATGCATCCAATTACCAGAACATAGACAATTAAATTTCTGCTGGCATCTAACTAGTACTTCTATTTGTTTAACTTCAAAAGCTTATACATTTGCTTATGACTGTTTAACAGCATATAGCTAAAAAGCTGCAATTCCATTTTAAAAGCAGATTTCTTAAAATTTCTTCAGCACATTAGATATGATGAATAAGTCACAAAGAAAAAAAGACCAAGAAACAAGATAAGGTGCTTTTTCCTCTTTATTTTTAAATACAATTTGAATTATTATTTATTCTTTTTTTTATACCTGGTAGCCTACAAATCCACCTAGTGTCCATGATCGTTCCTTGCTAATCCACCTGGCAATGCTGCTGGCACCAATTTTCCGAGGCTGGGTAACAGCAATGTTGCAGTAGATAGATTGCTCAGCACAATAATCCAGAACATATTGTGGAACCTGTGTGCTCTTACCACTTCCTGTTGCTCCTTGTATAATCACAACTGAATTGTTTTTTATCAGAGATAAGAGCTGAAACAATGTTTCAAAAAGCTTGTAAGTCTACAAAAGAACTCAACAGATTTCAAACAGACATGAATTATCAATAGTTTTCAGGAAGCTTAACAAACCTTCATAGATCATTACGGCATATTTCTATAATGTCTAAGGCATTAGGTCACAGAAAAGATCACAGGCTCACATTCACATTTGTGTACCTCACATATATTTCTATAAACAAAACATAATAGCAATATTTCTTCCCGAAAGGATTTCTGTGCAATGATTTTGTACAGTGCACAAAGCTTTTGCACACTGAACAAAGCCTCTTCTACAATGCTTAGAACAGGGAAAGCAGTTCCCTTCTGAGAAAAAAAAAAACAACAAAAAAACAACAGACACAAAACCCCCAACCTGAACTAAACAAAAAACACAAATAAACACACCATGATTTTCAGATTTATTCCACATGAAAATACAACATGATTACCTCTTCCCTGTGTCTGGCTACAGGCATACAAGCATATTTATGGTTAGCTGTTATTGGTATAGAATTCCAAACATCTGGCTCACAGTTAGGCACTGAAGTATCTAGTAAAAAAATAATCAAAAGTAAGTTACAATACATAACAAGAAAGATGAGTATGGGAACATAATTACTGTATTTGAAAACCTAACTTCCACAGAGTTTAAATCACACAGGGATGTAATAGAATTAATCATCTTTAGTATTAAAGTCATCTTCCGTGTTTAAGTAACTGTTGTTTTACTAGCAGCCGCTCTGGGAAGATGTTGCTTTGGTGTATAAACCACCATCATTGCCACAACCACAGAAGACTGAGGTGGGAATGGATTACTTGGGATCATCTAGTCCCATCCCCAACTTCAACCAGGGTCACCTAGAGCACACTGCTCAGGATCACGTCCAAGCAGGTTTTGAGTATCTCCAGAGGAGAGTCCACCACCTCCCTGGGCAGCCTGTCCCAGAGCTCTGTCAGACTCGCAGCAAAGCAGCTTTTTCTCATGTTCATATGGAACTTCCTGTGTTTCAGTTTGAGCTCTTGTCCTGTTGCCAGGAATCACAGAAAACAGCCTGGTCTCATTGTGTTGATACCCTCCTTATTTATACACGTGAGATCTCAGACTTCCTTCTTCTAGGCTGAACAGCCTTGGGGCTCTCAACCTGCCCTCACAAGAGAGATGCTCCACGCCCCAGTCATCTTTATGGCCCTCTGCTGGACTTCCAACTTCCCTATTTTTCTGGACCTGAGGAGCCCAGAAATGCCACAGTACTCCAGATGTGACCTCACCAGAAGAGAGTAGAGGGACAGACCACCTCCCTCACCCTGCTGGCCACACTCTTTTAAACGCACCCGAGTTTACTATCAGCCTTCTTGGCCACAAGGGTACACTGCTGGCCAACATTCAGCCAGGTCCACCAGGGCTTCTCTGCTGAGTTTCTTTCCAGCAGGTCAGTGCCCAGCCAAGGATATCTACAATGCTGTAGTTTCCTGTGTATTCCTCTTAATTTAAACTACAGTGCTTTTGTATAGTTTACATTACAAGTGCAAAATCTACCCCTGTTCCCACAAACTTTTTTAAAACAGTACTGAAAAAAAAAACCAACAACATGCAAACAAAGTTGATAATGTAAATAAGGCATTTCCCATAATGCCTACCGGACCCACAGTGAAAAAATAAACCATACCTTCTACCTCTTTGCAATCAAGACAATACTGTTAAATAACAGTGTGACCTTTTGATGTGACATTGTTGCCAAAAAACTGCAGCTAGTGACTAGTCACAGTTAACACCAGGAAAAACAGCACCAAATTTTACAGTGCTACCATGAAGACCAGAAGGTCGTTGTCAGACTGCCTGTAAGAAAACAACTTCAACAGGTGGAGAAAGAGGTATAAGAAAAGGAAAATGAGGGCAAAGCTTTGGTGCCCAGTAATTTTGTGAAATGAAAAAGTTTGGCTTAAGTGATACTGAAATTAAGAGCCGAATTTCTATATTGTTATGTATTTCAACGGCTTTCTTCAGGTGTAGCAGTGAAATTTACTTACATTTTTGCATATAAATAATAAAAGCTAAAAACTCCACTTTTTTATGTTGAGGTTTTTTGTTGCTGTTGTTTTGTTTTTAAAAATGCACACAGTACTGGCAATGAAATATATTACATCTTTTTAGAAGGGAAATATTTATTGTAAAATAAAGGTCATAACCTAAATATAAAATGCCCAATGCTGGACAGTTCATTCAGGTATTCTGATAAAGCATAAAAAAACTCAAAACAGTCTCCAACAAGAACAACTGTTTACCTAGAATCTGAGTAATAAGAAAAAAGATACAGTTTATGCAGTTATTTACTTAGCACTACAAAATATATGAAAGAACTTCATATCACCATCCATGGAAAATACTGAAAGTGTCCTTTTTAAAAGGTTTCTGGTAAAGATTCTAAATATATATACTCCAGCAAAACTCATATATAGCATTTTGTCACAGGAACACTGTCCAAGGCTGACTGGCTTCCCTCTGGCACAAACATGTCACTGCTGAGACATCAGTAACTCTGCAGGATTTGACCAATGCTGGAAGAAATCTCAAGCTGCTAGAGAAAAGATCTTGGTGTCAGCATAATCTTGTAGAGGTAGGAAGGCTATGTTGCTTTATCATGTTTTCCAGTAACAATTACATTCAGCGCTCTAAAGTCTTAGTGCATATGGTTTAGAAAAGCATGCTTTAATGCAAGAACATGTCTCACGCTTTGGAGGAGGTCCAAAGGAGGGCCATGAAGATTATGAGAAGACAGAAGCACCTCCCCTGCAAGGACCAGCTGAGAGAGATGGGGCTCCAGCCTGTAGAAGAAAATGCTCTGGGGGGGGGACGTAATAGTGGCCTACCAGCACCTGAAGGGGCCTACAGGAAAGCTCAGGAGGGACTTTTTGTAAGGGCAGATAGTGACAGGACAAGGGGAAATGGCTTTAAACTCAAAGAGGGCAGATTTAGATTAGAAAGAAATTCTTTACTGTGAGGGTGCTGAGACACTGGAACAGGCTGCCCAGCGATGCTGTAGATGCCTCCTCCATGGAAGCACTCAAGGCCAGGCTGGATGGGGCTGTGAGCAACCTGGTCTAGAAGGAGGTGTCCATGCCTATAGCAGCGGGTTGGGGCCAGACGATCTTGAAGGTCCCTTCCAACCCAAACCATTCTGTGATTCCATGCATTGAAAACCGACACATAGGCCCATAAGGAATTTACACCACACAGCACTCTGGGACCTTGTTACATCAAAGATGCACTAACAGTTCTTTGACTCAGATGGCCTGCACCAACTAATGGGCCAGGGAAGAATGGATGGATGTTCTCTTCTTCAACTAATAAATATAAAACTTTTTCTTCTGGTTTTGTTTTTATTTATTTTAAAGCCACATCAACCTTCTATTCACAGCAGTATTTCCTAACAATAACTCCATTTCTTTCACAGAAATGCTGCAAATATCAATTCCATTCATAATTAAGCAGGCCAGCAGTACTGTAAAATTAAGCTCCTATCCTATCTTAGAAGTCTCATTTAATAGCCAGTACACATAACCGATTTATGGCATTTCCCTAATCAAAAGTACTTCCAGAAATTAAACAATAAGGGAACGTATGGAATTTGCTGCTGTCCTTCCTTCACTAGCAAAGTACACAAAAGAAAACAGATTAACACATTTCTGAACCACAACACCCTAGGCTTCTTTCAATCCCATTACTCAATGTTTTCATTGTCTCAGAGTCTCCCACAAATTTTATGATACATCAAGTGAACAAGAGACAATATTTCGTGCTTCGGACAGAGGCACTGCACATTCTGGACAGGCCAACCACACCTGCTGCCTCTCAGCTGGTAATTAGTCAGCTAGCTGCAGGATCTACCGAAATTCCAGAGGTCGTGCAATTTGCAAAGGCATGAGAGGACATTAATTTATAAAAAAAAAAAATTCTCTATGTTCCAAATTCTGGGAAATCAGCAAAGGGATTTAAAAAAAAAGAAAAAGAAAATAATCAGACAAAGGCACAGAGAACAGACCAACCACAAAGATGTCCTTTCCTTGGGAAATCAACTATATTAACAAATTTGGAAATTAAGAAGCACAGTTAAGAGGTTGAAGCTAAGCTGTCCTGACAACTGAGCCAGCCTTGTTCTGCTTTTACCGAAGCTCCTAGGAAAGAGGTGCAATCAAATTTCTCTTTAAAGAGAAACAAAACAGCCATTAAGTACACACAGAAATAACAAAGAGAAAAATGGGAAAAGAAAAAGACACACTGAATGCAGAGTGGTTCTTCTTGCAGATATTTATCTAACATATCCGCATTTATCAGTGCAATAAAGCACATTTATGCACACAGATTTATGCAATAACATCAGGCACTGCTGTTCTCAGAAAATAAGATGGTTGTTTTCTTTTTAACCACTTCTTGCACAAATGTACAAACAAAGCATCAGAAACAGGAAATAAGCATATGAGATTCAGTTTTGTTTGAGGGAAGACAGAAGGAGAAGATGGAAGAAAAAGGACGGGTACAACTGAAATTATAGTAGGAAGCAGTTTATTTTCCCTGCTTCGCTTTTACCTTGTTCACAGACAAACTGATCATTTCCAGATGCATCTTGCTTTTGGGCCCCCACTCGTCTGTATCTTTCAGCACATTTCGTTTCACTTCTCTCAGGGGTAGGCAGCCTACGCAGAAAAGAAATACCAATTCAATATATAATTCCTAATTCAGTAGTCACAGATCTCTCTGGGAATAACAGCATTATACAGTCAGACACACTACGTCAAGTAGTACCTACCTTAATGAACAAACTTCAGAGATTAATTTTGTCCCTGCATTAAGATACTAGCCTGAGGAAAGTGCTACATTAAATCTTGCCTAGATTTAAAAAACTGAGTTCCCAAAGCATCCTCCTGTAAGTTCTTAAATACCCAGGAATTCCTCTCCTGATGAAAGTCTAAGATTACTTTTGAACAAATATTAACTTGTTCAGTTTCACAAGTTCTTGACAGAGAATACACACTATTTCGGCATGATTCCCTAGACAGCAGAGGTGGAAAGGAATCAATACAATCTTCTGACTGCTTTAAGGAAAGAACTTTTGTCTTTGAGCAAAGCGATGAAGGTTGGGCAGGAACAAGGTACCAAAAAGAAAACGTTACGTAAATTCAGAGTTACGCCATTACACATAAGACAAAGTCTATACATAACATAATAGAATGATAGGGGGTAAAAAAAAATCTGTTCTACATACATGCCATGAAGAAATACACATAAAGTAGTACATATGCAACAATTGTATTTCATAACAAATCATAAATGAACCTAAGTCACACAGAACCACAGAATGGCCAGGGTTGGAAGGGACCTCAAGGATCATGAATCTCCAACCCCCCTCCCACATGCAGGGCCACCAACCTCCCCATTTAATACTAGACCAGGCTGCCCAGAGCCCCATCTGGCCCTTGAACACCTCTAGGGATGGGGCATCCACAACCTCCCTGGGCAGCCTGTTCCAGCACCTCACCCACCTCACCACTCTCATACTAAAGAACTTCCCCCTGACATTCAACCTAAATCTTCCCTCCCTAAGTATTGTAGAGCTGTGAACACAAAGTCAAAGCTAGGGTTTTATGCTTCCATTTAAACTCTGGGCCCAGTGCAAGCTTGGCTATGTAGCACACAGCAAATCTGTTCCTCAGAGGATTTATCTCTGAGTCATTTTATACATGGATACTGCAAGTCTCTATTTCTCGAACCAAATGTTAAGCAGGATTGACCTGAAAAATCAGTTAAACTTGAACAGCAGCTTTTTAATATAACACTGTCACACGTCTCAGCATACACTTAATTCACAGTATCTTGATACCACAAGTACCCGTCTTCTGTAGTAAGAGAAACTCTGCTAGCCTGGTTGTGCTATAGACACTTAGATTCAATGAAATCAGTCACTGTTCCTCCCACAGGAAACACCAAGTATTTATCCCCATACTGCTGTCAACAAAACATGAAAGAAAGGACACAAAAGCCTACACAATGATTTCATATCCTGTCCTAATGATATTTTGTTGATAGAGCTAAGGCAATGCTTCTCTAGCTCTTGAATCTCTCTTAGCACAGAGCTCAACAGGATTGCACACATTCACACAATTGCTGCATGAGGAGCAGCTGCCAGCTTACAGAAAGCAGACTGCAGCAGGCTGACCACACCAACTTCTCAAATACCTGGCAGAAGGAATAGCCTGCCACAGCCCCACAGGCACGATTTGGAAGAGTTCGTAGACACACGGTCAGCCCACCTGTTAGGTTCTTCTACTGAATAACCATTAAACAAATAAAACCGAAAATATGATAAAGCAATTAAAATTGAGCATGGGTACTTAAACTGCAGCTGAAATGACTCAATAAACCCTGTTTTAAATAATACTGCATATATTCAGATAGACTCTGGGCTCACAGGACATGCTCCCAATCACTGCCTGTGTAACTCCAGGAAAACGAGGACAGTGTGACCTCAGTGAGGTTACATGAGATTTCACTTGGGTATCTGGCTATTTTCTTTCAGACGCTAAGGTTTTTGTCTTCAGAAAGCAGCACGCAGTAAATAAACCTCAGGCTATGCAATGAATAAAGAAAATGCTTAATAGCCACTCATTAGTAATGAACATTGCTCAGTCTATGCACTGATTCAGGCTACAGTCTTGGAGAAAATCATATGTAATTGGGAAATTGCATCTGGGCATATGAAATGAACAAACAACCTTAATTACATTATTTCACAGTATCTTAATGCTGAACTTTGCAACTTTAATAAAGCAAAAAGCTTACAGCACATACACATATATATTTTAAGTAAATTGAGAAAAAATCCTCCTGGAGCCCTCTGGCAGTCTTCTAAGTCATCAGAACAATGTCACTCACGTAACCGTTGGTAAGCCATCAGCTGTTACACAGACAGAAAGGAACGGAGTATTTTTCTGAGGAGTTTCAACAAGCATTTGCTGACAGGAGAAGAAAGCTGAGATGCAGACAATTCAAATCCATTCTACGATAAGAGAGGACACCACTAATGAAGGGGCTTTGTCAGATACTTCTTATGAAGCACATGCCTGTCCACTACATTGACTCTCTTGTCTCCACTTCTATTCCCCACGATGCAGTGAATGCCTGCCTTTCAGGATACCTGCCCTAAAACAGCATATATTCCTCAGGCCTTCCAGGTTCTCTTGACCTTAACACAATTATAGAAAAGTTCAAATCATTATTTCGATTTAGAGACAAATCAGAAGACTTGAGATGTTTTTTCCTTCCTTT
The DNA here is from genome assembly GCA_028571105.1 of Tragopan temminckii. Lineage (NCBI taxonomy): Eukaryota > Metazoa > Chordata > Aves > Galliformes > Phasianidae > Tragopan > Tragopan temminckii. The sequence continues at coordinate 44,984,996 of JAOWBP010002559.1, read as the reverse complement.
CTCCTCACAAAAAAAAAAGTGAGTTTGACCTTATTCAAATCCAGAGCACATCTGCACACTTCATCCTCAGAAGCGGACAGATTTCTACAACAGAATCTGCAGCAAACAGATGACATGAAAAATTATCATCCAGAATGGATGAAAGCTGGCAAAACTATAAACCACTGAGAACATAATCAACCAGTAATGTCACTATCAAGAGTTACTTGCTGTTGAGATGTCCTAACAGCTATAGAACAAAACAAATCAGCTACCTCTAAAGCTGTACCCAACTCAGGACCTCTCTCTTTTCCTAAATACACCCAGAAGTAGCAGATGCAGGAATGTCAAGCCTGAGCAGCAGTGGCCAGTAAATGGCCTTCCAGCACAGGTAAAGAGCCAGTGCTTACCATGCCTCCTTATGAAAGATACTTGCTATTGTTTGTTACAAAATTATGGGATACTTTCCCTACTGTTTACCACAGTTTAATCACTATAACCTTTTTCTGAAGTGTGACTGATCTTTGCACAACCAACTGCTTACAGGATTTGATTGGGAGAAAATATTTAAACCCAACAATGAAAACACTTCGAAAGATTAAATCAATGTAATGAACATAAAATTAAATGTGGCTGCCACTTCAGGCAGAATTAATACAAGGGAAACAGTTTACCACCAGAAATTGTTGGCATATCCAATTTTAAGGGCTCTCAAATATGCTAAGGGTGCTTTTCTTTAAGTAATTTCAGATAGAGAAAGGTCTTCCTTCTCTCCAAGCTACAGAACGTCCTGTGATAAGTCAACAAGGCCATCATAACTGAACATAATTTGGATTATTAAACACAGCACTCTTGCATTCACTCATTTCTCAAAACCAGAGACAGTTGCCCAATTTCAGTCACAAGTGACAGCTGATTTACTTGGCTCTTCCCAGCTACATATACTAAAAAACAACCAACCCACCCAACCAATATACGCACTGAACAACTAACATCTCTAGAAGTGATGACTGGAAAAAAATGAGGAGAAACATCCAGTGTTGCTCTCTGTAAAAGGGAATAACACTGGATGCAAATACGTAACGATGCTTGAAAGATTCAGATGGCTGCTTATCAAATAAAAAAAAAAAATCAGGTAATTCTATTAGCTATTTAATTTCAGGGTAGCTTTAGGCACGTCCTGGTCTTATTCATCACATGAATGGGAATACAGTGATGGCAAACACTTATTCGTTAGGAAGACAAATAAAAGGAAAGAAAAAAATGTTATATGATGGAAGTTTTTAAAGATTCTTACATATGTACTTTTGCTCGTTTATATTCCGCCTCATTTGCCATGAAAATCTCTCTTCACACAAGAGTGGAGCTGAATGTAAAACTTGTGTCACTCATTTCACAGCTGATGAGAGGACTGCCCTAAGTCACGGCTCCTACCACACGAGCTGACCGTCTACTGAGAGAACATGGGGGGGAAGATCACTTAAAGAACACTGAGCACACAGAGCAATATTTTGCTGTACAATTTTAGTACAATATATACTGTAGACCATTTCAAAGTCTCTCCTCTGAAACTAAAATAATGTGACACTTTACATAACTGAACATTTGCCATGACAGTAAATAACCTTCCTCTGCTGTTACTGAAGGACATCCTAAAAATGACTCCTTTTAACTGACAGTGGGCATTTCGGACTTTCGGAAGACTGGCCTTACCTGCAGAAATACACTAACTTAAAATGAAAATGTATGGTCACTCAAAAGCTATAATGTTTCACTCTTAAAAAAAAAAAAAGATGATTACTTGAATTCAAAATGAAGCTTAACCACTGAATACTAAAATACATATTTAAAAACATTATTTACATATTAAGAACCAGTGCGATACTTGCTTTTTTCCCCACTGAAGAAGGCTGTTCTAAATACCTGGTTAGCTACTCAGTGATCAAGTCTTCATACAAAGGTATCTCAAATGCTCACAACAGCTCTTCATCACAGCAGGCACCTGTTTTAAAATCTGAACTGAAGAGAGAGGAAGTACACTTGAACTGCTCAGCAAATCCAAAAAATCCCAGACCCTGGAGGTTAGTGAGAGGGTCTGGGGAATGGAAGACCTCCCTTTAGTCAGGGAAGAGGTGGTCCGA
>JAOWBP010002559.1:44970738-44982776 GCA_028571105.1 Tragopan temminckii | reverse complement strand
ACCTGCTTTGGCAGGGGGGGTTGGACTCGATGATCTCTGAGGTCCCTTCCAACCCCTACAATTCTGTGATTCTGTGAAAATTGCAAGAAAACCCACGCAGATTTGGATTGACTGTAACCTTCATATTTCAAGAAATATTTGCACTATACTAAGCTAATAGCTCGGTGAGAACTTGTCTCCCACTTCACACACAGTCAAAATCCAAGAAGAGTAACAACCACAAATGACAGGAAAACAAAAAAAAGAAACAAAACACTTCAGCCCTCAAATTTATTGTCACTACAGGACTAAGATCTTCTGCCAGTCAGGAAGACGGGGACAAACCGTCAGGCTTCAGAGAATTGGACTCTCCCACAGATGAGTTCTACAAGTTCCTCTCCACAGAGAAAGCTCAAGTAGAGCTGTTTAGAAGGGGCCAACTTGTACCCAGAGCACATGGTGACAAGCTACGCCGCCCCGACTGTTCAGGGTGTGAGAGTTTTGTAAATTAATGTTGTCATAGTTATGGGTTACAAGTTAAGATGAGCCACAAGGATCATCTAATCCAAAACACAGTACTACCCAAAATCCAAACCCTATGTCTGAGAGCGCTGTCCAGACGCTCTAAATTCCAGCAGCTCATGGCCATACCCACTGTCCTGGGCAGGCTGTTCCATGCCCTCCACCTCCTGGGGTAGAGCCTGTCCCTAACCCCCAGCTGCCCCTCCCCTGACCCAACTCCATGCTGTTCCCTCGGGCTCTGCCGCTGTCAAAGAGAGCAGAGCTCAGCACTGCCCCTCCGCTCCCTGCGAGGAAGGCTTCGGCCATAAGGCCTCCCCTCAGCTCCTCTGCCCTGAGCAAATCCAGTGACCTCACCTGCTTCTCATACCCTTTGCCCTCTAGACTGCTCACCATCTTCGCTGCCCCACTAAGATCAGTATCAAATGCAGGATCGCCTCAATTACCGGATGACACCTGTTACTCCCCTACCTATTAGTGATGCGACACCAGCGCAGAAGACATTAATGTTACACAAAGCACAAGTGGAAGACAGCAGCTTTAAGCACGTTCTGTTCTTGTTCATCACATGAACAGGAATACAGCAATGGCAAACAACTTAGTTAACATGCTAAAAAGCGAATTATTACTGTTGTTAGCTGTCACAGCAAAGGACCAACCGAGGAACATTATCAATAGGCCTCTTATGTAGGCTCGTGGCAAGTTTTGTTCACAGCTGTTAACAAGTGTAAGCATTCCAATGCTGTCTAAAGAGATCTGAGGAGGCAGACACACTGTCTGTCTGCAGCCTGAAATGGCTCCAATGAGTTGTTCTGTCATATCAAAAGAAAAACATGCTGCAAAGTTTATTATTATATCCAAGTAGTGGGACAGTACTTACAAATGGAAGCACGCCATCCTATCTGCTGACTACAGATCACTTATCTCAGGTGACTGTTAGCATTGGTGACCTTCCTGTGTAATATGAAACATCAACCTGTCACAGAATGCAACAGGCTGCCCAGAGAGCTGTGGGTGCCCCATCCCTGGGGTGCTCAAGGCCAGGCTGGATGGGGCTCCGGGCAGAGTATTACTTTGCAGCAAGACTATGTCTTCTGCATTAGAGCAAATCACTCATTGCAGGAGCACTGAAAGCTCATAATAAGAACTTAGAACTTAATTAGCCACACATTGTGTAAATATCCAAGTTTATCATGTTGAAGTGGTGAGTTTGTTTAGTTTCTGAAGGTTCTGGAAACCACAAGATAGAATAAGAAGAACATCTGCAGTAATTTCTTTTTAGCTAAGAAATATCTTTTGCCATAAACTATTTCATCTCCTGAAGTAGATGATATCTAGATAAGTTACGATTAACTCATGGTGCCATATTCCACTGCTCTCAAGTAAGAATCCATCTCATTTCTCTAACCCTACTAGCTACCCTTGAAGAAAATTGCTGTAAACTTCCATGAAAGCACTTTACTACTATCCTTCAAGTACTCCTTCAGAATTGTTTTGCTGTTGTACCAAGAAAGCTGAAAACCAAGTATATTCCACACCCTCAGAACACACATCTCACACTGATTCATGCTGTTTGCCTGCAATAAATACCAATTATTTAAATTCCATAGGCTGCCTACTGCACTCGCGCCAGAAGTATATGGAACTATCCCTACTCTGCAGTTGTGCTGTGCCTTTAACATGGGGCAGAGGGCTCCTAGTTGATAACGTAAGCTGAAAGAGTATTGGCAAGGAGATTCAGGTCTCCAACCTGTAGAACTTTAAAAGCAAACAGCGCTTGTACCTAAGTGCTAAGTCTTCGCAGTCCCACACCTGTTATTTCATTTTAGAATATCTTAGTTGTCAAGGCTCCCCTCACAGCCTGGGGGCAAGCAGAAAGAGACAAAAGAAGAGACAACATGCTGAGTACTAAATGTTTTCAGGCTGAAAATGAGAGCAATGAACCAGGCCTCCATGTCTTCACATCAAGCCACACACGTAGCAGAACAAAGACATTTTGCAACTGCAAGACTTCTGACAGCAAGCGCTGGGTTCAGCAACCCAGCAACTGGGTTAATTGCAAATGATACCCAGAGAATGTAACCATCATCACAGGTGTGGTGCTGTCTTTGCAGGAATTCTTTAAAGATGACCTATACTGGTACTGCACTAGAATGACCCTCCTTTCTCCCTCCCAATCAAATAAGAACTAGTAGCACAACCCCTAAGTAAGTCTCCTAATCAGATTGATTAGAATGCATCATATTTAATTTTACATGGGTAAATAAAATACTAGAATAAATTGAACAAAGGCCCCGGGCACGCATGAAGGCATGCTCTTTTTTCTGGCTGGGGATCCACAATCCACCATTACAAATACCACCCTCTAAATTAGAGGCTGCATCCGTCTGCTGAAGGAAAAAAAAAATTGAATATTTTTTTAGAATATTTTCATGCAAGTCGTACTGATTTTATGTACAGAATTACGGAACCACAAGTTAAGCTGCCTCAATGATTCCTTCCTTCTGTATTTGTAACCCAAACGTCACAAAATTAGCACAGCTAAAAGCCATGAGTAAATCAAATGCACCCACCATATCCCTTAAGAACAAATCCACCTCTGCACAGAAGCCAGTACTGCAGAGATGGGTTTCAGCTGCTCTGTTGGGTCCTGAAGCTTAGACTCCGTACACAGGAAAGGTTCTTCCATAGAAACTTCTCTTCTAGACTTCCTGGCTCTGTTCAGCCAGTCTCAGATGAAGCATTTGTTCTTCATATGGTCCAAATGCAAAGGAGAAAAGTGAACCCAATCACAAGGCCACGCAATCAGAGCTTCATCCCAGGCCTCCATTTCTAGCTAAGTCTGAAAAGGGCTTCTGGGAAGCATGCAAGTATTTAACATACACAGCCAGAGTAATCTGCTCTGGAAGCTGCACACATGGGAAAAAAAATATTTTGCTCTCTCAAGGAAGAGGAAAATCAGATGTCCCTTTTTTCTCCCCCAACCAGGTTACACAAACTCCTCATCCACTGCCTATATAAAAACATTTCTGTAAACTGGTGGATTGCCCAGATAGTTCAAGTAGTATTAATTCTTAGATGCAAACCTCCTAATTAACTGAGGTTGGGTGTAAAATAAGTACAGCAGAAAAAGAGATGTATTAAGGTTTTGGAATAAATTTATTTGATACCAGGAAGCCAACAGGACAAGAAGCAGAAACACACTTTCAAAATTCCCTTGCCTAGAAAGTTCAGAAAACAAAGTATACTCAGGATGTTAAATGAAAATAAAACAGAAAATACTGTTTAATTGACATTTTATATTATACACACAAATCATTAGGATTAATTTACTAATTGATACTTCTATAAAGAACTGTTCTGCTACAGTGCCAGAGTAGCATAAGGTTCTTTAAAGATGAAAAGCTACTCATCATTATATAAAAAACGTTATGGTCTCATTCGAGCACTGTATGGTTTTAGACACACCAGCAGAGAAAGATTCAGAAAAGGAAAATGAAAACAAAGAAGAGATTCAGAACCTTACGTCCCTAAACTGCTTTCAAAAACACAGCATGCCTGAGTTCACTCAAGACTGCCACAAGTACGCAGTAATAAATACATACCATTTGTAATTTTATTATAAAATTGCCTAGCAATTAATGAGAGAAATCAAAATACAGGCTTCTTCCCCCAGGCTAAGTCATAACAACTGCAACTACTAACCATGATCCTCATCAAAGCCCCGCTATCTGTGAAAGTCAAAACTCCCATCCCAATCCAGCACTGCAAAACTTTTGCTCTCCTTCACCTTCCAGTTCCCAATGTCAAACTCAAACAAGCAGTTATCTCTTCCTGAAGGCAGATCTCAAACATGCACAGAACTAGAAGAAATACAATTAACTGTTCCCCTTCCAGTGCAAAGGTAAGCATCATTCTCAGCATCCTGGCACTCAATGCTTTATGACACAACCAAAAACAAAAAAGCCACTGTTGTAGTTCTCTCATCTAATTCACTTCCACACCTTTCAGTGCATGTGTCCTTAATTTTCAGAGGTTTTATGCCACGCAGCAGTTCCCCCCTCCTCCCCCCACTGTATCCAATTGGAAAGCAAGCAGTGACACGGCAACTGTGCTGTAAAGGAGGTGGCAAAGAACATTTTAATTTCATCTGAAAATCTGTCAGGACAGTTCTGTCATCATAAACCTAGCTTCCTTCCTTTTTCATAGTACCACATACAATGCAATGTGAAAACCTTCCAGTTGAAGAGGATTAATACTGACATTTGAATTTTTCCAATGTATAAGTGGTATCAGTTTTAATAACAGCCCTACACGTCATCCTTTATGTTGCATGACATCTAGAACAAATTTACAGAAGCCTTGTTCTTCAACAGCTCAACACACCAGTGGAGGCAAAAAAGTAGGAACAAAAAAATACTTACAGGAGCAAAGACAGTCATTGCAACGAGAAAGAGCAGAAGAGAAGGCACTTAGTGTGTCCACCTTTTAAAATTAATAGGAAGAGACCAGATAACTGGAACGGAAAATGGCTGCTTCAGCGACCTTTAGCGTGCGCGATGCCATCCCTGAAAATGAACCTTAAAAACGGATATGCTCAAAAAACTCATCAAGGAAAGAGAGAAAAGGCAACTGACAGCCAGTTGAGACAGAAGCAAAGTCCATGGTAAGACTCAAAATTCTGGGCTTTTTACAGCAGTTTGACTTCAATTTGCATTTCTTTATCATTTTATTCCTTTAATTAGATTAATGCGTCTTTCATGGCACACTGTAGGTGTTACAGACTGGCTTCTTCGAACACATTTGAGATGTTAATTAAAAATGCTAACAGCTATGCTATGCACAGTAATGAAGAAGCATAGTAGCATGAGATAGATGAAATTCAGCCAGAGAAAGTATTTAATATAGCAACAAAATCCCGAGTAACTGTCAAATAGCTCTCTTCCATCAACACACTGTTAGCAAAGGCTTTAGATGATCTTTACCAGAGAAAGACTATTCTTAGCTGTTTAAAAGTGACAGTAGAACAGTCTGACCCCCCTCTCCCCAATGGGAGAAAAGTCTTCCAGCATCTCAAAGGCCTGGAAGTTTAGTTTGATGATAAAAGCAACATGGTTATTTTTAGCACTCTACAGGCATAAGAATACAGCTCTAAACTGTGACCTACAGCTATGCACAGCCAAGCATCACATCATACGACAGCCTTAACTTTAGCTAGAAGCACGTCTGCAGTTGCTTCAGACAATCATTATTCATCTCACTGCCAACAATACCTTTGGATGGCTTTAGCAACAAGCATTTGAAGTTGTCACCATCTCTTTTTTGAATTGCTGCCATCGGCAGAACACAAATCAAAGGTAGGAAACCTTAATGGACTTTGTAGAAGTATTAGGAAGACCATGTTAGGTTAAATGGATTACTACTGCTCTTGGGTACAGAGGATGAAAAAGAACCTTAAAAGCAAAAAAAACTTAGACTGTCGTATGCACTACAGAAAGACATTTTAAGCACAATTTGAGTGAATAAAAAAAGAAAAAACCTTGTTTTCTTCTACCAGTAGTAACAGCCTGGGAACAGGAAATGCTACAGTAGGAGACCTTCAAGCAAACTCACCTGAAACAACACTGTTCAGACAACTGCAAAGGTAATTCATTTTATTTTTATTCAAATTTGTGTTGTTCTGTCCGCGTGGTTTGTAACAAGCTGCAGTTTATAAATCTATTCCACTGGATCTGCTTCCAGAAGTTATATAAACAAGAATTTGCTTAAAATAAAAAGTGATACAGAAGTTTTAAAGAATAGGATAGGCATCGAGTTACAGCACTGAGCTATTTATTTTAACACTTAAACACTACCTCAAATTTTTAATTTTTTATAAACACCACCTATACTATCCATAAAAAGAAAGTTAAGTGATTTCAAGATGATAAATACACAGTTTCAAATGCTGTAAGCTTCATACTCATAAAGGTTAATTCAGAAAACATGAGGAATCCTATAAAATGTGAGCCTTGTCAGATTTGATACTGGTTTGGTGATTATGATTTTTTTCCTATTCTGCTGCAAAGTATTTTAGTATGAGGAACGAAGTTTCCTTTCAACACTCACCTGCTTAAAAATGCTACCTGCCTAACAGAAATAAGCAAAGTTTCTTTTTCTTTCCCCCTCATAGCTTAAAGATGCCGCTTTTTGGCTGGATGAAATGGCCAAAAAGTGATTCCTACAAATCCTCACGGTATCCTGGATCAGAACTAGTTACAAAAACCCTGCTGAGGGAATTGAAATGGCACCTGAAGGAGCGTGAAAGGTTAGTGCAAGAGATTGAAAATGAACAAAAAGTCCAGAAAACCAGCATGGATTACAACTGGTTGAAGAACTACCAAAATCCTCAAGCAACAATTCCAGCTACCGAGCAGCGGCAGCTCGAAGTTCTGTGCTCACAAATCCAACCCTGCCAGACTGGAACTGTTCTCAGCAGGTAACCATTTCCTCTTTCCATCTCTTACTTGGAGTAGTTGATTTTAAGTAAGTTTTAAGTGAGTTATTTCTTCTGCCTAATCCAAGCTTATACATGGCTATGATCTTCTTTCCAATTTAGGAATGAGCAGCAATCTGAATTTATCTTTATATGTGTTTTAGAGATTACGCCTGTGCTTTATTATATTGTACATGAAGGTTGTTTTTGTTTGTTTTTTTAAACATCAGGATTCTCCCAGTCTAATCTTAAACAAAGCAAGTTTTGCACACTTAAGATATATGACTTCTCAATACTTTAAATTCTCCGCTATTCATCCCCAGTATTTATCAAATTGCAGCCAAGTATCAAAAAAATCAAATTAATGCAATGTGCCATTAAGCATCGCTGTACAAAATACTTGAAGCCTGTAACACTAGAAAAATCAGTGTTAAACAGAATTCCATTCTGGGGCAAGAGAAAAAAAAAATAAGGATTACCATGAAAAATTCTTCTATGTTCATATTTAAATACACTTTCTAGGGGCACACAGAAATGACAGAAGAATCCTATGTGCCTTTTAAAGCCCAGAATATACCTAAGGGCAAAGTCAGTTTAAATCAAGTTACCCAGATGGCGAAGGAAAACAAAAGAATACTGAATAATAACAATCCTCAAAATAGCTGGATTGCCTCCAATGTATTGTTAGAGCTCTTTTCCTCTACAATCTTCTGGGGGGGGTGTGTGGGGAAATGTGGCAGCAAGGAATAACTGACATAAGAGCACGGTCATTTCCTCCTCCTTTCCCTCTTCTCATTAGATTAGCAAGGAAACAGGAGCATTGTCAGCATCAGTGATTAGATTTCAATGCTTGTTTGTTTCTAGATTTCGTGAAGTTTTGGCAGAAAATGATGTTTTGCCCTGGGAAATAGTCTACATATTCAAGCAAGTTTTAAAAGATTTTCTTACTACCATTGAGAGAGAAAACCAACAAGAGCAACTGGTAAACATGTGGAATACAAATTGCTCTGAACATTTCAGCCTGCGTGGAGACAGTTCTAACAGATCGGAGAAAGAGGAAATCCCTACAGTTTCAAGTTATGTTGACAAAAACACACAAAGCATGTTTCCCACTTTCTCTGATAGGATCTGGAATCTACCATACTACTACCCATCAAGTTAAGTTGCTTTGTGTTGCTTTCAAAAAGCTCTGTAGCTGTCTGCCTTCCTTCGTTGTGATTGCCATCTGCAAACATAGCAATAAGAAACGTGACATGCTCCCTTTTTTACCTTATGCGTTCAGAAACTAAAATCCTTGATTACAGCTAGTATGCATTATATAAAAATTATATAAATTTGTAGTATGAACTCTCTCCTCTTACCTCTGACATTCCTTGAAGCTACTGTGTTTGAAGGAACCTTTTAACCAAAAACGTAGATGCTGCTAATAAAACAAGCATTTTATTTTTGGCGTATCTGTAGATATAGAAGAATAAACAAGAAAAGACTGTTTTCTGTATTTTGGAATAGCACCACTCCACAAACTGTTAGACAACAATTTCTGTATTTACCACATAGTTTCTGAGCTCTATAGGGAATTTATACAATGTAAGATTTCTTTAGTATATCTGATGTTATATTAAATGGATAAGTACCTTTTGGAGCTGAATATTTATTTCTCAATTTCAGGAATAAGTCCTAAAGCAAAAGCAACATAAAATAACATTTCACTGCATGAGCAGTTTCTTCATTTGTCTGAACTGTGTGCTGCACATGATGAAATACTGTGAAATCCAACATCTAAATGTAAGCTTTGGATATTTAACTACTTGTAACAATTAGCTCTCTACCCCCTAAGAAATTCTTACATGATTTCATTTCAGAAGGTTGCACTTCCGTTATTTGAAGCTACCCTGAAAACCAGACTTCAAACTTCAGCAATTTGTTAAGTCACAGTACTTTCCAGAGTAGCAAGAGTGTCAACAAGTCACTTCAAAAGCAAGAAGTGAGCATTTTAAATTTTCAGAAACTTGCCATTTTTCATTTGCTATCATCTATGACTAAGTTCATAACAAAGTTTTAAAGCACTGATTGGACACATAGCAGTCAGAGAAAAACACCATAGCCACGTGCTGCATTTCCCATCAGGCTCCCATCACCATAGGAAACAAACCTTTACACGCCTTTTACTTAAACTCTCCATCTCCAAATTTTCTCTCCATCAGTCTGCCACATCACAAGAATGGGCAAGTCTCCAATTTCTCAATTCACAAAAAGAACTATTTTGCAATCTCAGAGAAAAAATGCTTCATATGATATCATTTTCAAGCATACTGAAGACAATGTTCATTCAGAACTCCTCAATCTGGTAACATGCAACTCAAAGATATTTCCCTTCTGCTCCACTTGCATCTTTCACCCAACACAAAGTTTACTTATAATGTAATGTCAGTTGAGTAAAACAAACTGCATGTATTTTTATAAAAGGTATAAAACTACAACAGGTTGTGAGCCAATATTTTTTTTTAAGAAGCTTCAGCTAAAGAAACCTCTTTAGCAGGCTCTGTTGTGATAGGATAAGGGGAAAAGGTTTCAAACTAAACGGGGGCAGATGAGGAGGAAGTTTTTCACAGTAAGTGCGATGAGACACTGGCACAGGTTGCCCAGAGAGGTGGGGGGTATCCCTGGGGAAGCCAAAGTCAGGCTGGACGGAGCACCTGATGGAGTTGTGGGTGTCCCTGTTCACTGCAAAGGGGTGGACTGCATGGCCTTTGAGGGTCCCTTCCAACTCAAATGATTCCATAATTCAAATGAAGTCTCTCAATTTCAGAAATAAGGATCATCAACTGAAACATATGCTAAAAGGCAGTCTGTGAGTAACAATTAAAATATCCAGGCATCACAACTAATTCAGTAATTCCACAGACAATGAAAAGGAAAAGCACAAAAAGGCTTACATACTTCTGTATACAATTTACTGATACTAGGCTATGTAACCAGTTCTAACATCAACACTTGGAGTGGGAACTGAAAGGAAAAAACTGAACTGGGAAGTAAAGAGGGCATAGGTAGAAAAAAATATTATACAAGGGCTGAGAAAATGCCATTCTCTGAGACCTCACTTCACTTCTTTTTCCTTCAAATACAAACATGGGAGGTAATCTTACAGAATATTTTCAAAGTGCAATGTATTCTTTACTTTAAAAAAAAAAGAAAAAAGCATAGAAAGAGTAAAGACAGGGTAAGAACTGGTATTTTTGGTACTGCATGCAGCTGGCACACATCATACCACTGGAAGAAGGGTGAGTGACAGAAACCTCAAAGGGCAGCAAGCCTCCCACCTGCACAGGTGTCAGGCAGAACAGCTTGCTATATTTTTAGCCAAATAAAGTAGCTAAAAAAAAAAAAACTAACTCAGCAAATGCTACACCTACAACATGCAAGAAATCAAAGAGAGAATAATGATCTTTTTTCCATGCTTAAGCTTTTTAAGTGTTTTAATCTGAACCACAACTGTTTTGGTAACAAGAAAGATTTAAGGGTCATTTCATTTTGTTCAGTTAAATGCAATCAGAGGAATTAAGAAGTTAATTAACAAGCTATTTAAGAATAAAAACTCTAACCAAGATCTCTGAGAAATATTATTTCTTCTTAAGAAGCTCAACTGCTGATACTGCTATTCTAGAGGCTGTCCAGATAACATGATAAACTTAGCCTCAGAAAATGAAGCATCATTGGTAACCAAACAGAACACCTTACATACCTTCTTAAGGCACAAAGCCTTTACATTCAATTAGCAAAAGTATTTCATAAAGCTTCTGTGAAGTATTTCTTATTACATAGCACTGTAATTATTATAATACACTTCTCATTTCCATGACTGATTGGGTATAAATCCTACATGCTGTTGCATGTCAATTTAGATAAGAACTTGGAAATAATTTTAACAACCATCAGTTATACAAGAGGCTTGAAACTATATATATACAGCAAGCATTTTTAGCGTCAATCATTTTGCTTTTAATTTTAACAAATCTTGAAGGAAATGCTAAAATAATTGTTACAGCAACCTCAGCAAGGTAAGAGAAAGTCTTTTGCTTTCAGCACTCCGAAACCTTTAAGAAGCCAATGAATACAAATCCAAGCACTTCCTACTTGAAGGTAGAACTTACCAGAACTCCTCAAACGATGCCCAAACTCCCTAAGCACAATCCCAAAAGTATAAAATAGAAACGCACGTGGAAACAAAAACCCACCTACCAAAAGAGGCCTTCCTGCAGAGGTTCTGTTTGTGTTGCAGCAGCACACATATGCCATTAAACACGCATAAAAACGCATATATAGAGGAGATGCACTCCACACGCAGCCCCGCTATCAGGCTGAGAGCTGAGGGGCAGCAACCGCACTCACCGCAATGACTCCTGCACGGCAAACGGGCTGGGGAAACAAGATGAACCACGCGAGGCTGCAGCCTGCGCACGACCACCTAAGAACTCAACGGCGGTCACGTCTTTGCCAATGGTGAACCACTCGTTCACCTGCTCGACGGTGAGACTCCGCAGCATGACGGCACCAGCAGGCTGACGCCTCACACCGCACCCCACGCGCGCGCCCTCCAGCCCCCTCACCGCGCTCTTTTCCCGCGCTCGGGAAAGCCCCGCCCACGGCACGTGACCCGAGCGCCGACGTTGAGGGGAGGGCGCCGCCATGTTTGTGGCGTAGTGAGTTGGGGATTGGGTCTCGTGGGGTTCGTAAGCGCGCCCTGGGGTGCGGTTGCTTTGTGTGTTGCAGCCTTAGAACAACGGCCGAAAGGCGTTTTGGGATCCCGATCGATCTGTCGTTCTTCTCAGCTGAGGAAACAGCACGTAGGCTGTTTCCATCCTGGTAGCTGCCTCCTGACGGCAGGCTGCCCCGGGCGTCAGGAGCCGTGACGGCGCTTCCCGGTATTGTCCCGCTGTGCGCTCCGTGCTTGGGCAGTGCAGGGTGCGAACAGGCTGGGACACAGCGCGCTGCGAGCCTAAGCGTGGATTTTTTTCAGTGCAGTTCGGAGGGTTGCAGCGCGGCCCTCGAACGGCTGAGGCGGAGG
>JAOWBP010002559.1:44955986-44967858 GCA_028571105.1 Tragopan temminckii | reverse complement strand
TCCAGCCTAAATCTCCCCTGGCACAGCTTGAAGCCATTCCCTCTAGTTCTATCACTAGTTACACGAGAGAAGAGGCCGACCCCCAGTTCACTGTAACCTCCCTACAGGTAGTTATAGAGAGCAATAAGGTCTCCTCTGAGCTTCCTCTTGTCAGGTCGTGTTCAGGTCATGCTGCTTTAGAGATGCAGTGGTGCAGGGTATGAGGGCCAAAACCTTCACATGGGAGAACTGTACACAAGCGTTATTTTCAAGTGAAAACAGCTTGTAATACCTGTATACCTTCTTGCAATTTGAGGTACAGTTTTGTATTTAATACAGTTGTTTATAGAATTGTCAAATATCTGCAAGGGTCAATAGATCAGGTTGGTCATAGCCTTATTCAGAATTCAAATAAGTATTATTCTTTTCCGTATATTTTTGTCTGTTCACTGTAAATCACTCTTATAGGAGAACAATTAAAATTGGAACACAAAATAAGCTATTTAAATTATAAAAGAAGACTTTAAGACAATCTAGTCAGTTCACATCTTTGTTTTGTAGTACTACTTACACAATGTCCATACGTGTAAAGCTACCTTTCTGTTTGTTTCTCTTGACCTACAGTAAGAATCTTGATGGCTACAAATTCTAAATGCATGGAGTCTTGGTTGATGGGAACAGTTAAAAAATCAATGTTTACAGAAATGTACCATGAAAAGTACATCATGTACATTTGTTAAATTTTGTTCATGCTCAGTCAGCAAATAGTGAGTAGTATAACCTGATTGAAGTTTATCTGCAAAATAGAAACAGGAAATTAAAAAAAAAAAAAACAACTCATTGCTCAGCTTGTTTTTCTTTTTCTCTAGGCAAAAAAGCAGTGGCGGATAGTAAGTATTAACAGATACTTGTATTATTTTAAATTAATGTAGTGAACATAAAATATTTTACATAAGTTTGGGTTTTATTTAATCAGTTTAGTAGGTGTTTAAAGACTGCCTCAAAACATGTAGTTTTAGTTGTTTTGACGGCTTTGTAACCTAAAAGCATTTGTGAATCTGCTCAGATGCTGCCTTCATTTTCAGTTTTACTTTGCATAGCTTTTAGGAGCAAAGTGGAAGTTGTATGTCTTGATAGGGTGGTAAGAGTAAGGAATATTATTTTAAATTGTGATAATGATGGCCATTTCATAGGAATTTTAAGTGGTCTAAATTTCCAGAGTACCTATTAAAATTTTAACTGCCATAAAAACTGCAATTTTGAACTTGTATTTTCAATTTGTATTTTTTATATCTTCTACAAAATAGCATTTGAATTTTTAAGGTCAGTTTCTTCTAATTAGACGATTTAATTTTTTCATGAGCTGCTGTGATTTTTCTGTACTGTGAATGTTTGTTTGCTCCCACTTGGATATATGCAACCATTAGTCACATTTTTACATGTATAATTAGTGACAATAATTCCAGTCCGGTAGACTTAAGGATAATAGCATAAGTGAACTTGAATTTAGAAGTAGCCAATAGCAGCAACCACACTAAATCGGAGGAAGAGTGGATGTTTGCTGTAACAGCACTTCAAAACATGTGAAAAAGATTCTTATTCTTAGCATAGTTTGTGTTTAGTTTGGGGAGGTTGTTTTATTTGTTAGAGCAGCTGAACTTGCCAATTCTTAGACTCAGATCTAGATAGACTTGTGTATTTTGGGTTCTGAACTGTGTTCTTGAATTGATTTGCTATACAGTTTGAACAGTCTAAATCATGTCTTTGTTTCAGAGTCTTCTGGCCATCATTAAAGATCTCTTCTCTTGGAGAATGAATTTGGTGTTTGCTCATCTTTGCTGTAAATGAAGCAAGTTACAACCATAGGGAAGTTAATTCTAAAACTGTACCTGATCCCTCTGCTGTACTTATAAGTATGTTGAACAAGAAGGAATTAAACATGTTGGATAAAGCATGCTGGAGTCTATTGTAAATGTAATTTCTAGAGTAACGCCGTCTTGTTTTCTACAGTTCTTCTATGTAAAAGCTTTTTCAGTAGTACTTTGAAAATAACCCCATCTCTGTGATGAATCTTTTTATTAGAATTAGCTGATATTTCTGACAAAAGCATCATGCCATTTTTAAGTGCATCTTTTTCAATTGTAACCTTTAAGTACCCCATTTCCTTTAGAAACGTCATTTAAGACTACATCACAAGTGAGGACTTTACTGCCAGCTTTTTGTCAACTTCCAGTGCAGTATTTTGGGGACTCTAAAAACCACATGAAAATCACTTTTCAAACTGTACATACTGAATGTTCATAGCAAGGGCACATAGTGCATAAAACCAAAATTTTGCTTTATGTCATGTTTTGTTTAAATTTAGCCTAATCTGCTTTTGAGAAGATTAAGAGGCTTAGGTCATTTTAATGAGTAGATGCTTACGTACATCTTTTTAACTACATCACCAAAACATCTTAAATCTTTCAGCTTAAGGTTTTGTGCTTCAATATCACCGATAGTAATACCTGACAGTAGCTTAAATACTTTGCACTTGAATGGTTGTGATAACCTTACTGATGATGACATGGTAAACTTTCCAAATACTGTGTTGCCTTTAATTCCTTCAGAATTCATATTTCTGCTTTAGTTTGGTGTATTGTGTTCCTCTGAAAACTGTTTAGTACTAATACTGACATGGGCTATGTCATTTTCATGTTGGGCCTGTTTGTTTTTGTTTTAAAGCAGGTATAGCTCACTTGATTTGAAAAGCTGATAGTTACTTTTTCATTCATTCTTACCCTTTCTTCTACCTTTCGTAGTTTTCTTTGTTTTATATCTTCCCTTGATGTGCTTTTTAAACTGATTCTCATCAGATCCTTTTTTTTTTTTTTTTCTGGGAGTTTTCACTGCTTCCACCCTTGTTTCGTTTTCTAACTCTAGAAGAATGGAGGAGTAGTAGAGAGATCTTATATTTGTGTCTTTACATACAAAAGCCTCCAGAAGTGAGGAACAGAAAATAAAAAGTAGGAAAAAAAAGGGAGCTTCAAACAAACAGATATTAGCCAGTGGTGATTACAGGGTGGGTCAGAATTGTGGTATAGTAAATAAGTGGTTCAGATTGAAAATTTATGCCAGCCAAGGAGCTGTATGTGCATTTGTGATGCAAATTTATGATCATTGACTTAGTTCCTAAGATATTACACATACTTCAAATAACCTGCTTTAGCAATTTTCAATTAGAGAGCTGGAGCAAACAAGGTAGGGAAAAAACATGAATCATTTCAAGATTTACCTTAGCTATAGAACCTAACGTACTGGGAATGAGCTGCGTTGGTGTGATGTTTGATCTCTTAGACATTAATGGAAAAGCAAGAAGAGCTTTTGCAAAACTGCCCCTGGAGTGCAGTTAATTGCTCTTGTAGGTAAATTTTATCCACTTCAACTCTAAAAGTTGATGTGTAACTTGATTTTCTAATAGGGAATGGAGCTACATATGGGACTCACTGTCTGGATTGTGGAAACTACACATTGTTTTGAAATAATGCTGTCTGCAGTTGGTTCTTCCATTGTTGTGTTTCTGTTGTAAGTTTCTCTGACTGTTTCAGAACATTCATGCTCTGCAAAAGGCATGGAAGTAAAATTGATATGTTCCTCAATAGATTTTATTTATGTGAGTAGGATACAGTAGGAAATTGACAGTCAGATACTTGACTCAAAAACAGAAACCAACACACCCATAACGCAATGTCCTACTATTGATATGCTGTCTGCACCTCAGTGCTGTAGCACAGTATGTTGTTTATGTACTGTGAGGTGTGAAAGGAGCAATCAATTAAATTGTTGGAGCACTGGCATCTGAAATGCAGCCCTATGTAGAGAAGCACTGCAAAGGACTACTACTGCAGTGAGTGTTCTTATTTTAGGATGTGTAGGTAATTGAAAGCTAATCCAAAATAGGAAGGTTCCAGGCAAAGCTCTATCCAGACAAGTCCCAGCTATTGAACTTGCATATTTTTCTATGCAAATGATTATTTCTGCTCCTTGACAGATCGTGCTTTATCTATTTGGCTGTTGCATCCTTATATTGCTAACATTTCTAAAATGAAAGAATTATGTTTACACTTTTTGAAGCAGTTCAGCAATTGCACATTTTATTTGCCTATGATGAGGTGTTGGCAATGACAAAAATTATTTACTACCTCTGCAGTGTTAGTGGAACCGTCTCTTACAGCAGTTGAGAAACCACATTCAGTTGCTGCAGCATCACCTTCATAAAGTTTTACTGTTTGTTTGTTGTTTCGTTTTTAATTAAATGTAGAATATCAGAACTCAGGACTAGGCTGCTAAATTAATAATGACAATGCTAATGCAAGATATGGTCTTTTGTACCATGAAAATACTGTATTCATGCCTTCAAGCCGAATCTTACAATCCACATTTTCTCGTTGTGGAGCTTTGAGATTGCTAGAACATTCCAAAGGCCTGACTTACAATTGAGAATCTCAGAGTATTCTCTACATGCCAGTAAAGAATTGTGGAATAGTCTAGAAGAGTAGCAAAATACAGTCATAGCCAATGAAACATTAGTCACAGGGCCCAGCCTACTTAACCTCTTTAGTGGTTAACTTGGAAAAAGCCCCAAATGTGTATTCATGTTAATGGGGAGGATGAGTAAAGTTGCAGGAAATGATCTAAACCAAGTAAAACACCTGAAATAGTCTCCTATGTATCTGAATCATGATAGCAAATCTCTGAAGTATAAATACGCCCTGATACTGAGCTGGTATGTGCTCATTGTACCCATTGTCCCCAGTGAAGAACTATCGGGTGCTTGTTAGACACAGATGATTGTATGTGACATCACCACCAGATGGCTGCAGTGAAACTAAATGAGGAAAGGAGCATTTGAAATCTATTGTTTCATTCACGGAAATCTGTGAAGTTACTAGGAAGGAAGGAATAGTGAGATAGGAGATTCTCTCTGGCGTTCTCTTGTGGTTAACAATTTGGTAAATGGGAATAACAAGAAGAAATTAAAGGATAGATCTTCAACAGCAAGCTCTTTGTACTATTAATTCCATGACCTTTAGCAACTAACATTTAGCAGCTAATACTCTCTTTATAATGACACGTGAGTCAGATTTGGTAATTTATAAAGAACTCATAAACAAGAAATTCCTGTATTCTACTCCACTGCTTCAGGCAAACTGCTTGGAAACAATAACTCTCCTCTATCTCAAAATGAACTGACCACCACAAGAATGGAATCTTTAGAAATTTTAATTAAATTTTGCTAGGTAGCATAATGTCTTTGGCTGTGGTTTAACAGTATAAGTGCTGAGGTAGCTTGTGGAGTTTCCATCCTTATACCACAGTGGCATGTTTCTCATTGTTGTGCTGATACAACTGTTTGTGAGTCAGATTGGACAAACTTTAATGATTCTATAGGCATTTTTCTCTAAAATAAAGCAGACCTAGGGTTTTTTTTTTCTGTTTTAATTTGGATCCATCTCCAGCTGTTTACAGCGTGGCTACTTTATAACTTGTATTATAGCACAGCAGGGTCTTTTTTTCAGAATTTATATCTGCATTCATTCTGCCAGCTCTCTTAAGTCATTGCCTTCCAATAATTTAATGCCTTTTCATCCTCATATCCAGCGATGCACATGAGTGAAGTACTGTCTCCTGTAAGAACTGTCATCACTGTCAACAGTCACAGCAATAAGAGGAGTAGCAATAAAAAGAATGCAGAACTCCACCCCGTGTACAAGTCAGGAATGTCAGCTTGTGCTTCAGCAAAGGGGCAGAACTTTGCATCCTTCTTTTGGAGTACGTTGCTTTCTCAGATGTCTACAATGAGTTGGAACAAAAGAACAAACAGTTGTACAACATCTTGATGCTCAGTACATGCAAATGGAATGCTTTCCATATTAGAGGTTAAGATTGGTAGTCTTTCTTCAAATCAGGAATTATAGCCATGAAGTGAAAAAAAATTTAATTATGGCTTTCAAAAACTTTTTTTTTTTTAATTGACTTGATATTTAACTACTTAATATCTACCCATATATCATCACTGTTACTTCAGCTTCAGATGAGAGATTTCTACAGAGCTGTGTTTGGTAGAAAATGATAATGAGAGATTCTGTGGGTGGTAGAACTAACAGCAGTATACTGAATGAATCCCATCTGTGATGACTACTTCTGCCTACACAGATTTCTCCTGCAGTATCAGTTGTAGTCCTCGTTTCTTGTTTTAACCTGTTGTGTTTAGCATACTTTTGAAAATATTAAAGAATTGCTGCAATTAAGGGGGAATTATTTAGGTATGCAGTAGAACTGTTGTGAGATATTTCATATGGAATGCTTTATAAACAAGCAAAATTGCAACAGCTAAACAGTCCCTACAACCAGAATATTACTGGGGGGAGGGAAGGAAGAAATTAATAAAATGATTAGAATGTTAGCAGACATCTGATATAGTAACAAGCATACACTTTCTTTTTTTCTTAACCAAAAGCATTTTCCTTTTTTTAATTAGCACCGTACTCACCTTTAGTATATATATTCCAGTGTTAGCTTTGAATTTAATGTACTTGTATACAAAAATAGCTTTCTTTGAATTCATTTATATCTGAAATTATAGTTCTTACCTTATAATCCTTTGTAAGTCATTATATTCCACACAGCGTATCACATATAGCTTGAAAAAAGCAATCATAGAGCGGCTTAGATTGGAAGGGATCTTAAAGATCACCAAGTTCCACCCCTCTGCTGTGGGCAAGAACAGCACTCACCAATACTTCTTGTCCAAATTAGAACCTCAAGACTTCTTAGCTATAGTTAAAATGTTGCCTTTCTTTCAGTAAACTAAGTGTTAGAGGCATACTAATTTCAGTCATGGATCTGAGTCTGTTCCAGAAAACAGTGAAACAAATACCTTTTAGCATACTTAGATTTAGTTAATTTCTGTAGCTAGAAAAAAAGTCCTGCCAAAAGTGTATTTCCTTTGCTTCAGATTGTGCGTTCTTATTAATGCTGACTATCATACCTCTTTTTAAATGAAGGTTACCAATTTAAACGTAATCAGGCGTGTCAAGGAAGACAGAAGCAGAAGGCAAGAAAAAATTGCTCAGAACTTTCACGCAGCAATAGGAAGAAAAGGTGAAAAGATTCAAGTTGCTTTACCTTGACCTACAGCTTGTATTTTTACAGAACAGAAATACTGGTTTTGAATTGGAGACATAAGCAATAGATAAACCTTTAAAGTCCATTTTCTCAAATCTATCTTTGAATAAATCAAATATATTGTAAACATGTACAGGTGACACATTCTCTACTATCTCAATTTCTAGGGCTTTACACTTCATCAACAGGATTCCATTGATGCCAATACAGTTCATTACCCTTTTCAGTTGGTGTTCTGTTTATCCAGTTAAGAATTGCAGTAAACTTTGCCAAAGGATTAGAGCAGTAACAGAATTATTCAGGCACTTAGAAATAAAATAAAAACAAGCTGTCTCATTGAAGTTCCTAGGACTAGAACAGCGATACCTTACCTGGAAAAGCAAAACCTACACAGAAAGGGTGAAGAAATGAAATGGATTCTCTTAAGACATGAACTATCCCTTTTCCCTCTCAAGCTTTAGAAAGTGATACATGGAAAACAAAGTAGCACATTGACTGAAGGACTGATTTGTTAACTATCTTCTCTTCAATTATTACTTCAATTTATAGCCCATCGTTTAGTCATGGAAGCTTCCAATCATCGTGGCCATACTGAGGAAAATAAAAAGATTTTTGTAAATAAGCATCACCTTAAAAGCCTCTTCCAGGATATCTTTTTGCTTTCTCTACTCCTTCTAATATTCTTAATGGTTTCTTCATCATAAGTTAAAGAGGAACAGAGGATTTTCTGTCTGTAAAAAGGATGGCACATAATCTGTTTTATACAGCTATAACTTTTGTAGCTACAATATAAAAAAAAGAGCAATACCTATTAGTATAAGAATTTTATGAGAATGTATAGGAACATATTTCCAGTGAGGCCACAGTATTCTCACAGTATTCTAAGTACACTTTCTTGCATCATGTGTATTGGATTAAGCATACAATTTATGTTATTGTTCAAAGAAATTACATTTCTAATCCACCAAATACAGGGCTGAAACACATGATGTATCAGGCACTCAAATCCCCACAGAATGCACACAGCTCTGCTAGAAACAGATCATATGGCTTCACTTCTGCTTTAATTATTGTACTCCTTTTCAGAATGATGCACTGTGTGCACTGTGCCATGAAACTATAGGACATTAGTCATCTGGTCCAGCATGCACTACTAGAATATTATAAGGTAGGGATGAAAAAGTATCTTTCTCCTATTCACGTGTCTCAGAGACTGTATACAAAACAGACATCAAAGTGTTTCCTTTAGGTTATTATTTATAGTTTATCTCTGAACAGGTTTGGTGGGGTTGGAAAGCACTGGCTATGTATGAATTCAAACATGGCAGCTTATGACAATTGTTCAGTGCGAATTCCTCATTGTTGCATCCTTAGGAAGTCAGCTCTATTCTGGAATGAAATGGTACTAGAGGCCACAATAACAAGTTAAAATTGATCTTCTTTAAATATACACACTATATGCAGTATTTCTATAAAGATTTTAATCTACCCGTGTCATCTGGTACAGCACACTGCACCTGTAAGTAGCTGTTTGGGAACTTGGAAGTACCTCCAAAACCCAGCTTCTAAACTTGCTTGCCTACTCATTGCCACTTCCTCCTGCTTTACAGCAAATCCAGAATCTACTTTTGGAAAGGAGTGTTGTGTTACGTAATAAAGCAATCCACTAAGCTATTTAGAAAGGACAGATTAAAATTTTTGTAATAGACGTACACAAAAACCCCTAGCACTCTGTTGGTACTTGCTTTTTGAGATTTTCTTCTGCCACTTGTGAGAAAACCCACTCTAACTATAGCCATCTAGAAACCTCTCTAATCTCTGTTAGTCATCCAGGCTCCATCTTAAATCAATAGAGAGATAGGCACCTTCAAAGACGTTTAGATAGTGGGATGAATATGTCAGAAAGGAATTAATTGCCTGCAGAACTGCTTGTCTCCCTTCCCTCCCATCCCAGTTTATTTACAGAAGGAGCCTACATGATGGATTTAGACCACATGCTTAACTTCCAGATTGTTTCAGTTGGATGAGATGTATCCCACCCTAAATGTTTGACCTCTGAGAACATTTATTTCTGGCTATAAATAGGAGTACCTGTTATTTAAAATAATACCACATGAAAAGAAGTCGTCTTAAATTAATTAAAATTAATTAAAATTTCTGTGACACCTCCAAAGCCTGAAAACATTTTCCTATGTTCCAGAAAAGCATCTCAACCAAACAGATGCAAAACTGAAGAAAGCTTGGATCCAGCAAGGCAGGGAAGCTCATTTTCTTCCTCTTGTCTATGCATAAAAAACAAGTGGGGGAAGTTCAGACATGGCAGCTTTAAAAACTTGAAAATACCTTCATTTGCAAACCTGGCCATTAGATACTTTAAAAAAAAAAAAACAACACAGAAGTTTTGTCAGGAGTGGTTGTGAAAAAGCTCATCAGTTGTTCAGACTCCCATCTGTACATCTGTATTGTTAGGAATCTCTGCATCTCCTAAGGAGAATGTTGCACATGATCGCATAAAAGGCCAGCCAGTTTATTAACTGCAGTTAATAAATAGTTACACTTTTTTAAAAGATAAATCTGAGTTAAATACAAAACATACTTTGATAATTTTTCTATGTGTAGCCTTTAATTTGGAGTGTATCCACAAAATAATAAGATGATAGGTGATACATTTCAAGCAAATTTCAAATTCTAGCTAAACGAGATCTCAGCCTAAATCTCAAAAACAAATCACACTGTAAGTAATCTTCATTTTTAATGATTACAAGTAAAATAAATGTCTATTGAGCTATAGTGGCTTCAGTATGAAGTTCTGTTGCTCTAGTGGTTTTGTTGTTGTGGTTGGTTGGTTGGTTTTTTATTTTTTATTTTTTTGATACCAAGCAGACTGTAAAAATTATTTGCATAACATATTTTAATATTTATACCAACAAATGAGCAAACCTTTAGCTTTAGAAATAGGCCCACAGAATTAAAGTGCCTCTCACAAAAGCTGCGTATTGTGAAGAACTTGGATTCTGTATCTCTGGATTTATCTGCTTCCACAGCTACTCCACATTCTTTTAGCCTTATCTTCCAAGGCATTCCCCAAAACATGACTGCTTTCACATAACCTCACTTATCTAAAACAAGTGACTTACTTGTAGGTATCATTGGCCCCTTGGCCAAGCGTGGAAAGAGAAACAATGGTGCATGATTACAAGTGAACTTTTTCCTGTTTGCAGTAAGCAAAGCACATAAAAGATTTTAAGTTGGAATCAGAAGATTCGGCTGATAAAGAGTGATTCTCAGAAAGATCATTCTGCAAGAGAGATGATAATTAATTTACCATGGTACAGGCACAGCTTTAAGCCTTACGATTTGTAAAGACTGGTTAATTTTTCTTCCTCATTTCTATGGGAAAAAGGAGATGGGGAGGGCTGGATTGGTAGTTGTTGGTTGGTTGTTTTTTTTTTGTCAAGTGAAGTAGAAATCGGGAGTATGAAAAGACTTTATATAAAGTATGGCCTATATCTTTTGAAGACATTTCCTCCTAGTCCGCATGATCCAGTCTGTCTGGTTGCAGCATTGGTTGAACCTGCACCTGCCAAAAGCAGTGCGTCTTAAAAGCTGACACAGGCGTTATACCAGAGGGCATTGTTCCAATGGAGACATTGCATGGAGGAGCGCCTGCCTTGCCAGTGGCGACTGTCTATGCCGTATTCTCCCAGTTTTCATTTTGTCATCATTCTTCATAAAGGAATGGAATGGTAACACTGGGGCTCTATTTATGATGCTTTAGCCTGCGTTTTGTGGGTTTTTTTCCCTATTATTTTTCTGAGATTATGGGTGCCTTATAGCACCTTGTAGCCCATTTTATTTCATGTCAGCTTTGTTGCAGGATCATTCTGAGTAGCTCAGAAAGTGATGATGTCAGAAGTATCATAGTCTTACCTATTTCTAAAGACATGTAAGAGGTAGAATCGTAATTTGCAGGAAACTCAGATAATGATGGTATTGTCAGCTAGAAGCACTCCAAAATAATACTTGCAAAACAATTTTAAATTGATAGAGTTATCTGGTGATGTCAGCAGGATTTTTCTGCAGGATCAATTTCTTAAGAGGAGCAGCAGCTTTAACTGTCACAAAGTTCAACCCTGCAGCTGCACTGACAAGGATGCACGCTGAAACCTTAGGCAGGTATGTATTAAGGTAATTTACGGCCGTCTGTGACAGGAACTCACATTAACAGGTTAAACCTAATGAACAAACTCGTGTTTGAGATCAATACGCAACTATTATCGCTATCGTCATGCTTAAGCTTAAAGGTTATACAAAGAGTATCTGAGGTCCTCTCAAGAACGTCCCTGGTGAACATTTTTGTCACTCATAGCTGAGATCGGTGACAAATAATGTCACAAGGACTGGAAAGCGGCCATCTACAGGAACAGGGGAAGCATCACCGGGCAGGGCGATGCATTTTTCAGATGAGGATTTCAGACTCGCAGCAGTATGAATGTTATCTACGTCGCATGCGTTGCAGTGCCGACATACGGTGCCGCGTTGACTTAGCGCTGAGCCCGACTTCTCCCAAGCTGTTAGCTTTCATCTCGCTGCTGCACCTCTATAGAACGAGACGCGGGGCCAGGCGCCGCCCAGAGGGTCAATGCCCCTTCCTTCGGCCCCGGAGCGGGGCGACAGCACCCGGGGGCCGGGCGGGGCAGCGCCGGGAGCAGCGGGGAGAACCGCA
>JAOWBP010002559.1:44932345-44955709 GCA_028571105.1 Tragopan temminckii | reverse complement strand
CGAGCCGGGTCGCCAGCGCCGGCGCGATCAGCGCCGGCAGGAAGCGCGCGGCTCGGCGCGGCTCGGGGTTGCGGATGGAAGGGCGCAGGCAGCGCTCGTCGGCGGGCGTCGCGACGGGCGAGTTAGCGCCGCGTGCCTTCCGGCTGCCGTGGTTGGGTGCCGAAATGCTCCGGTGGTGCTGGAGGAGGATTCCTCTGAGCTGCGTGCGCTGGAAACCGGCATCCGAGTTCATTGAGCTGCGGGCGTACGGGTGGGTGGCAGCGAGTAAAAGCGAAACGGAGACGGCGGTGACAGCCCAGCTCGCGGCCGGGGCTTGGAACTGCGTGAACTGCACGGCCCCTCCCGAGCCAGGCCGTTCTGCCTTATGGTTCTGTCACTGTCAGCGTGCTCAGCTTCCACTGCAACTTGGGCCGTGCTTTACGTTCGTAAAATTCTTGCTGAAAACCTACGGTAGGCTGGGTCATAACAAATGGATCTGCTTCCCATTACTGACTCGTGTGTGAGTGAGGCAGATGTCATAACTTCCGTGCTCCAGCGATTGGCTTTCTGTAAAAGTCTATGGTATTGGCTTGCTGTTTTCTTTTTCTTTCTTTACGGCTTGGTGAGCGTCTCTCTGCCGTGCTGTTGCCTTCGTACTTGCAGAAATACAGCAGTTGCTTGTGGTTATTTGAAAGTGTTATAAGATTCCGACTTTTATTATGTTTTTGAAATCTACTTCAAAGCGTTTTCACGCTGACAGCTGAGTTTTAATAAAAACAAATCACCTTGCTGCAGTGGTTGTAATGTTGCAGATTAGAGCTTGCTGAGTCTGAATCCTGAAATAATAAATATTTTGCTTTTCTGAAGAGCTTTTAGATGCTTTATGGGCAGTCTGTCATAAAGTACTCAGGAATATACATATTGAAATGGATGCTTTGATAGTGCCATTAGTCTTCCAGTTTCTTATACCGGCTATTTGATTTGTGGGCTGCAAGGATGGGAAATAAACCATTTACTGGAATAATCAGTGCATAATATCAGAATGATGTGAACATATGGCTGTAGAACCGGACCAAATGTGGTTGGCTTTTTTTTTTTTTTTTTTTTTTGAGGTTTTCTATTCTGAAAAAGGAAAAGCTGTGCTGGGATTCCTTGACTTCAAGTACAGAGGAACTGTTTTCTCCTTGATCCTGTTGTGTTTTGTTTCTCCATAATTAGCAGAAGTATATAATAATAGCAACAATAATAGGACAGACTATAGTACTGCAGGAATTGAACTGTAACAAGTGGGCATTGCTACAGCTTTGTCAGCGAGTTGAAACGAAGTGTTTGGGAAATAATAAACTTCTATTTTTTTGTGACTTGCATTTGAAGTACTTTTTTGGGGCCATTTTGGGATTGGTCATTTTTTTGGTGTTCTGTATGTTGGCTTTTAAGAATGAAGTAATGTCTGAAGAACAGAAAATGGAATGATGACTTTTTCCTCTTTTCCTGTATTTTGTTGTTAGTGGTGGGTCTTTCACGTGGGAATGGGATTACTTATGAGAGGCTTTATCAGCTATGATTTCTTCTGCTACCAGGATATCTGTTTCAGGATATCTCTGTTCCTTAGCATCCTTTCTGTGCAAGTCTGTATTGCTTACTCTACTTTGTTTTTATGAGATAGGAAATCAGGTTTATTGTTGGTTCTGAACACAGTTGGGCTTCCTAGAAGTAATGAGATGTGGGCTGCGCTTTGGTTAATTTTGTGTGAAACTGCAGCTCTTATTGAAAGATAATCCCTGGTGTGTATTTTATGTTAGACTAGAGAATACACAAGTGGATCTTAATATTACAGTGTGCATTAATATCCTTCTAATTGCCGCATATGTTACTTGTCTACGAAGACAGATAACGTGATAGAGCACAAACCAAAGATGGATCTGCTCGAGTTAGGTTTAAATTGAGCTATCTTCCAGGTGAATTAGGAAAAGGCTTTTTTTCTTTTTTTCTTTTTTTTTTTTTTTTGGTAGGGTTTTTGTGGTGGTGGTGTTTTTTTAGTCACCATTCTGGATGTGTTTAAAAGCCGTTTGGATGTGGTGCTCAGGGACATGATTTGGCATAGGGTTTTAGGGTAGTATGGTCAGGTCATGGTTGGACTCGACGATCTTTGAGGTCTTTTCCAACCTGAGTGATTCTGTGATAATGTGTTGAGTCTAAAACCTTTTCCAGCAAGTCCACAAAGGGTGATGCTTATTCTTTATTTAAAACTGAAGTAATTTCAAATCAGCATATGTGGTTGTCTTCCTTAGAAAGGTCACTACTAATGGTCACTACCTCGTATAAGAGTAAGGGAAGATATGTAGCTTTAACAAACTCAATACTAGCAATCTTCAGTGATGCTGAGATAAAATATATTGTAATGAATTCAGAGTGGTATAAATACCAGCAGTACTGATACCATCCTTGTTTGCTGAATAAATCTGAACTGACTGGAGAGAATAATTTGCAAGTTTATCAGCCAGTGTTAATGGAGTTATTTATTGCAGGGATGCTTAAAGGCTATTAAGTTCATGTTTTTTGGATCATGTCGCTGTTTTATTAGGATAATAAAATATGGCCTATTCTGTGGTTAAAAATAAGCTCGTGGGCCTCACCATGTCCATGAAAAGTCACTTTTCATAGACTGCTTTGATAATAGAATATTTAGAAATATTTGCTGTTTCATTAAAATCCACAAGTATATGAGAAAATCTTGAGGAAATTTTTATGTCTATTAGTTTCTCTTCAAAACTGACATAGATGAGCTTGTTGTCCATTGCAGGCATTGGAGAAGACTTATTAGAAAATAAAATGCTGCTCTACCAGATGAAGTTCTGTTAATGTAACAAATGAAGTTTGGTGTGAAATGCAGGCCTTCTCACTGTGTTATGAAATCCATGCTGTGCTCCTTTGATTCTTCCTATTAGCGTTGCCTAACAGGGGCTGGCTATGTCATGCCAAGGGCTGTCCATACGTGGAATAAAGATGGTGCCTTTTTAGAAGAGTTTGCGTGATGCTGATTTCAAAGATCACCTTTGTTCTATCTTAAACATTCAGAGCGTTTTAGATCTTGTTTTCAAGGAAGCAGATTCGAAGACTAAAATAATAATTATTATCAAGAGTAGAGATTTGAAGAGGCAAACTAACTATTGCATAAATAGGGGAGTTGCTGGGAGTGCCTCTGTATCATAATTTGCTTTTAGAATTTACCATTCTTAAACATTATCTGAATTAAAAGCTTAGTGTTACCATGCAGTAATTCCTAGCGCAGCGTAGCTCAGAACGTCTCACCTCTAACTGAATGTGCCAGCCTGGAATGTGGAAGCCCTGGTTAACCTTGGGCTCGTCCAACCCCTGCAAAGTGAGGGTTTTTTCCTTAAATTGGGAAATGTTAATAAGTGATTTAAAGTACCTTAAAATATCTTTCTGCCACTTTTCTGAGCATCCTTTCCATCAGTTTTGGATCCCATGTCTCACTGATTCCTAACTTAGAAGACTTCTGAGTGAATAAATACCGTAACATTTTAATCCTTCAGGTTGTACATTTTTCTAGTAGTTTGGAAGCCTGCCATTAGAATCAATTAAACTCAGAAGCACGTAAGAATCTGCAGTGTATTAAGGAGTATATCCTCAGAGAGCTCTCAGTGTTGTAAGTTTCTGATTTTTAATGAGGGACAGTAATAAAATTTTACTGTGCAATAACAGATGCTGTCCTTCAGAGGTAGATTTGTGTGTCAGAACCAGTAATGCCAATGCATAAATTCTGTGACAAGTCAAAGGACAAGCGAGTATATGAGCTGGTTGTTCAAGAGAGTTGTTCTGAATCTGAATTTTCAACCGCTTTACCTGGATTTTAAGTGGCTCTGTTCTTTGACTTCAGTGTAGCTCAGAGTGTGTGTAACCCCACTTGTGGTACAGAGTGGGCGTGTATTGTGACGGGGCAGTAGGATGTTGGAGATGCTGCATTCCTTTCAGGGCTGAGGTTTCACAATGGAGATGAGCTGCACTGGCCTTTTCCTGTGACCACTGGCTGTGGCCGCTTCCTCCTTCCTTGCTCCTCGCTGCTCCTTCCCACCGTGTGCTTTGAGCACGCTGCACTGCCTTCCTTAGTAACTGCATCCAAGGTGCTATAAATGGAAAAAATAATTGCACTCAAGGGATGCGGAAGGTATAGGTGTGTGTGTATATATGAATATCCTGCTAGGCTAGTCCATTAAATCAGCTTATTGTGCTGATTTGCTCTCGTTGTCTGTGCTGGTTCAGGAAGGAGCAGGCTGCTGGGGTGAGAGGGACAGCAGGGGAGGTGGTAGGGAAGTGGCCCCTCCCCATATCAGCACTGCCTGGTCCTCTTCTCCAGTTGTGTTGGGAAGCTGTACCCGAACACTGTATATTAAATTTTCTTCTCTGGCTGTTTACCAGTTCAGTAGGACAGTGAAATGAACCTTAAGATCACTGCACTGCAGTAACGTTGTGACTGTACTGGGAATCTGGTAGTGCTTTATGTATGTTCCCTGGAACAGAAGCAAGTAAGGGACTTCAGATTTTTGGTGAAATATGTGGATTGGGGGAGTTCTTGAGAAGCAAATGCAAAAGAAGTTGTAACCATAGCTAATAAACCAATGTAATGTTTAGATAGAGGTCACTGGTTTGCTGTCGCTTGTCTTTTTCTTTGCACTATTGTGTTCCTTCTGGTTTCTGCTCTTTTTTCCTTGTTCTCTAAGAATCATAGCATAATTGAGCCTCGGTCTTCACCGGTTGGAAGTAACCACTGCAGGGGCCACCGTGCTCCTGTCCTCCCTGCTACCCCTCTCCTGCACTGGCTCTGTGCTTGTCTCATCCCATGCTGAGCCGCTTCAGTTTGCTAACTCAGCAGGAAGTTGTTTGCTTTTTTTTGTCGAGGTACTTTTCTGACAGCTTAGCGCACGGAAACCGCCTCGCTGCGGGGTCAGAGAGGTGCTGGAGCTGTCACAGGGAAGGGCAGAAATGCGGAGATTGCCGGAAGGGTGTCATCAGTTCTGTTGGTTTATGTTGTTGAGATTTTCAGCCTGAAAGAACTGTGGGGCAGTGAATGAATGTGGGGAGATATGTCTAGAAGGCTTTGATGTGTAATTTGTGGCCCAAGTGGCAGAGAGGAGGAACTGCCCAGGTCTTTGAAATCAAAGCAAGAAAACTGTGCAGTGCTTGAGATCTCTGACAGGTTCATGTGGGAGAACTTTACCGATCCCAGTTCCTGTGGGCTGTCCCCATGCGCATTAGCACAATGCATTAACTAGCATCTGAATTAATTCTGTGTTCTACTTCTCTCTCGGAAGCCCATTTTTGTCTCTTTGAGGCTGGCAAACCTTTCTCTCCAAAAAAAAACCCAAACAAACAAAAAAAACCAACAGTGTATATCTGTCCTGATTTCTGAGGATGAGTAGCTGGCAATTGTTGAGAGCTAGTGTTATGTGAGAGAAGAGCTGCATTACTACTACGACAAAAAAAGGAATGCTTGCACTGCTCTCTGGTCTTTAAAGGAGAGAAACAGGGCAGTCTGAGACCAGCAGAGCAACCATAGCCATCAAGTACAGTCTTACCTAAATACCAAGATTTTTTTGAATTTTTCAAGCAGGATTAAGTCTTAGTTTAGGGTAACAGGTATGGTTTAGATTGAGGTGATATACTTCAAATGTATGTTTAAGAAAACGCATTTGTAATTCTCTCTCCTAATACAACTTGTCTAATGTGGTTCAAGACAATTGCTGCACCTGTTGGCATTACTTTTTTTTTAAATCTTTTTCTAGAAGTTTTCCACTTGGGTTGGAGGTGGGGAGGGGAAGCTTCAGAAGGCATATTTGGATGTCTTCTACAATCTCTACAAATATATTGATCTAAAACTGACCTCAATCTATCTCATTTAGCCAGAGAGAGCTGTTTTCAAATACCTCAGTTACTTCCTTTGGGGAGATGTATAAGAAGATGGTATTTGTACATTTCTGTGGTATGATTAATGTCTGTAAAATTTTCAGACTGCTAGGGTTGGGTTTTGTAGAGGTGACATCTTAGCCAGAGCACATGCTGTGTGCTGGTGTGGTGGTCAGCATCAGAACTACTAACTCTGTTAGACACTTAGCTTTATTAGAAACAGCCAAGCAGCATCCTTATTGTTCAGGTTGCTGTTCAGGTATTTGATAGAGAAGGAGGTGAGATTTTCCTGCCATGTATCTGAAGACAGCAAGATTTTAGAAGTGTAACAGTTTGGTGTGATTCAACAGGCTAACAAATGGGCTTGCAAGTGGGTTAGTTACTATTCAGTCCAACTGTTTGGAGTCTGTATGGGAGATATTGAGGTTTTGAAACAGTGTCTTATAAAAATAAACCGTGAAACATCTCTGCGTGCATTTTCATCTCTGCGTGAAGCTCTGAATGTCTCAGCATGTCTGATGCTTCATCTCCTCACTTACTGCTTTGTTGTCCCAAGTTACCTACGTTTTGGAAAAAATTAACTGTAAGAAGCATGGCTTTCTGCTAGCAGAAAAAGGTCTGTGATGATTGACCTCCTTTACACTTAATCATGTCAGCATCAGTACAGTCATTTCAAACCATATTGCATGGATTGGTGTCTACTAGTCCATGTCACTTAGAAATATTTTCAGTTCTTTCTCTGGCTAGCTTCTTGGAGTACTGATGCTGTTACTGTTTTATTGTCGCTTACCACCATATCACTAAGACCTGGTTTGATAAGGAATATGATGAAGAATCAAAGCTTCACATGGAAAGAGTTGAAGGTCTGTTACTTGCAGCCCTTGTCAATTCTGTGCTGTAGCACTTGTGTTAGCTTTCTTTTTTGGATGACGGATAGCAGTAGTATGTACTTCTGTCACACTAAAAAAAGTAAAAAGTTGTGAACTAGGTTTAAGTCAGTTTAATCTCTGAATTACGAACTGCTCTTTTGGACCACTGAAGTTTGCTGGGGTCAACTTAAATACTTTTATTTGGGTTAATTTATATCAGCTAATGTGCTTTTCTAGTTTTTAGCTAAAGATAAATGCTTTGGAATTTTGGTCCTCTTTTCACGTTTACCAACCTTCAGATTTCTAATAGCCTGTTTTACATCTTCATGGTTGCTGTTTTTAAACTACAGGGTCAGTCGGAGAAAGCATTTTAAGGGATGGTGTGTAAGCTACACTAACTCAAGTAATTTATCGGACACAAAAATACTATGTTGGAAACACTGTATCTTGGTCTTTTCTGACATCTCACCTAACAAGTACTGTTCCCATTTACTGCAGCCTCTTACGTGCAGTTAAACACACTGGGAAGGAAGGTTCTCTTGAAGCCATCAAGTGCTATTTGGTTTGTGCTCTCAGAGCTCTGAAGAACTGATAGCAGAAAATTACAAGTAAGCTTGATCTGGAGCGTGCAGGTACTCATCTGTACCCTTTCAGTAGTAGGGGAAAGCTTTTGATCAGCTTTTTCTTACTGTGTCTCAAACCACACATAAATATTTTCAAGCACTGAGGTCTCAGCAGCCTCTTTGCTTCCAGTGCATGAGGATGAGAACGTCCTGATTGTGTCTGAATTGCTTTATAGCCCTTCTGTCTTCCTTTCCCCACCCTAGCTGGAAACCCAGGCCATCCTGCTTTGTTAAATACCGGAGATTTCTTGTGAGAAAAGGTGTCTTCAGACATAGGAGAGAACACCATAATGTGAGTGTTGAGACAGAGACAAGGTGGAATCAACGTAGGCCTTAAATTGTTAGTGAGACCACGAATGCAGTGTTATGTTTTATTCCTTTTGAACTCTTGATGTTCCTCATATTTGTCCATTACTTCAGTGTATTCTTAGCTCACATCCACCGACTGTAATCTATAGCTTTATGTTAAGTAGTTTTCGATTTTGTTGGCTGTAAAAATTGTGTACATTTCCTGGAATGTCACTTTCATTTTATTTGCTACATCATCCCATGTGTTGTTCAGGGGCTGGGAGTGTCTTTTTGCCAAAATGCTTTAGTAGGATCATAGCCCGTGTTTCACTTTCCTATTGAGCAGGAATTGAGTGGGTGCATAGTTTTCTGAATATGAATGTTGTTACACAGGGCAGGTCCTCTTGGATCTCTCACTGTACCTACTTTTTTATATAAGGTAATAATTTATGTTAATGGAAGGCTTTGTCTTCATTTAAAACACTCAAAATCTCTTCATGCTTTTTGGGCAAAAAAAGTCTCCTTGTTTGTTTAATTTAGGATCTTGAGGCTGATGATATGAGGCAACCAGATATGGTTGTGGTGTCCTTATCATTCTCTCTGTCTCTCCTAGGTTCATAATTACCTACATAGAAGTAGCAGTTATGAATCGGTCAGTCAGGTAACTGTGCTAGGTCAGATCCTGAATTTGGAGACAATATGCTTAAGAACTGTAGGAGAAAAAGCAAGGAGCTACACTGTGCTTGTATTGCTCTTGTTATTTATATGACTTAGCAAGTAACCACAGGTGTTCTCAATTATTTCAAAAGTTGGGAGTGACAGGATAAAAGAAGAGGAAAATTCAGTGATGTTTGTTTTCTAGTTCATATTCTTCTTTGAAAAGGTCCCGATTACTCACAGCGATGGCAGGCTTTAGATTTGGACCTTCCCATATACTTCTGAAATACATCATGCATATTAAGCCTTTCTATTGCAATTACAGTGTTCGTAAGTTTTTGGAATTTTTCTGTTGCTGTTCATAAACATTCAGTGCATAGCAATAGTTGGAAGAGGGTCACAGTGTGTAAATATGGGCCCAGCTTTGTCTCTCAAATATTTATTCATATGATAGTTTGTTTTTCTGGCAGGTAAAGATACCATCTGTTTTTGGAGAGCAACCAGTTCAGACTTTTTTCACCCTTTCAAAAGCAAAACTACCCTTTCCTTTTAATGAATATCCTCTTGATTCTCACTTATTTAAAATGCCCTCGGTCCCTCGTAGGTTAATGTTTTGTTGCATTCTGAATGTCTGAAATGGTTCTACTAATTATATTCCCAGTAAAGCTATCTACGTGACACTTGTTTGCTGAGGAGGAAGGAAGGCTGCACAGGATCGGAATGTTTGCATTTCTAACAAAATGCATTAAGAAAGGACAGTGCTGTTTCTGAATGTTGAAGCAGACTAAATATGGAATCTTACTCATTTTTTCTTCCTTCTGCTGCTGCTTGTAGAGAAGGGTAATGCCACAGTTCTGTGGATTGCAAATTGAGCTGAGAATCCATTGCTCTTCCCTTCCTGCAGTTAATGTGTGAGGTGCTGCTCAGAAAATGTAACACATCTCTGCTGTAAGAGAGATGGGTTATTTAAGTTCTCTTGTGTGCTTTCTTTTTTTCCTCCCGGGTCACTTGCTTACTCTTTCTCTTCATTTTCTCTATTAAGGGAATGGATTGGGCTGAGGAATATGCTTTGCTTGTGCAATTGCACAGTAAGATCTAAGTTGGTGCCATCTTGCTGTCCCCACTCTGGATCCTGTACGGTGTTGACAGGAATGATGATAAACACTCCCTGTCCCTTGACATGAAGAGGCAGTCAGAACCACAGTTTACCATTTTGTATTCTCTGCTGCTTGAATTACGTCCAGCAAGAAGAAAGAGTTTGCCAAGAATGGAGTAGTACTTATGCCTAAAAATACTATAGTTTAAGTGTGTAGTGGGTTCTGTTGTTTTCTTTAAGCTGATTGGTCTTCTAAAATCATTTCGCTGATTTAAGGAAATGTATTGTGGAAAAGTCTCTGGGAGATGTTGGGATCACTTGCTCTTGGAACTTTTGCTCATCTCATTGCCTTCTGCAGCAGAGAAATCACTTGTCTCTTCTGAGACAGACAGAGCCTTATATGTAAATTTATTTAAGATGAATATTTAATGTTTGTCATTATAATATTAAACAAAGATGACTATTGCACAATGAGAGGATAGCAGAACTCCCCTACTGCAACCTTGCCTAATTAGGGGAAACTTGATCTCGCCTATCTTGTTCCTGTCACAACTGTGGCCTGTCTTGTTTCTTTGGAACATCTTATCACTGCTCGTCATTGCTGCTTGAATTCGTATGCCAGCAGACCAAAAATACTCCATTTAAGTAGTTTTTCACTGTAGCTGTTGCACAGGAACTGCTCTAGGTTTTAGCTCTGCACAGTATATTTAATCACTGCTGTAACTCTGTCCACATGAAGAATATTTTAAGAATTGTTCTTCAGAATATTGTAAAAACATCAAAAGAGAAATCCTGGCTACCGGAAAAGACTGGATGTAACTCTAAAAACTGGACAAGGGACAGAGTTATAAAAAAGAAGGTGGGATTACTTTGCTTTTTGTTATTTGCTGTAAAATTAGGTTGTAGAAGAAATCACGAAGTGCTGAGCACTGATTTCTTATCATGGCTTAGAGTGTTTGTAAGTGAAATCTTTCCTTGCTGGGTTTCTTTTGTGTAACAAATATCTAACTTTATGAAACTTTACCTTGTATAAGTTCAGTTGGAGTTTCTGGGCGGGGGGGAGAAAGGGTAGGGAATCTTTGCATGCTTGTTTTTATTTGTTTGATTCAGCCAAAGTGGGTGTCTGACAGCAAAATAGAGCAGCTCTGAGTTCTTAAACCTTCCATGCAAAAACTGAAGAAGCATACTTGAAAGAGTTAATTTCTATTCTGTGCAATTTCAACTCTGATGATGGAAGGAGAACTTTGCAGACTGGCTGTCGAGTCCCACAGGGTATGTTCTTCTTTCACGTCTTACGTTTTTGCCAAGCCAGATAACATTACATCACAGATTGAATGGCTGGTATTCCCTGAGAGCGAGCTGTGAAACAATCCGTATTTTGTTAATGGTTTCCCCTCAGTGGAAGAAAGCTGTGGCAGTTTGTTCTCACTGTGCTCTATGGAAAATAAGAGAGCAGTGCTGCTTCTGATTGTAACTTTATGTATACCCATACATAGTCTGTAGGTTTCATAGATGTTTGTAAAATGAAACAGTGTTGTTGGGTTGGCCACAAGCTGCCTTTATTAACTGACAAAAGACAAATGTCTCTCCTAAAGATCCTTTTATTTTTTTTCACTCGGTCAGCTTTGTCTCGTGGTATGGATTTATTTATTAGCAAACTTATTAAATGAAAAAGCACAAATATATAGCTGTTATTCTGTAATTATCTGAGATTGATGGAACAGCTGCATAGGAGACAAGCTTTTCTGGAATTCAGTGCTTTTTGGATGACTTTGCAGTAGCTGTTGACAAGGTCAAACACAAGATTGTAGAAACGTCAGCACCTCCCTTTCCCTAGCCTTGGCCAAAATATTTTTAATAATATTATTAATTAATTAATTATTTATAATTTATAATTAATTAATTATAATTAATGGAGAACACTCCATTCCGTGATACAAATTCTGTGGGACTCTTCTGTTGCATGCTGGTTTTTAAGGTGTGAGTGTTCTTTCAGTGTGCTTAACTTTGTTCTTCTTCAGCTTTGCCTTGTGTTGTCGTGAGTTGTCTTTTAAAGGAAATTCAAGTACTGCTAATCTCACAATGCAGAAATCTTAAATAAGACTTCTCCCCGTACCTCCTACCTTCCAAGAAAGTTAAAGACTCATTTTTTAGCTTTCTTCTGGTTCAAATGGAAAGCTGAGATTCTTTATTAAATAAAATGATCTCTGAATGTGAGTCACCTTGGATTAATTTGGTGTTGTTCCTAATTTATTGTAAGTTCACCAGAGTTTACTGCAAATCTTACAGGAACTAGAGTTGTATTGTTCTTCAGTAACATATGTTTTGGAAAGCAAAATATTTAACAGTGTTTTTAAATGTGTTGTTTCTGTCTCTCCAGCTGAGTAAATGAAATAGGCAGTTAATGTTGTAGAACTGTTGTTTCAAGCTGTTCGTGCTTCTAATGTATGATGTATGGGTTATCATGACAGATTGGAAAGATTTAGAGTTCTCAGCATGAGTGTGGAGTTGAATGAGATGTGGCTGCAGTACTGCAGGGATTCCTCCTTTTCTGCAGGAGCTCTAGGGCCACAATTCGTCCCGCGTTCCCCACTTAACTCTGAACCATTTGGTTTGGAGGTTGCTGGGCTGGAGATATGAAGAACAGCGGAAATGTGAGCATCGTGAATTTTCAAGGAGTTCCCATTAAGAAGCCCAAACGATTGTTAACATGCTTAGACATAGCAGGTATTTGCTAGTTTCTTAAATAGATTAGCAACTTATTTTTCTTTTTAATCAGAACAAAATAGATGTGCCAGCTGATTTATTTATTAGTTTACTTCCTGATGCTATAGATAAATTTCATTGAAATTAGGCAGGCAGTAGCAAATGAGGTTTGTCATATGAAGATATACGGACAAAACGTATCGTAGAACAAATCGAGTATCTTCAGCAGGGCCAACAAGTATCCTAGAATGTTCTGAAGAAGTCTTGGTGTTTACTTCTGTTCACGATTGATAGATGGCAAGGACTCACTTGATGGCATACCTTAAGTTATCACTGTTCAGTAGTCTTATAACAAATCGAAGCATAATAATTTAGCAAGGTGAGAGTACTTTCTTTGAACTGTCATGATTTCTGTGAGGGGCTTAGGAAGTCCAGCATCAACTGATGAGCACGCAGAGCCTCATAGGTTTCTGCCTTCTGCTTTTAATAGTGGTTGTTTTACGTACTGAAAGATAGCACATGGCCTGGAGTCTTCTAAACAGTGGGACAACGTGAAATTTCAAAGCCTTGCTCTGGAAAAAATAAAAAAATCTCTTCATTTGAACTCTGTTAGCTAATGACGAAATGTGCTTGGCAAGAACTTGCTGGCATACCTTAAGTTATCACTGTGCTCTGAAGTCTCTTACGCTGTAACTTGTGCCTTGGCAGTCCTTTTGTGGAATTATTTGCATCAAAGAGCAACAAGATCTCTTGCTGTTCCTCCAGATGTAGCAATTTAGGAATCAAGCCAACAGATAATGATGCAGGGATGTTGAACTCATTCTGTAGCGAGTGCCAAATTACATTTTCCACTATAAAACATCACAAGAGGCATGTTTTATATATTTCTCTAACTTCAGGCTGTGTTCCTTTAGCTCCCAATGTTAAATATTGCACTTGGACAGATTTCCTTTTAAATTAAATAGTTTTGTTTGTAGTGCAACCTCTTAGCCCTTTAACTTGTCCCTTTTTGGCTATAGCCATTTTCCCTTCTGTAGCCACATGCTTATTGCCCCTCTTTTTAACTAATTTATCAAAATCCCAACTGCTGCTGGCTTTCAAAGGAACAGGCTGAATCTGAAAGGCGGCATTCCAATGTTGTGGCAAACAGCTTCTATAAAGATAAAGCCTGCAGAGCTGGTGGAGGCTTAGCACCATGGCTTCTGATAGAACAAAGTGGATTCTGAACGTCCATTGGAGTCCATGGGCTGTTTGTGTGTTTATGCAAGTGAACTTCTAAATTGCTGTTGTTTCACCAGGTTTTGTTTTCCTGGAGCTCTGGAAGCCTTCCAGCGAGCTACTACTATACCTTT
The DNA here is from genome assembly GCA_028571105.1 of Tragopan temminckii. Taxonomy (NCBI): domain Eukaryota; kingdom Metazoa; phylum Chordata; class Aves; order Galliformes; family Phasianidae; genus Tragopan; species Tragopan temminckii. The sequence continues at coordinate 44,942,214 of JAOWBP010002559.1, read as the reverse complement.
CATTATAATCCACAGACCTGCCTTGCTTAGTTGGATGTATTTAAATACTTGATGATAGTTGCTCTTTCCTTCCTCTAGCCAAACTGCAGGCTTATTTCTCTGCTGTCCCAGAAGCCTGCCTGTGTTTGGAATAAGGGGCTTCACATTCTGAATTTGCCCTTGGTTCTGTAGCATCTTCTCTTTTAGTAACAAAGAGCAAATAAATAGCAAGCAGGTGTAGGTTTTTGAAATAGTCTAAATCCTGTGGAATGCTGGCTGAAAAGGACAAAAGCAACAGTTGTAGAAGTCCTGAGAGAAAACATCTGTGAGGTTTTTTCTCCCTTCTGTAAGCCATTGCATGCGTGTGGGCATGAGGGAAGATCTTACGATTTCTTTTAATGAATAATGACTGCATTTCTATAAGAGAAATTAAATCATTTTTTAAAAAGCGATCCCTGTGCTCTACTGAAAGAAGGGATTTTATCTTCCATTGCTTAGTTTCTGGGTACAAGTCTTGACTGACAAAACTGTTCTTATCTTCTCGCTACATTTTCTGTAGTGAGTTGTCTTGGGCCTCCAGAGGTGGACGTCAAAGCAGATCTTTTGTCATCACTGGAAGAAAAACAAACAGGTTGTGAGCCTGTGCAAAAAGGGCTTTTGTGAAGTTTGTTCAAATAAATATGTTTATGAAACATAAATTTTCAGATTTGATCAAAATAGAAAATGTATTCCAAGAAAAACATTAGGTTTTTGTTTTTGAGTACTCTTATGAATGCTTACATTTATCAACAATGAAATGTGTGCGTTTAATGCTTCTTAACACCTGAAGAAGAATGATCTGATGCTTTTAGCATCAGAGACCTGCTACCAATTTTGTGAATACTTTTGCAGGTCATTAGGAAGTAGTTGTCTTCAGATTTAAAAAGAATGTATGAAGAAGCATGGCATTGGTTTTGCAAGTATGCAGTCTGGTGGAAAGGTTTACTCCTTTTTGTATTCTGCAAGTCTGTACTAGTTACACTGCTTTTGTGCATTGTACCAATGTAGTCAACAACCATGACTGAGTGCTGAACTTTGGCCTAAACTGCTCGGTACAGATAGTTGTGAGGAAATGTTTTCAGAAAGATGGAAGTTGTACTTGTTTATGTCTCACTCCGACGAGAATGGGGAGAAAGATGCTGAAAAGAAGAAATGATAAATGCATGAGGAATAGAAACGTGCTTGTTACTTTTATATGAAGTATCACAAATACATTGCAATAAATTCTTAAGGAAATCTACATTTAAAAAGCGTAGTTTCATTCAAAGGTGAGTAATTATTGGGACAAAGCATGCTGGTGAATGACTTGTTTGTTAGACTTGCTTTAAAGATTCCTCCTGAATATACGAAAGTGGGATGGTTAAATCTTACTGCTTTTCTGAGATTTATGTATAGTAATCAATGTTAGAGATTTACTGGGGATTTGTTTGTTCCAAAATGTCACAGTAAAAAGAAATTACTCAAGAATACATCTTTACATAGTCTTAATTAAAACAGTTTTGTGTTTATAACTTTGTAGTTTGGTTTCTTTCAAAATATAATTGCTTAAAGCTTCCCCTAATCAAGTCTGCATTCTGCAAAAGGGTCAGTGTATGTATTGCAAGGAAAATTCAATTCAGTCTTGGAGCTTAAAATGTGCAACTAGAATTTCTACGGCTTTAACTAATGCAAGATTTATGAAGTGGCATGCATTCCATGCAAGCAAACTTGCATGACATAATTGATAACTTGTAACCTTGTAACTTTTTTTCTCTGAGCATTTTTTGTGCAGGGTTGTGGGTTACTAGCTTGTCACCAAAGGGATGGTTTTTCACCTCCTTGCGTTTTTCTGATAGCTTAAATCAATTTTCAGAGAGCAGGGTATCAGGAGATATGTGCTTATACTGAATTGTATTAGCCTGGAACACTACAATGTATTGTATTATCTCAGTTAGTAAATTAACCTGGGCATAAGTCAATTGGATTATATATAAGGGATAATATATATAAGGGATAATAATAAGGGATTTTATGTCCTAGTTTAGGCTGTGGAATTTAATTCTATTCAAGCACTAGTGTTCTATATCTTGGAGTAGTATAGGGATTGTTTGAACAAGATGTATGTATTATCTCTATGAAAAAAAAAAGAATCCAAATATGTACCTGTTCTTCATAATTTGAGATAGTAGGTGGAAGTAGCATTGGTTTTTGGTTTTATGGGTGGCTGTGGCTGGATGTTATTTCTTTCTTTATTTGTAAGACTGCAGGAAAAGGGTAAAGAAAAGCTTCTAAATGAAGTTGGAAGTTCTTAACTCTCTAAGCAATTCCAAAACTAAGACACGACAGGCTGCATCAGCTGTAGTCTTCTGATTTTGTGTAGTTTGTACACAATGTGCAAATATACACAAATATGCACTTTGTGCATAAGTGGCACAGAAGAAAGCATAAGAACATCTTTTACTACATGCAGAGCAGAAGCTGGTGTAAAGGACCACTTCAGCATCGATTACTTAATACTGAGTGAAAAACGATAGGGAAGGAGACTCCATGTCACAGTGGGAAAGGGAAGAGCAATAAATTGTGCTTAACAGGACAGATACAGAAAGATGATGTGGTTAAAACCATAGACTTGAAAAATAAATTTTACTCAGTACTTTTTTTAAGAAAAAAAAAGCACACCAGTGAAATTTTGGGGAACTGATAGGCGTGTTTCCAAGTTCTGAGAGCATGAGCTGGATCAGCTGATAGAAAATGCTGTCTATACCTTACATGGTGCACAGAAGAACTAGAGATGGGTCTGGGACACAAGACTGAGAAAATGATTGGCGTCAAAGATACGTGTATTACAACTTCTAATGTTGGGCCTCTGTTATGATGAATATGAAATCTAAGGGCTGTGTGCCAGCCATATAGAACTCAAACTGGTAGCCAGGCATTCACAAGAGCTAACTGGGGATAGTTAAGATTTTGGAGTCATCAGTAAGAGATCAGGTCTAGAAAGATAAAATTGCAATCTCTATGGAAATGCTTGCTGAAACTTGTGGGCAACATTATCCAGCTGTGGAAAGAGGAGGTAAGAAGCAAGGATAAAGATCTTGTGAATTTATCCCTCTCTTCTGCTCTTTGAGAAACAGCAGAAGTGATTAAATGTATCTACAGAGTGTGATGGGAAAGGAAAACTGGAACTGGAGAAATGGAGGCAGCAGATGAAGAACATGTATGTGTAACTATTTCTCTCTGTTGGGTAAAGATTTCAGTTGAGTAGAAGGTTCTTGGTAAGCTGAGAAATTAGTTGAGATAACAGGGCAGATTGTGATGTTGGTAGAGTTTACCTGCCATGGAATAGAACTGAACTGTGAAGGGTTATACTAGAAGTGGGGAAGAGAAGAGTAAATAGAGGCAGGAATTGGAAGTTGGAATAAAGCCATTGTTTGGAAGGAGGAGTAGCAGAGAAGAGTAGCAGACAGGTGGCATCTGTATACTGAGAAGGCAAGTGCAAGATTTGGAGCTCAGTATATATTCTGTAGAAACAAAATATGGCACAGAAGTGCTGAGGTGACATAGTCACAAGTTGTGGGTAGATCCTATTGCGTACTGTTGTGTCCACACGTTAAGACTTTTGATGATAGAACTGGATTGCTACTGTGATTATGAACTGATTTTTAAGAACATGGGTTTTCACAATTGTTGCCATTTGGAATCTATTTAAAATGAGAAATCAAAGGAATTATCAGTTCTCCTGCATCCTGATCCTTGGGTAAGAACATTTTTTTTCATAAAACAAATTTACATCAGTGGGTGTACTGTGTATTTCACAAGTATGCCTTGCTCATGTTCTTCAGCAGCAAATTTCAAGGTTCCAACAGTACCCCTTTGTATTTTTTCCTTATGAATTACTTCTTATTATTCCATCTCCACCACAACTAGGGAGAACTATGACTCTGACTTGAAAATCTAATTAATGTTACAAGATGTTAATAATTCTCAATATTTTGAGTCTTCCTTTGTTTCAGGCCATCTGTTTCAAAGCACGTTTCAGTTCCCATGGTGTTACTCCGACAACCTGTTAAAAATAAATAAATCCTTACTTTAACAAGTTTGCTTGGGAGCAGCATGAGAGCAGCTGGCTACAGCACCTTGCCTCCTTGTTAGCAAGCCACCTTTCCTGGCTGTCTTGCAGATGATATTGTGAGTGACGTCATGCCTTGGAGAAAGCAGAGTACTAGTACTGATATCTGAAATCCATCTTGGATGACAGTGTCTGAGGCTAGGAGAAGATTCAAATTAAGCAGTGTAAAGTTTTGACCAGGGTTTATGGAGTTTTTCCTTACAACCGCAATCCTGGACTTCTGGGTGGATGGTTCAAGGAAGCTGTGGAATTTCCATCATGAAAGGTTCTTCAGAACAGGTTAAACAAGCATCTCTGCAGGATAATTTCAGTGTAGCTGATCCTGCCTGAGGCCAAGAGACTGGATCAGATGACCTCTTAAGGTTCCTTGTAAGTTCTATGTTCATATAGGACTCTTTCCTCTTCAATACTAGGTAAAATTCCAGTACTGGATTCCATATCAGATATATATTCTGTAAAAGGTTCCACATCCACTGAGTTTTGGCTACCCTGACTCCTTGTGTATGAGGAAAAATAATATTGTGAGCTGTAAACAATAGTTAGTTACAGACATCTTCATTATCTGCGGTTATATCCTATCTGCTATAGCTCGCTTTAATACTACTGTTGAAGAAATTCAAGGGTGAGTGCTAGTATATTTACAGCCCCAGAGGGCTGCTCTTTGCATGGAAATGGAGATAATTTGAAAACTTGAGGATAGGTACAAGCTTGGCAGGCTGAGAGAGAGTACAAATGTGGGCTAAAATAGCCTGAAGGTCTGACGAGGAAACTGAGAGCTGGAAACCTCCAAATTCCTTGGAATTTGTCACGTGCTTCTGAAGTAGTCAGAGTGCTGGGATAGACTGCTTTTGCTCAGTGTGTAGCTGTTAGTAATGCAGACCTCCAGTTTGGTACAGGTAATACGTCCCAGAAATGAAAAATCTTACAAACGTGTAAGATCTACGCAAATTCAACACAACCCTGGTGGAGAAGTGCTCATTTAATGAAGAGCTGCTAAATGGTTAGGTTTAATTTTGTAGTTCAGTACATGATGCTAAATTTTATTTATTAGAAAGATCTGAATGCTATTTCTGAAGACAAAGTAATTTGCTCATATTCTTTAGAGACGTCCATTATCATAGTCACATCTTTGAAATATTGCTTTATCTGTCTTCCACTGCTGTGAGTTTGCAGAACAGTATTGTGACTTTTTTACTGATTGGAAATTGAGATGTGAGGGAGAGGAGTTGATGTTATGTTTAAAGGTATCTGTTTAAATTTTGAGCAAGAGCTGAAGGTCGGATATTTCTTTGAGGATTTAATCTGGCATAGAAATATCTGCTTCCAAATACAACTTTAACTGGTACTCAAACCAGTCTCATTCAGGGAAAAATGAATCTCTTCAGAATCCCTACATTAGGACTGTTTTTTGGATTTTTATTTTTATTTTCTTACAAGCCCCGCAGCTGTTGAAAACATGCTTCCAACCCTTTGCAGTTACTGCCATGAGGGCATTAACAAACCAAATCCATAAAGAACACTATATGAGGCAGAGGTCCTTAGCAGGGGAATGTGTAGAAACATAGAATCACAGAATGTCCTGAGTGGGAAGGGACTCACAAGGATCATCGATTCCAAATCCTGGCTCCACACAGGACCACCCAAAGCTCAGTCCCTACGGCTGAGAGCATATTCCAAACGATTCTTGAACTCTAGCAGCTTGGGGCTGTGCCCACTGCCCTGGGAAAACCTCATGTAGCAAATGAATGTATTATTAGTGATCACGTCATAATACATGTGAAGCAAGGGGATGGGGAGGGTTAAGCTGATATGCGGAGGTTTTTGAGTGCTTGATGTTGCAGGAGGATGCATCTACTGAGATGAAGAAGGATGGGAATAGCTCTGGATGTATGCATTTGTGTGCACATTTACTTAAGGAGACAGGAATTTGAATAGAAATTTATTTCATCTTATCTCTTAGAACTAGGCTTTTCCCATATAGAGTTCATTCTACTTTTTCTTCTTTCTGTTTTCTTTGACATCAAGTCATCTGGAATATTTTTAAGGTGACAACTTTCCAATTGGAATTGCTGGGAGTAGTTACAGAGGGGGAGTTGTCCTTTGTTATAGGTTTGAATGAAGAAAGCAAGCTTAGTACTTCTGCTACAATGTTACACGTACATCTGATCAACACAGCAAGCTTGGGGTGGGAGCTGAAGAATGGGGAAAACTCATTTCTCAGAGGTTTTAGCTCTTGCAGGTAACTAAGCAGCTGCAGCTCTTCACAGAATGTGACTTTCCTTTCCTGTGTTTGATGATCTTGCTTTGTTTTACCCATATTCTAGTCATGATTTTGAATATTCTGCTCCTTTTTTTTCTTTCAGATGATATTAACAGTGTTTCTGAGTAACAACGAGCAGATTTTGACAGAAGTTCCAATTACACCAGAAACAACCTGTCGCGATGTAGTAGAGTTCTGCAAAGAGCCTGGAGAAGGAAGCTGCCATCTGGCTGAAGTATGGCGTGGAAATGGTAAGCAAAATGTATGGTGGAAATTGATTTAAATTCATATGAAAATTATTTAAACAAACAAAAAAACCCCACTGTTTTGAATGTCAGTGATTTCTATGTCAGTGATTTTTTTACCTTTTTTTTCTAGCAAAATTTTGTGTAAAGCATGGTGTTCAGTGTCTGTAGAGATCAATGCAATTCTTTCTGATGTTTCTTCTGTTTCCTCCCTTAACGTGGACTAATTGATAAAATGTGTGTCTAAAATGTTAGTCTTCTGTATTTAAGATTTTCAAGTTATATAAAGTATTTGGTATCTGCCTCATTATAAATAAAAATAAATAAATAAAGGTGGGCGTATTTTCACTTCTAGGTGTCATTTATTTCAAATAGACATACAGCATCTTTGGGATGGAGTAGAATTTAGATAACAATTTGGAATGTCAGTGATCTGCTCATACATTAGGTGGGTGCAGATTATAAACTGGATTATTTCCAGTCCTGCTTCCTCACTGTTTGGCACACAAACACTACCTGAAATCTAAGAATGCTTGTAACAGAATATTAGAATCATACAGTCTGTATGGATTTTTCCTCCTGCATCTTGAATAACAGAAGCTCTGCAGATAGAACTGCGCCAGAATAAGATGGATTTCTCCAAATTTCTCATGAATGTGTACCATCAAACACTTCATAACTTCTCTTGGAGCAAGTAGCAATCTGTCATCTTTTTGTGCTGCAACTTTTATTTTACGGAACAAGGGGATGATCCTCTTCAGGACAATGTCAAAAAGCTTATTACGGACTCTGCTTCTAGAGGAGTTTGAGCAGTTAAGTGTAGTGCAAGCTTCCAGGTTATAGTATACCAGCATACGGGTAGGATCAGTGGATGAGTGAAGATAATACGTTCTCTTCCTGCAGTTACTAAGGTCACTCCTATTTAAAGTAATATTTGTCACCGGATTTTCTATGAAGACTGATAGGGCCATAACTTGAGATAGGATTCTTCTTTTTTTTTTTATAGAGGGGTTTTATTTCATCAGGGGCTGTTTATTCATTTTGTAAAGCAGACAAGTTTATTGCATTATTCAGATGCCTGTGGAGCTTTTAAGCATTAGCAGCCTAGAATAGTTTCCTACTGGGGTATCTTTTCATTTCCTAACTGTTCTATGGCTTTATAAGGAGAAAAGGGGGCTCAAGAAGTCGTTTCCTAATTGAATGGGAATTTGAAGAGTTTAGGCCAGAGTAAGCAGGGGAGAGGCTGAGCATGTCTGCAGTTCTAGGAATACAAAATGACTTAATATAGAAAACTTTTTAAGGATAAAGCTTATGGCATGGTTAAAAATTTTCCAGTTTAGAAGTTTAGGTTATGAGGGGGTCTATAAATGCCAAGTGCATCATATAAATTTATTAAATGGATCTGCAGACTTTATAAAAAAAAAAACAAAAAAAAATAAAACTGCACTTACCTAACCCTAATATTTTGCAATTGCTGGCCTGTGAAAGTGTAACATATATGGTATTATTTGTCCTTCTGCTTTTACAATGCTTTGAGGATGTACTTAAAAATCTGAAGAATGTTCTCAGCTAGCAGCAAAAGAAACTCTAGCCTGTGATCCACATCTTAGGACTCTTATATCTTGTAACCCCAGCAAATGAAAGCACAAACTTTCTCTAATGCCTTCTAAAATTGAGAAAATACTTCATTTGTGGAAATAACGCATTGTTTCTCAAAATGTCAGCTAACTGATGCTAGAAGTATGTATAAAGTGAGAAATAAAATGTATCCAGGGAAAGGTGGAAGAACTAAAACTAGATTTTGGTGTCTACCCTGTGAATTAAGTGTCTTGGATCCTGTTAATATCTAGATCTCTGTCAACTATGTAGTGAATAGAATATGGAGATAACTGCTTTTGGCCAGTTGTTACCTACTTGACAGAGCATCATAGTATCCCCAGTTCTCTGAAGCAGATGCCCAAGCTTAGAAGCAAAATGCTTCCCAACACATCTACCTGTTGAATGGGAATATCAAACTTCAAACTGTGCTTGTGGCCCAGCAATCACAGATCTGTCTTAAGATGATTAGCATATGGATTATATTTTGTTCCACATTTTCAATGAAATGACTAGAAAAGGAAAAGAATGGGGGCAGAAACAAGAAAACAAACTGAAAAACCTCCCAACCTTTCTGGAGCTCTCTGACAAACCTATGCCATCATTAAAATGATGTTCTGCGCACTGTTTCTGAAGTCTGTCTGACAGGAATCGTGGAATATGCATTTTGTTTCTGTTTCTGAGGTGCGGGATGATATTATAATATCTGTGAGCTGGTGGCCTCAACTTCTTACCCCAAAGTTTAATGGTATATAAGTTTCTCAGTGAAACACATTGAAATCTCTTTTTGAGAGAGCATAGGAATGATAATTTTCTGTCAGCTGCTCCTTGGAGCTAACTTAAACTTTTACCATTGCAGTTTTTAAAAATAACTTTGCCTGGAGCAGAGATCTGCTGTAGAAAACATGAGTCAAAACAGTTACAACAGCGAACAACCCAAACCATGGTTCATAGTGGGAAGTGTGAAATAATTTGCAATGAAACTGCTGTGCCAGTAGATGAGTATTTTTTGTCTCCATAATATTACACTGTCTCTGACACCTCAGCCCTTATCCTCAAGAGAAATTTGCAAACATTGTTTCAGAAGTCATTTTGAAAAGTGATATTAAAACCAAAATTTAATTCTCAAAGTTGGGGATTGGATAAAAACACTGACTTTTGATACATGTTGTAAGTAGTCTGTATTGTTCAGGTGACAGATCACAGCTCTGTCCTTTCTATAAGGCAGATCTGTCACACCTGTCCTCTTGCAAATGTGCTCACCTACTGTATTCTACAGATCATCTCTTAGGTTATCTAATTAAATAACATCTATTTACATTAAATAACATCTAACACATATATTTGAATTCTAAGCAATTGAGGTTGTAGAGTCTAATTTTGGTATTTTAAAAATATATATATATATTGTGCCCAGAAGCTTGTTTTCTAAAATGTGTCAATCTAACAGAATAATCAGTCTTAATCTTTTCAATATGTGTGTCCAAATAAATAACTCAGAAATACATCATTTTACTTAGTTTTAGAGGGGGAGGAAAGAGAGGGATTACTTGTCTTCCAGTAAGATGTTAGTGAAATCCTTGCAAATTTGGCATCAACACTGATTTGAGATTGCTAGTTTAGAAAAGTGTTGCAATAGCTT
>JAOWBP010002559.1:44913470-44932245 GCA_028571105.1 Tragopan temminckii | reverse complement strand
TCCTTGCAAATTTGGCATCAACAATGATTTGAGATTGCTAGTTTAGAAAAGGGTTGCAATAGCTTAGTTGTTGTTGAACTTATTTATTTTAATGTTAGGCTTTTTTCTTTTATCTTTCTGATAAAGAAATGGTTGAGGAGCTTTCCCAGAGTTGTAAAATAGGTGTTGTCTGTATTACAGTTAAGAAGCTGATTCTCCTCATTGTTGCATGGCACAAGGGTTTGGTCAAAATGCATTTGGTTTTAGTATTTTGTTCTCTGTTTCCCCTCTTTTCCAATTTCTTGAAATGCTTAATTGTTGAAAAACGTAACAGCATTTGTGCCTGATGTATCAGTAAATTTAAATAGCACCTTGTGCTTTTTCAGGTTGAAGCTTCCTCTCTCGGATTCCTCATGCTATGACAGGGGGGAAAAAAAATGCAGAATGTTCTTCCTCATTCCCCAGCAATTGCAAATTGTGATGGGTATGGATGTCACAAGACAGGTATCATGCCAGAAACCTGTAGCACATTTCAAAAGAGAATGGGTTTCAACCTTTTAAATCCACCCATTGCTCAATTATCTGGTTCATTTACATCTGGAATGCCCTTCAGCAATTGGTAATGTTAGTCTTCCTGAACTTAGTTGTAAAAGACTACTGACTGTATAAGAAATAGAAGTACTCTTGTAGTAAACAACTGCAAACCTGAGATGGTAAAGACACTTTGTGTTCTTGCAGTGAACTCCTGACTATGGAGATAATCTGTCACTTTGTATTCTGGTTTCACACACAGCAAGCATAAATGTATTTATTACAAATATCTGAATTCATGTAATCAGGATAAAAACAGATTCTGATGCCTGAAAGTTTTTCTGTTTTACATATAAGGTGTATCGTTCCAACAGAAAAATCTTTGCAATTCTTTTCTACTATGTTGCTGCAGTACATGCATTCTGATCTTCCAAGGTGTTTCAGTTATTACAGAATACTTGAACCTGTTCTCATAATTTCAGAAGGAAGGTAGAAAGTTCAATACTCAAGATAGTATTTCAGAATTTTTGTCTAACTTCCATTTTAAGACAGTTTTTGCAGTGATGCATATATGCGTAGACGATCATTTTTCACTTATCTTTTCATATCAAGAAATATTTATTATTAAAGTATACTATTACTATTTACTGCTACTCTATACTCATTCCGCTATTCTACCTTCTTTTCTTCCTCTTGTATTATTACAGTTACTGACAAATATACTTAAAGCCATGATAACTGGGAAACATTTAACTGCAGTGCTTTTTCATTCTTAAATAACAAGTATTCCTAGAAATGCTCCTTTGCGCTAACCTGACTTGCAGCAAATATAAGATCATGTTTTCTTCCTGCAGTTTATACAGATTAAATCATGTTTTGTGTCAAACATTAACAACCCTTTTCTCTTCCTGTTTCTTTTCCAAGTATCTTTTGTCTACCTAAGTTGCCCAGAATGACTACATCATTTTTCTTTGCTTCAGTAATGATGCTCTCAGTGCTGCTTTCTCTAATTTATGGCTGCATATTCATTCCAAGTTGTTTTGGTGGAAGTACTGAAAAAGTAGTATAAAATATATTTCCCATTTCTCTACAGGGTCATGTGTGAAAATTATTATTGATTCTTAAAGATGCATTATGTAAATTGGACCTTTTATTTTGAATAGTTCCTAGGATCAGGGCCTTGTAATGGGATACCAGCTTAACCAGCAGTGATGCTGCAGCCACTCCTCACCATCCCAGAATTAGCCCAACCCTGTTCAGACATCTAGTTTCTTGGTACTTGTTATCAAGTTTCAGTTCTTACTAGGTTTAGCAAACAATCATTTTACTTGAAAAAAAAATTGTAATGCTTCAGACCTTCTGTGTCCTCTGAATTAAACTCTTTAGGTATTTTGCTCAGTATGATCTTCAGATTCTTGTTCCAATTTTAGTGGATCTGCTTCAGAGCACTTGAAATCTTACCTCCCTCTAGGAGTTGAAAAACCTGAAAATCGTGTTTTTAAAATTCCTTTTCAAGAACTAGTTGTAATAAGCTACCAGCCTTATCCTTGTGTGCACAGACTCTATTGACAGTGTTTCTTGGAATCCACTTGAGTAAGGGTCAAGAAAAGGAAAAGAAAAGCATCTGTATTTTTTAATCCTGTGTGTTATTTTTTGTTTATTTTTGGTCTGTTTTTTTTTTGTTGTTGTTGTTTTTTGTTTTTAGGCAAGGTAGTAAGAACTAAGCCAATGAACATAGTTAGCATGTGGTTTAAATGACCCTTCCCCGCTAAAAGTGTATTTGCTGCTTAACTTTTGTTCTCGTAATGGATGTAATCTATATTTCAGGGTCTGTGTGGAGCTGCCACAGGTGCCAATCTTGGTGGTAGTAGCAAGTGTTAAGAAGAGTTTTGAAGGCTAAAATACAGCCCGGTCCTGTGTGAACAGTAGCTGAGTCCTAAGTGATAGATGAGCTCTGTTCTGAAGGGATGGGATCTGGACTCCATTGCCCTGAGACAATAGGAAGGGAGTCAGATTCAGAGCCATGAATCCAGAGCACAGTATAAGAAGAGTATAAAACTATTAGAGGATGTCTAATGGAGTGCTACAAAGTTGGCGAAGGTTCTAGAGGGCAAGACATAAGAGAATTGGCTGTGATCCTTGGGTTTGCTCAGCCCAGAGCAGAGGGGGCTGAGGCGCGGCCTCATGGCGGCTGCAGCTCCTCACAGGGAGTGAAGCGGCAGCGCTGAGCTCTGAGTGACAGGACCTGAGGGAACAGTGTGGAGCTGTGTCAGGGGAGAGTCAGGGAGGGGGGTTAGGGAGAGGCTCTGTCCCAGAGGATGGTGGGCATGGAACAGCCTGCCCAAGGCAATGGGGATGGCCCTGAGCTGCTGGAGTTCATGGACTGTTTGGACAATTGCATGGAGCCAGAGTTTGGACTTGATGATCCTAACCGGTTCCTTCCAATCCCAGACCTTCCTGTTTGTTATGCTGCATCCTCAAGCATATACTGCTTGCTGGAACTGAAAAGAGGATACAGGTCCATATGAGCAAGTGATCATTCAACTGAGATAACTTCCCGTGCTTCAGTGCCTGCTGTGATCAGTATCCTTTTATCCATACCCTTGGTTATTCTCAAAAAACTTTGAAAATAAAGAAGAAAAACATATGGAGAACCTTTTTTTTTCTTTTTTTTTTTTTCATTCAGGAGGTGCTTCTTAGGATGTGCTGATTTGTATATTGAGGGATGGTTGTAAAGGAATATGAAGACATTGATGAGATCAAGCTATTTGACATGACAGATTCTGACAATACAGTTACTGTAACAAATATATTGTGTTGTCTTGATACTCCTCAGAACTTAATTGTAATATATAAAGATGTATATATATTTACACAGTTCATAACATATACAAATATAGGTAAATTTCATTATTAAAAGGTACATTGATTATGCCTTTTTTTTCTTCCTTCCTTCCTCCCAGGCTTTCTAGAAGATATCATATTTTTTAATTGGGTTAAATATGGAACAGATAGATTGTTAGCAGGGTTTTGCCTGGTAGGAAATGCTGTGGTTCGAGTTTTAGGGGCAGAGGAGATTTTGCATTTAATGACGAAGAATGCAAACCATCTTCTGGTTTCCATCCAAGTCTGGTTTTCTATAGTAAATATTGGTTTGATTGCTTAGAGCTGTATGTAAGAAAATGAATTAAATCTTTTCTGCTATCATTGTAGTCTGATTGAAAGAGATCTCCTAATATTTTGCTTAATGTCAGGAAGCTTCAAAAGGGAGGTTTTTCTTATCCTTAATAGAAACATAAAAATAAATGCAAGTATATTTAAACATAATGAAGTGTTTGCTTTTGAAATATATATTCATTCTGAAATGCTAAATAACCGCTTAGTAATGGTAGATTTGATCAATTTGGAAGAAGTAGCTATAATATAGAATACTTCACATTTCTTCTGTGGAAAACAAAGAAACTTAGTGCTGTACAAATCTTAATGTTTATTTGTTCAAATATTTGACTGAAATTCCACGTATACAAGAAGTTAATGTCCAGCCTTGAATAATGGAGTGGAGGCACCTGCTCAGGTTCTTAGGAGGTGAAATGTCAATATACTGATGTGGTTTTTAGTCTGAATGGAAACCCTTAGATTCTGACTGAATTAATTATCTTAGTAATAGAGAAAAATATCCATCTGCTGAAGGAGGGCAAAGGTGCAAAGATCATCTCTGTGAAAGAAGCTTTTGATGAGGAATTCCTGACATGATTAAACTAGAGTTTGTAAACACTGGTATTTGGTATGGTTTTGCAAACTGGTTGTGTACAGCTGTAAAGCAGTGAGCTGTGTTACAGTAAGAAGGCTAGCTTTTAACATAGTGCAACTATTTTCTGTTGGTGTACTCTTGTTTCTTGGACTTTGCATATCAGTAAGCACACTGAACGGATTTAACTACTAGAAAAATGAAATTCTTATTTTTAATGAGAGTTCTATAAAGCTTTGCCTAATTTAAAATAGTTGTGATAGGTTTTTTTAATTTTATTTTTAGAACGTCCCATTCCCTTTGATCACATGATGTATGACCACCTACAAAAATGGGGTCCCCGGAGGGAAGAGGTGAAATTTTTTCTTCGGCACGAGGAGTCACCAACTGAAAGTAATGAACAGGGTAAGTACACTTATCTTGTAGTGCTGTCACCTAAACATTTAAAATCTCTTCTGAAGTGAGTTCAATTATCAGTTCTTTCAGTAAATTTCAGTAGATATATGCAATACAACTTCCTTGTACGAAAGTCATTTTGAACATTCCTCAGTGTCATGTTTATTCATGTTCTCAAATTCCCTTCTCTAGAATAATTACTACCAATCTGTTGAGCAATTCTTTTGTAGTAAGAATGGTTTCTGTTATGCTTAGTAGTTATGTAAAAATTTGGTGCATGAGAGGCTTAATACATGTTTGCTTTATGAGAGGATGGGAAGATTCTTCCTTTCAGTGGCCCCCAGAGAAAAGATTCAGTGAACTACTTTGCATCCCTCAGAGACTAAAATCTGTTTTACAGACATCATCGAGAGAGATCTCACAAGCTTTACTTTCTCTGTACTTCAGGTATATATATATTGGTAGTAATAATTGGTATCTTGAAATATTTCTGGTCTGTTGTACAACAAAGATCTTTGTATTAAACTATGTTAGATGAGGGGCTTTATTTAAAGACTGGAATCAAAAGGAAAAAAATCTCATTTTTCTGATCCAGCTGGTATAAGAACTTAGAGGCTGTATGTTATATTATTTATTGCTCTCAGACCGGCTGAAGGATAGGAATGAAATCTCAAAATGAAATGTGTATTTGCATGCTCAGATTATCTTTACTCATTGAACAAACCTGACTACTGACAATTGAATTTCAAGTTTTGTCTGAGACCTTATTGCTTTGATCTGAGCTTTCTATTCATATCCATGTGGCTATTGTTTGCTTAGAATGCCAGAAGTAGCAGGTCCAATAATATATATAATCTAATATATTATATAATAATATAATCCAATAAGGGATTTATGCATATATATTAATTAGATATTTTTGTAAAATATTCAGTCATCATTTGGATAATTTGGCTTTAAACAACGTTATACCAGAAGCCACATTGTCACTTATGAGGAAAATGTCCCTTCTGAACCATGCAAGTAAAACATTTTAATTAATCATTGGCTTTTCGATCAGTTTGCAGAGTAAAGTTGTTTTTAAGGCATTGGAGAAGCTTCCTCTAACATAGTCATTTATAGTACATTTAGTTGGAGCTACTTCTTTTTGTGAACATAGAAGAGTGAAACTATAGTAGTCATACTCAATACATTCCCTTTTGTATCATCATTGCCAAAACACAAGTCAGAAAAGTAGGCCTACTTGTCTGTACTATTAACAGAGGAAGTCTGTGAGGTAAATGTTTTATCTTTTCTGACTACCACATACAAACAATAACCTAATAGGATAGGTAGAAGCTGTATGTACAAATTTTTTAAAAGTATGGATTTGAGAATGAAAACCATTTGTGTTGAATACTCAGTGTGTGTGACACTTTACTTTTAGGTGGACGACAAACCCAGAACCAAAGAAATGGAATAAGTATACCTGTGGAGAAGCGTACAGAGAATGGGGTATGTAATAAATTATAAAGGTTTTTGTTCAGTTTCACTCACATATTGAATGTTTTAAAAATTATTGGTTTGCGAGATCTGTTATGGTGGGAACTAGTGGAAAATGTATAGATCTTGTTCTATTTTGATTTCATGAATCATGTCAAACTTCTGTCTAAAAAGAAATTCACTTCTATAACATGAGAAGCCTTCAGAGTCTTACAAACTGCTGCCTTTTATCACCTGTCTTTCTCTGTCTTATTTGTGTGAGGAAACAGTCAGCTCTTGCTGACTTGCATACTACTATTGCCTGTCCAGGTACCTTGCCCCTCACTCCCTGCTTTTTTTAATCATTAATATTGAGTTTATGACTCAGCCTCTTATGTTAAAATGCGAAAAAGTATTCATGGATTGGGATGTTTTCAGATGCCTACAGAAGACAGAAACCTGCAGTGCAACTTCCTTATACTAGTTTAAGCACTAGGTTCTGGGTTTTTGTTGTTGTTTAGATAAAATATTACCAAGTTGCTAATTTAAAATAGCCTACACTATGCACTATATATCATATATCATATCATATGTATCGTATCATTTTATAGCTTTCAGTGAAACCTGGCTTGACCATCGTCTCTTTTACAAGAAATGCCGTGTCTTAAAAATCTTATGCTGTATAAAGGGGTGGAATTCCCTTTACTTTGTTCTGTCCCTTCTCATCCTCAATTCTAATAAAAACTCAACAGGACGTAATCTGTCCTTGTTCACTTGGGGCTGTGCTGCTCCCTTTTCTGAGGCACTATAGTTACAGCTGACTGTTCTGTAACATTTTTAAATTTCAAGAAGAGTTGAGCTCACAAATTAATACTTTTTTTATCATTGTGGAACACTTTTGATTTCTAAATATACATAGGGCTCTTTCTCTTTGTTTAAAAACAAAACTAGTTGGATTTTTCAAGTGGAGATGTCTTAAAAACAAACCAAAACCCTGAAATTCTGAAAACTGTTGTGCAAGTTAAGTGATTTTGTACTTGTATACTCCCTGACAATTGGCATCTGAAATTCACACATACAGCTAAATATGCTGAAAAGTTGTGAGATTGTCCATTCAGCTGTTTGGTGAGGTTTCAGTTCTTAGCAGCTGGTTTTGTATGTGGCATTTGGGCCTAGTGGAAGGAATTTTTTTTTTTCCCTCTCCTGCATGGATCTGTTTATCCTACTTCCATTGTCATACTGTCAGTGTAGTGAGATCATGGGAGTACAGTGTCCTAGGGGAACATAACTCTTTCGTGACCTCTTCGTTCCCCATAGCCCATTTACTTCAACTGAGATACAATACATTCTGGAAATTAGGACTGCCATGAGCAGTACGCCTTCTAATCTGACTTCCTGGCAACACTGAATGTTATGAGAGCATCGCTTTGTTTAATTTGATTTGCTGTTTATTTTATAGGTACTGGTAACGTGATAAACTCTGCTACCTATGCGCCATTCAGTATATACTAAAAAAGCACAACATTTGGCCATAAAAGTAAAATTTACTGGGGAACCGATCACTTTAAAATAGACTTTTAGCAGTTCCTGAAATTACTGAAAGACAAGAAGGGCTTGAAGGGATTATGTTAATACAAGTTGTGGGTTTTATGCCAAAAGTGGTACAACTTAGGATTTGAAAGTTACAAAACTCAGATTTTTCAATTATGCTAAGTTTGAAATTGGAGGGGGAGGGGGAAAAAGCGGTGGCTGCAGGATCAAGGATTTAATCAGCTTACACTTACGTAATGCATTAGGCTTATTCATTGTTACTGGACTGCTGAATGTTAGACTAGCCCTAAAATCAATGCAAACCAATGGAACGTTGAAGACAGCTCAAACGTTATCAAGTGTTCTTCATTGAGGTATATTTGTGTTAACTGTATGTATTGTTTTAATGATGAAATGGTTGATTTTTATTTATTATCTAGATAAAGCTGAAAGTTTGGTGTGCATAGAGAACTTCTAGATACATGTTTGCTTTCGTGTTTGAATCAGTAGTCGTGGAAAAAAAGTTATATGCAATCTGTCTGGAATTCACTTTGGATAATTGTATGAATTGGTATTTTGTCATGCAGTGTTTTTACTGTTCTTTGAAACTATGTGCATGATCAGCAATTATTTAAATAATGGGGAGCTTAAAATCACAAGGTTATTTAAATGCACAAATTTTATCAGATTATCTTCCAAATAAAGATTTAATGTTGAAAATAGAATGGGTAAGGTCTCTTCAGTGAAGGTCTCTTCAGACAGTGAAATGCACTGTAAAAAGACTATGTATCAGTAAGTGTTGGTCTGAGAGCTTTGCATTTGCAGAACAAAGTGATATTGTATAAACTTGAGTATTTCTCCCTGAGGTGACTTCTTCCTGAGTTTGCTCTTGTTGACAACTTCTGGAAGTGGAATTATGCTGTAATTTGGGTCTGATCTCTTTCTACCGCTGTCCTGGAGATATATGTATGTGGAGATAAGACTTAGAAAACCAAACATTTTCCTTTTCCAAGGAGATTGGACAGTGTCTCAAAGAGGGATTCACTTCTCTAAGAATGGCTACCTGTCTATTTCTTTTGCATGTATAACTGAGTCAGTGTGATTTGGACATGAGTTGTAAAAAGGGAAATTCTAATTAAAGATTGGGGAAAATGTTTTCTTAGTGAGAGCAGTTGGTCTTTGGAACAGGTTGCCCAGAGTCTGTGGAATTTCCATCCTACTAGAGATTCAAAACTTACTCTGATGAGGTCATGAGCAAGCTGAGCAGCTCTTAGTAGGGGTCGTTGAACCAGATTACTTCCACAGGCTTCTGTCTACATAAATTATTTTCTGATTTGATGATGCACAGTATGCTGATGCTGGAAGTACCCTCTACTGTTTAGTCATTTCTCACTTGTTATCAGTGGCCACAAAATAGTGATCGTACAGTGCTAGGTGTTATTTTCTTCCAGACGTCTTCGCATTATCCAAGGATTGTTCCATAGGAATGACAGTGGTCTAAGCACAATGAGAAAGAACAAATACAGTTGTAGCCACTGGAGGTCAGTGGTACACAGGAGAGTGACTGGGAGCCATCCAGTGTGGTGCAGCTGCCAGTCATCAGTGGGAAAAATAAATTGTAGTCTTACTGGAAGGAAGTCCTGGAAAGAGGACTGACCATATGATAACAGTTGTCCAGACGAAAAGGTAATCAGATTACTGAGATATTTGTTACACATAATTACTTAAAGTTCTTCATTTGAAATGTTAAAGGATAAAGAGCTTAGTCTGCTCTTCAAATCTGAGCTACAAATACAACTTATATACGCTTGTAAGTATTAAGTAGTTTCTGTTTGTAACAGTGTACTTGGAAGAGGCTGCCATTCACGTAAGACAAGTTTTAATGATGTTTGTTTAAAATGAGCAAATTACAGTGTCAGTCATAGAAATCTAGATTCTTTCATGGGTCTCAGCTGTAAGTCTAAACAAGTAATTTAATTAAAGGACAACAGAAGGAATTCTAGCAATTTGCAGGGATTTTTGTTTTCCTGACGAAACTTTCTTGCAGGCCTCGTGGAACATTTTGATCATATAAAAAGCTACTAATTAAATAAAATCCATATCTTCCTAGTTTTCTGCTGCAACTTTGTATGTTACTTCTTGTAAGGAGCCAAGACTATCATATCTGCCACTTTCACTAAGAGAGTTCACAGGTCTGAGGCATACATTCCTAAAGATCTATTTACTTGCCAGCGAGGGGAGCCTTGCTGTGCAGACATCCTTCTGTGCAGACATCTAATTCAAGCTGTTAGTCAGTTTAATAGATTTAATGACAAACTGTCTGAGGAGAATCCAAATTCATCCAGTGCATTTCCTAAAATGCTTGCTCTATCTTTCTCTTCAAAAATAGAAAAACTAATCCAACTAAAGAACTCGAGGGGAAAAAAAATAAATTAGTAGGGAAGAAATTACAGTCCAAAGCTAATGTTAATGCAAACAACTAGCTCTTGAATTCATGCTGAACTAGAAATCCCAGTTTCTTCACACCTCAATAAAGGACAGTTTATGTAGGGTAACATCTCTACAAGATTAATAATTGTGTTACCTAATAGAAAGAACTTCTCTGAAACTACAGGGAATTCAGATGTTCCTGACCTTTTATCTCACTTGGAGTCCTTTTGTAAACATTTTAGGCAAAATCACATCATTCTGGGATTTGAAATGCCTTGAATAATGTTTGGATATGTTCTGTGATTTCTCAAGTATATTTCAGTTCATAATGGGCAAAATTACCAGACGCTTCCATTTTATGAGAATAATCATCACATTTGACTTAATCTGTGATCATTTTTCTACTGTAATTGTAATAGTATTAGTTTATGACTAATAAGCTAATACATGACTTAATTTGTTTTGAGGAGTCTAAAGAAAATTTATTGGGAACAGGAAACACTCTTTGTATTCAACTTGGAAAAAAACATTGCAACCATTGCAAAGGAACTGGTTTCTTTCATGCCTTCTGCATGTATATACATAATTTTTAATCTCTGTAGATTTAGATACCAAGAAGTCTACCTAGAGGTGTATAGATATGTGAGATGCTTGTAAGTGCTTTTTATTTACTTTTTTTTCTATGTGTATGTATGTATACATATTACCTTTTCTTGTTTGTCTATTATCTTCTCATCCATCTAAATTCCATTCAACTCTTCCTGTTCCCCTTCTTTTCTCTGAGTATTGGGGCTTGGTAGTGCTCACTGGCTTTTGTAGTTCTGCTGCTCTCCTGGGCACCAAAATATAGTTCCGCTCATCAAGTTACAGGGAACTTGGTAGCCAACAGGTGGCTCCTCATTTTGCAGGAGAGGAAAGGCCTACACTGTACCATTTCCTCAGTCCACACGTTTAGTTTCCACTTCTGCAGATCTGACTTTGTTTTTCCTCAGGTGTGGTTTGTCAGTTTTACAGCTATACTTAGCTGTGGATGTCCATGGAAGAGGGAGGATAAGAGGTCCTTCCAATTTGCTTGACCTCAATCTGTGATATATATTTTCATATATTTCTCATCCAAGGAACTTGTAGTAATACAATTCATCATTTCCCTAGATTTCTAACTAAATAAAGTGAAAAATTGCATCCAGTTGTTACCACACTCTGAGATCTGAATTTGCTTGTCCCTTATATAAAGGTAGAATAGTTTAGAATATATGGGTGCATCAACTGACACAACATTATGCATGTTAAGTCATAAAATAAATATTACCTGAGGAGTTCATTTGTTATTTTTCGCTGTACTGCTGTTCTTTCCCAGTCTTTATGCTAACAGTTCAAATTTTAATGTCTTTTTAAACAGTTGTATTTTTTGAAGTAACGCTAGTGTAATTTTTAGTTAAACTAAATAATAAGTTATTGTAAGAAAAATGGGACTTGTCCTCTCCTTTATTTCTGTAGTTCCTTACAGGAGACAGATTATGAAAGTCACTGTGCCAGCAAAGAGCTCTAAGAGCTTTAGCTGTTAAAACTTGAGAGTTTAGCTTGTCCCTCCATCTCCAAACAGATTTCAGTTCTTTCATCTCTTTCATGTAGACATGTTATCTGCAGATAGTGTTTTCCACAGTCTTTGTGATGACTTTTATTGTGTGCATGTGTGAGAGCATTTGTGTATATACAGTGGAACTCTGGCCTCCTTTCTCTGACACACCTTTAAATGTTCGTTTACGCATTCATTTAGCTTCCTGTCCATCAAGCCTTTTGGACATGTAATATACCTACTTTCCACCCATATGGATTTCCCAGGCAAGAGAATTACTCCATTCCTCTGTCTCTGCAACGGCCTCTCGATCCAATTGTAGTTAGGTTTGTTCCCCCTGCAGTCTTCCTCACATCAAAGTGCAGAAAATGAAAGTCCCTGTGGCTAATTTAGGAGCAAGGGAGTTCAACTTGTTTTTCTTCTCTTATTCTTACTGGATGATTCTACTCTATAGCTCATACCTTTTCTTTCTTGCTAAAAATAAGCCTGTTCTTTGTGCAGCTGGAATATTCACTATATGTGCTTTGACGTACAGTTCTTCAGTGCCCTTATGGAGATCCATTTGGCTGGATCTCTTGTGTAAGTGCACTGATTCATACTTGAATTCTTTTCTTGAAAAAATGAAGAGAGAGTGAACTTGCATACCATTCCTGACTTTTATAAGGTAAATTACAGCTTTTTATATTTTCTTTTTTTTGGAATGTTATAATTTTTAGAGACATTAGAAATTGGTAATGGGGTTTTAGTATTTCCTTCCATGCTTAGTACTTAAAAATCCTTAAGTCTACATTTTGGCTTTCTGCAGACTTCTCTGATGTGCAGCTTCTTGATGTATGCTATTACGCACATGCTTTAGCTTTATTGCTGGCTCATGTATTTATCTTTCTGCATGCAGGATTTAAGAAATAGCCAGAGTATGTAGGGAAGAGCATTTTAGCAAACACAAGGGGAGTTATTTACGTGAGATTGTCATATCTATTTTGGCTACATTGTGTGCCTTTTTATTCTAGGCAGTCTCTGTTAATAAAGATGCTGTTAAATTTCATCTGGCATGATTTTCTGTCCTTTTTAACAGTAAAATTAAGCACAAGAAGTAGTGATTTTCCTAATCTTTTTGGTATTCAGTTTTTGCACTCAGTAATACTACAAAAATAGAAATTGAGGAAATATTTTGTTGTCTTCTTAAAGCAAAGTTGCTGTATTCTTACATTTTTCAGTTGAACTGAAAGAAATGTGTATTGCTCAACATTTTCCATTGAATATGAAAAGTGCAACGAATCAAGCTGATCATAGTTGACAGCTGGCTTGATCTTGCACTGATGAGGTCTTTCACTGCTGGCTAAATCCACTAGCCTTTTCCGTTAGCTGATTGTTGATGGATGCAGAGAGACAGCTTTTCATATTGATAAAGAATCGGGGAAACATATATCTCATATGGAATAAGATTAAAAAATATCCTACCTCTTACTGATTGCATCAAAGCAAAAAGCCATGCTGGAACCCCTAAGATGTGTATAGTTGTTGACTCGCCTTATTCACATTGAACAGTTAAACAATTAGCGTAGACAGAAAATAACAGAAATATGGAGTTGGAGCATGCTGAAGCAACGCACGTGTTTACTGCTGGCGGGCAATGCTGCAAAATAAAGATGTGCTCTCTTACAATTACATGGGAAAATAGCAAGCAGGTAATTAATTACTTTTCCAGAGTTTTACACTTTAGTGCATGTTATTTAAATACTGTGTTGCTCTCACATTTGAGTTTAAATGATTCTGAATTTCATTGGCACATGAGCAGAACATGGACCATTTGTTTTTTGTAATTCCTTATCTCTGAAATGAAATTCTGAGTGAATCAGATTTTGATAGATGAATTTACTGTCATAGTTAAGTTATAAGACCTTATGAAAACTATTTACTTCAAAATATTATGGTCAACTTTTGTTTTCAGCAACTTCAGTTTGTGGGACGTGCAATCCATACGCTGTCTCACATGTTCAGATCAAAACAGGGCATTTATTTTCAGTACTTCTGTGTTGTGGAAATGCTCTGTTTTGCTGTTCTCCTGCAAACAGTGTTACAGCACCAAAGAAACATTTCATACTGAATCAGTTACTTAAGAGAAAATTAAATGCTTATTGATAGCAAGCATGTTACTTTGATATAGAAGTGTTAGCCTATTGAGGTAAGATTAATTTTCTTGAAAAAGATGTTTTGTCTTAAAGATCAACCAAACCACAATTCCAAGACTGTTTTTAAGAAACTTGAACAATGTGCCTTGAAACACGACTATTGCTTATAATTGCTCTGATTAAAAGGTTGGTGTTGTAAGCAGGTCTGAAGTTGTGTGCACAACCAATCTGCTATCATTCCTATATGAATGCGTGATTTCTTTTAAAATATTTGTCTTTTGTTAGGAGTATAAGGTTTGTCAAATCAGCTGCTGGGTATTTTAGCTGAATATTAAAGCAAATACAAATGAGTTTAAGATTGATGTGACTATTAAGTGTCTGCAGGGACAAAGAAAGTAATATTTTAAATAATGAGTTCTAGATACTACTTTCCTATGTAGTAGGAGTCATTTGTAGGCATTTTTTGTTTTATATGTAGCAGATGTTTAACATATGCTTAAATCCAACTGTGGTTTTGAAAATCTGTTTTAACGTTGTTCTGATTTTTGTTCTGTATATTTAAGTTCTGCCTTTTCTTAGCTGTTCTGTCCAGAATAGAGGACAGTCTCACCTAGGAGATTTCTAAGAAATATGAGCAAACAGTAGTAAACATGAGAAATCTGGAGTCTGTGGCTCATGCTGAGCAGACTTTAAACCCGTATTAAATAGAATGACCTATTTCTATTAGCAAGTTGGAGAAATTGTTAACAATGTATTTTAGGTTGAAGAGTGAGGTTAAGGTTTTATCAAATATAGATAATGTGAGATTTTTCATCAAATAATGATATAGTTGAAGAATTTTTATCAGTTCTAAGAAAGTTTGTTCATTTGCTCAAATAAAATTACCGTTTTGTTACAAATTCTAAGTAAAGTAACTAGATGACTTTTGTGATGTTAATTTCAAGATTATTTTATTATCAGGAGATAGCACATGGTAGTTGTATTTTTCTTTAATTCCCAATATTCTGCTTGCCTTTTCTGGATTTAATTAGCTTGTTCATTCCCATTAGGCTAAAAAAGGCATATGCTCTTGTCATTGGATTCTTTAAAATGGATTTCTGCTATCGGCATGTTTCTGACCCAATTAAAAAAATGCCAGGCGGAGCTGTGGCTAAAGCCGTTAAACTGGAAATAATGTCATCCATGTTGAGACCAGCAAAAAGCCTACTTTAATAAAAGCATGTTTTATTTTGTCTACTTAGAGTTTCATGCATGAATTTTCACACAAGTTTTTAAAATTGCCTGTGTTATACGTTGCACTAGAATTAAGTTTTATGGAAAACATACATGCATTTCATCCAAGATGTATTGGATACAGAACTATTATAGTAAATTTCCATATCTTCCTGTTGTTCCTGCTGTTCTTCTGAGGACAGGTACCATGCATGCAATGGCTATTCTTATCAGAAATCTCTAAAGATTTAACTAAGCAAGTGAAAGCATCCTCTGAGCTATGTTAATTTGAATGAAGGTTAGGACAAGAAAAGTTATGTGTGACTGATGGGCTTCTGCTGTTTTTTTTGAAGTTAGCATGGAAGAATTAAGAAATATTTTGATAGATTCAGCATATAGAGGAGGCCATTATTTTCTTTCCTGCTTTGGTAGCTTGGTATCTGAGCAGACAGAGCTGGAACTCTTTCTTTCCTTCAAAGGCAGAAAAGAAAGGAAGGTGCTGAACTGGGCTACTGGGATGAGAGCTCCCTGCTTTGGGAATGCTGAGACTTCTCAGTGTCTTCATCCCAGTCTGGAATTGACTGGCTGGGGAGCACACCAACCTTATTCATTTTACAGTTGTCAGTCTGCTGTGTTCTGGAAGAATGGTCGTTTATGTAATACACTCCACATCCTACTAAGTCTCAGACCTGCCAGTTCTGCTTTTATCACGCAACTGCATAGGTTTGGCAGCTCTATAAAGGTAAATTTCTAGTCTGGAGGAAAGTTTGGTATTGCCCTAGGAAGGAATAGCTGCCTGAAACTGCAGTAGATTATGGAAAGTTGAATCTTTCTGTATGTGTTATAAACGAGAGTTTTTAATTTTCATTTCTATGTACGCATTTAAAGTCTTCTCAGGAGCAACCTGCAGTACCTTTAGAGTTTGTTGTCTTCCCTTATTAGGGAATAGTGCTTTCTTTTCACCATGGCAAAGTTGTGTGCCTCAGTGGTGAATCCCACGTGGGTAATAAATTCTTGAAATCAAGGCCCCAGAGAATTTGCTGCTTCTAATTCAGTTCTGATCTTGTGCTTTTTCTCTTTTATTGTTTTCGCCTGCTATCTCTGACTTTTGATATGTTGATAGTGTCCCAGCCATGGTAAAGAGTGTTTTCTTTCACACGCCATCCTGAGGTCCAAGGCAGAAGCCAGGATGCAGACTTCCTCACCCCCCTGCACACAGGCTGATTACATTTCATCTGGGTTATGCTGGATCTTGACAATTGGTGATTTAACCGCAGAATCATCTCTGACCATGACAACCATTAAAAATGGGGAGAAATGGACCTGAGTACTAAAAGAGTAGTAGTAGATTACGGAATAAGAACTGAGGTAGTAGAAGTACATTGCAGGAAGAAGGCTAGAAAGCAAGTGATAAAGTTCATTGCATGTGATTCATTGTGCAAGGATATCCATTGGAGGTGGATTGTGTCCAGTTTCAAGAGGCTTGAACCTATGGTCTCTAGTGCAGAGCTTTGGGAAGGGAAATATGTGAGAGATGGGTGTGAACACTTATCTATTCCTTTCCTCTTCTTAAGATAAGGGAAGATAATGACAGTGGTTCTTGCAAACCTAGGGAAAGATTTGTGGAGACAGTGTGCAGGAAATGGTTGATAAAAGCTTGTGTTGTTTCTTTTTCAGTTAATTGGTTGAATTATGTTTTATGCTGGCTGTTTGAGTAGCTAGGCATTGCCAAACCTAATCATGAGATTGCCAGTCATTATGGTGTCTGTAAAGCTTTGGAGTATTTGTTGTTTTGCTTTTTCTGTGTTTTTCTGAAAACACAGCATTCTCAGGTGTGGATTTGGTGGACTTTTTTTCATGTTATATTCAGAGTAGTTTTGTTTTTACAAATGCAAACTTAAAAAAAATCAAAGTATTTTTATGGCTCAGGCAGTGAGGCAGAGAAGTGCACAAAATCAAACCACATCCATATCACCTTCTTAAAAAATAATATTTTTAGAAAGGTCAGTTCCCGTAGCTTTTTGATTCCCCTCAAAAGATTAACTTCAGATGGAAATAAAGACTAAAAAACTTGGAATCTGCCTTTATGCTTTGAATGTGTGACTAAATACTGATAAATTCTGATTGTCAAGGAATTAATTTGAGTTCAGATGCAATTTTTCTTCTACTGTTGTGGCTTTCCAGGGAGTACACCTTTTCCTCTTAGCTCAGAAGCATGTAGACTGAGTAGAGAGACTGAGGAGTTTGTGATGATAGACAGAACAGCATTGTGTGATGCCAGAAATAAAGGAAGGAGGATCAAAAAAATGAGCTTTCAGAGTGACAAGGCTAATGTGCAGAATTCATTATTGGGAGATTCTTCCTCTTAATTAAATATCTAAGGTATGACTTGCTTTGAGGCTGCTTATAAACTGGCTTCCAAACTATTTAATTACTACTGTTCCATTCATCTCACCTGTCCCGAAAATATTAATCATCAAATGGTAAAATACTAGCTTGTAGTAGGAGGATAATGCCAGATGCTGAAACTGCAGTTCATTACAAATTCTTTCTCTCATCATAATTTTTTAAATCAATGTGCTAAATAAAATAAAGACAATTTTTTTTGGAGATTTCTGTTGATCCTAAGAAATTATGGAATATAGGTATGCTGCATTTTTGTCTGAAGCATCTGCAATAACACCTCTGTGCCTAATAACGCAGCGTTTGCTCAACAGGATTTTATTAAGGTGTTCATCTCTATGCGTAAATGCTTCTGTGAATCAATGAAAAGAAATTTACAAATCAGCAAAACTGTCTCCTTTGATGTATCACCACGTAGCAAATGAATCTGTGGAATCTGTAGGAGTAGATATTTGTAGTGGCTGTTTGGTACGTCCTTTAGAAGGCAGTTCTGTGGGAGGCAGGTTTCTGTTGCTGCAGGAAAAAGGAGGAGGTCTGACCTTAAATGTAATAGGCTCATGTTTGTTATGAAAGGTGAGTCACTTCATGTATGAAATTGTTAATGACTGGTATGAACACTGCAAACTTAAGAAACTGAGGAACCAACAACCTTGTTAAGGAACTGAGAAAGTACACTGATCCCTTTGCCTTGCATAACATGGGGTTCCGAAGAAAGGACTGGGACTGACTTTTTGCAGCGGCAGTGTTTGCATACAGCTTGTTAGAAGCCGAATCAACTAATATGAGATGTTCAAAACAAATTGATTCAAATAGATCTCTGCAAGAGAAAGATTCACTCATTTTCATACTTTTTCAAAAATGATGCTGTCCTCCTTTGGAGACCTGAAATCAGCTCCAGTCTTTCTGAAAATAATTGGCTTGATGTTGAAGAGGAATTCTGCTTGATCTGTTAACTATCATGTGGATGAAAAAGAAGAAACTCAGAGTGAAGCTACAGGTTTAAAACTTTGTTTCCTCAAATGTTTGTTCTTTTCTTTCCTAGATATAGTGTAGTTATTTAAAATGGAAAGGACAGGTATTGTTGTATTCAGTGAGGTAAACATAAAAAGATTTCTCATAGGACATTTACATGTAAATGGCTAATTATCAGTGTTTCTCATAGTCTCATGTTTTGCTCTGTGTAAAAGTTAGTTTTAGACATTCCATTTTCTAAACAGAATATTTTACTACAGTTAATAGCTTCTTTAAGAAGCTAGTATTAACATTCATCATGTAGTTTTTCTTCTATTTTACATAATACAAAGTGATGCAGTACTTTTTTCAAGCATTGTCAGATAGACTTTCAGATATGCTTCTTTAAAGCAGTAACAATCCTGA
>JAOWBP010002559.1:44889501-44913378 GCA_028571105.1 Tragopan temminckii | reverse complement strand
AATCTGTAATTTTTACTCAGTAAAATGGCTTTCTTACCTTGAAAAATGTTTGACCATTACACAGGCGTCCCACTTCTTCAGTCTGAACATATTTTTAAACAAGATTGCTTTGCAGCATCTATTTCTTGGACAGTACTGAAATGTACTTGTGCAAGCAGAAATAGAATGAGTTCTCAGTGTAAACTTAAACTGATAATCAAAGCAGAAAGAAGCACTCGGAAGACTTTTCATAGACGCAACTTGCATCAGACTATTTTTGAAACTATATTTATGCTGGAAAAATGCTACCTTTTTTTCTCCACTTTTTCTTTTAAAATCAGTGATCCAGTGGGTAGACTTCAGGCCATTCTGAGCCCCTTTTAAGAGTTATGTATGGAGTCCAGCAGAGGTTTATGTTCTTTTGGTGAAAGACCATGCCAAAGGAATGCAGCAGAGCATGAATATGTCCCAGGAGCAGCGTCTGGCTTTCCTATGTTACTTTAGTTTCTCGAGTGGTTTTGTTTGAGGGATGGCACTTGGAAAAATTTCCTTGTTTTCTTACCCATTTTAAGCTTTTCTGTCTGTAATTAAAAGTGAAATATTTCTCTGATATATTAGGTGGTGACCACAAGTGCACACAAGTTATTTGGCTTTAGAGAATGTTGTGAAAGATTCTTGTCTCTCATAAGTAATGCTAATTGTAGAAGAAAACAACAAAAACAGTTGTTCAGTCTTTTTTTAAAACTGCTGTGTTCACTCACAGTGTTGAAACAGAAAATGCTAATTGGAGTTCTATTTTTGTTTCCTTTTTTTTCCTCTCAGTAAAACTTCTAGACCGTGTTCCATTTTGTAAGCAATCACTTGAAGAGTTTTATTTCTCAATATATCCAAAACATTTAATTCTATTTACTTTTTTAACACTATAATGAAGATAGGAAATCATGTAATTTTAACTTAGTTTTCTAATAGCATAGCCTCGTAACTTGGTGAAGGTGCTGCATTATTTATTACAGTGCACTAATCTGGTTTTTTTTTGCATTGATCCAATCACCCGACCAAATTCTGTGTACGTATCTTCAAGAAACGTTGGGCTCTTTTGAACTTTCCAACTTTGGGGTGTAATTTTTCAAAGGCTGAAATTCTCTTTCAGGAAAAAAATGTTCATTTCTTAAGGTTGTGGCTTTTTCATTTATTACTATTTTTATTCTGAGTAGCAAAGCAGATATTTGCAAGTGTCACCTTCTGTAGTTTGTCTTGTTACACCGTATGTTTTTGTGATTGCGTGGTGAAAAAAGAGGTTGGAGTAATTTAATGTATGGATTTAAATTAATTATATTTGTCAGCAAAACAATGAACATAAGCAATGTGGTCAGTTTTAAAAACATATAACATGGTCTCACACGCTGGCATTGCATTATGTAGATTTTAAATAATTGTCAGTAATGCCTCTCTACTTTGATTTTTTGCAAATAAATTGTTAGTTTTGAAATGCAAAAGGGTGATGAGGCTCCATTAATATCTATGGCCTTCCATAAAATGCCTTGAATGTTTACAGTGTAGAAAGACCAGAGATTTCTGATACATTTTTATAGTAATTGCCAACTGTCCTTCTTGTTCCTAAAATGAAGCTTTTAAATGATCTCTTTGTCACCAGAGTTCAGATTCGCCAGTGTTAAATTTTCATTTAACTTTTTTTTTTTTCTCCGTGAGTTTGGGCTTTCTCTAAATCTTGCCTCAGTGACAAAACTGCTGTCATTGATTATAAGGATTTCTTTCCCTTTTTTAAACCATGAAGATCTCTAGTACATACTTAACTGATCCCAGAGCAGAACAGCATGCCCTGCCATCTGACAACCTTTATTTGAAATCTTCCTGTGGAGCTCCCAGCAAGACTCCTTATCTAGGGTGACAGCCATTCTTCTTGGTCTAAGAAGAAGACTAAGATTAGCAGCAAAACACATCCTGATGTCTTTACATTAAGGCCATACAGAGAATCTTTCTGGTGGAGAGCAGAAAGCATTTCAGAATGGCACTGTTTTTTCACTTTGATAAATTGGATTAGGAGTGGGAGAAGGGATCTGAGGCTGGGGCCTTGTCTCTTCAATCAGGTTCTGCTCTGGCATCGGAAGTGGATCACCTTCACTTCCGTTCACTTCACTTTGCACAGACTGTTTTTCATAGTTTCCTATCCTAAATACTCCAACTTTGCCCAGAGAAGCTGTGGATGCCACATCCCTGCAAGCGTTACAGGCCAGGTTGGCTGGGGCTTTGGGCAGCCTGGTCTAGTGGAAGGTGTCCCTGCCCATGGCAGAGCAGTCAGAAGTAGATGATCTTTAAAGTCCCTTCTAACTCAAGCCATGCTGTGATTCTGTGAAATTTTGATGTGTGCTTCAAGACAGCCTTTAACTACAGGTTTTCATGTGTACTTGTCTTATGGTAGCTAAATAATGCTAACCACCAGTTAAAGCAGCCAAGGCACTTACACTGAAAATGTTAGGAAAGAAGATTCAGGTTCCAATTTCTGCTTAGTATACCTGCGTACATGTCTGTTACAGTACGTTCAGTATCAGCAAATACCAATTCTACACAAAATCTTAAGAAAAGAATGTTAAATGTAAGATGAGGACCTTTTTCTGTGCTTTGTTTCTTAGTGTTCCCTTTCTTCTGCTTTTCCACTTCTTGCTTTTTTTTGCTCTGAGGTTCCTTATTCCCTAATAGATATCTGTCATTTTTAGTCCTTTGAGAGCTTGGAATGAGGCATTAGCCTCCTCTGTCGAGGAAAATTCTAGTATCAGAACATCCCATGTATTGACGTAACATTTTTTGGTCTGCAGGTCGGGAATCCACGTGTTGAGCTCACTCTTTCTGAACTTCAAGATATGGCTGCCCGACAACAACAGCAGATTGAAAACCAACAGCAAATGTTGGTTGCTAAGGTAATTAACAGCAAACAAAGTATGGAGATTTGTAACAAATGCAATTTACTTAAACATAAGCAAGCGTAAGTCTACTTGGATATGGAAAATGCACTAATTCATTTTAAATAAGTTAAAGAAGCTTGAGAAATCTGTTGTTTTGCCAAGTTAATTTTAGCTAGGCAATGTAAAAACATTTCACTGTAAATGATAGCATGTCAAATGATAATGTGTCAAGCCAGTAGTTATGTATCTTGGTAAAAATATTGCTAGATTTTATCTCTTTGATGAGGCCCGTTTTGTGATCTCTGGCAGACTGCACTTGACTCTGTGTTCATCTCTACTAGCTCATTCACCTCAGTATAGTAACAGGTGTGAGATACCACTTCATATACATTTATCTATCATGTTTCCAAAATCTATAAGATGTGAGAATCTGAACAGATTTTCAGAGTGGGGAGTGAGTTTAATGTTTTTGATGTAGTTCAGGTAGTACAAAATGCCATGTGCATTGGATGCTTAGAGTACAATGCAGCATCTTTTAAAAGGAATCAAGATAAGAATTCTGTTGTTCTTTTTTTTAATGAAACTAATATAGGAAACAGAAATACTTCCATTATGTGTCCAATGGGAGGACTGTTATTTAGATCTGAAACATTATCTTTCAGTAGATCAGCTTGTTTAGACTGGTCTGTTGGATGTATTTTGTATACTTTAACAGAATGGCCAGAGTTGGAAGGGACCTCAAGGATCATGAATCTCCAACCCCCCTGCCACATGCAGGGCCACCAACCTCCCCATTTCATACTAGACCAGGCTGCCCAGGGCTCCATCCAATCTGGCCTTGAACACCTCCAGGAACGGGGCATAACTTTCATACTTTGTGAAGCTTCATAACAGTTATGGAAAATTCCTTTTGCTACAGCAGGAAAAGGGTTAATAGCAGCAGAAACCAAGTGCCAGGGGACAGATGGTTGTGTCTGACTGTTCAGGCCAGGTCTTCTTTTGCATATATATGTAAAATTGGTAAATATGTAAATATGTATATTTGGTCTAAAAACTTCTGTGTTTCTGTGCTTTAAAACAAGAGTTGAGAAGATTTTTTTTCCTCAGGAAGAACGATGTATATTTTAACTAGATATAACTTTTTCTGATTTCTGGAAAGCAAGAACAAACAAACAAATAACAATAAGCAAACACACACACAAAAAAGCCCACCAATCATAGCA
The DNA here is from genome assembly GCA_028571105.1 of Tragopan temminckii. Lineage (NCBI taxonomy): Eukaryota > Metazoa > Chordata > Aves > Galliformes > Phasianidae > Tragopan > Tragopan temminckii. The sequence continues at coordinate 44,909,255 of JAOWBP010002559.1, read as the reverse complement.
ATGGGTTTTTCTAAGACCACTTTTTTTATGAATAAATGGGTGATAAGTACTTTTTGTCTAAAATCTTCTTCTGTTAGGAACAACGTTTACGTTATCTGAAGCAGCAAGAGCGTCGTCAGCAGCAGTCTGTTTCAGAGAGTGAAAAGCTTCAAAAACTGAAAGAACGCGTTGAAACCCAGGAGACAAAGTTGAAAAAAATCCGTGCCATGAGAGGACAAGTGGATTATAGCAAGATCATGAATGGCAATCTGTGTATGCAAAATTTCTAAGTATTTTTATTTATTTCATTTTCTGTTTACTGTATACCTGGTATAACGGTGTGTATGCTAATAGGATTTCAGATGGAATGTTTATTTGTCATACAGAGGGTGCCATGCTTCTAGGAAATTTATACATGGTGTAAATTCTTGTTCAGAACAAGTGATCAGACTAAGCGATCAGTAACTATTATAAACATCAGCAAATTTCCAACACATTGTAAGTATTTAAATGTTTATGTATACTAGGTTTAAAACTAGTGTGTTGTACTTGCCAATACTTACAGAATTATAAATTAATACTCCACTTGTTTTTTATTATTATCTCGTTCATTTCAGCAACTGAAATTGAGCATATAAGTGCCATGTTCCAGGAAAAGCAGCAGGAGCTACAGGCTGCAGTATTAAAAGTGGATCAACTTACCCAGCAACTGGAAGACTTAAGGAAAGGGAAACTGAATGGGTTTCAGTCTTATAATGGACAAGTAACAGGACCTGCAGCAGTCGAATTAAAAAAATTGTATCAAGAGCTACAGGTAAGTAACAGAGAGACATGATTAAAATGACAGATTTAGATTAAGAAAATCACGTTACTGCCCTTATGGATGGGCATTTTGTACTACAGTCTCATAAAACTGGTGTGTTGGGATGTTATTAATGTGTAATGTCATGGCTATGTAAGAAATTAACATGAACTAACATTTTAACAAAATCATCAAAAATATAAGCTGCACTGTATTCACTTGCTACACTATAGTGTACTGTAGTTGCACAATATTCACAGTATACACTGTACTGCTATCATACATCTCTCTCAAATATCACTGGTTCATCTCAAGTGTAGTTTTCACGTCAGTAATTAAGTATTCATTCACACTAAAGTTTTGTCTTTTTTTTTTTTGTAGAAAATTTGCAGAATAATTAATGTGCCAGTGGATCAGCACTGGAGATTTAAAATTTATTCACATACTCTACTGTGACGTGGAAACAGGTCTAATATATATTTAGCATTTAAAAATAATTTAAATTTCAAGATAAGTCTAACTTTATTTCTTTACGTGAGCAAATATTACATACGAGATAATCTGTCTCACATTTTCAGAAATTAGAAATATAGGTTCTTTTTTCCTCCTTCAGTTTATAAAAGGTGTATCTGCTTTCCATGTATTTCTAAATGCAAAGATGCTCAATTAAGATTTCTTCCTTGCACTTCATAATGATCCCATACACGTTTATCAAGACTTAAACTTGCCTCAGGATTTATTTATTTTTTAATATGGAACAATTGCCATTGAAGGTATGAAAAAATGACAGAGGCAATGCAAGAAAAATTATCATAAAGGATGTCATGGTTGATTTAAACTGTAAGATAAACTAGAAAGGTAATTCATCCCCTAATTTGCTGGAAACCTTCTTTGCAGGTTTCAGTTTAATTTCCATGTAGAGAGGAAAATCTGCATCTAGTCCTTGCAGTTCAGTTAACTTCCTATCCACTCATTCGAATTTCATGTGGAACTGGAAATTGAATCGATAGCATAATTACTGTCAAAGTTTTATTCCACTTTACATTTCAGTGATATTCAAATTGCTGCTGTGGCGAAACAAACTTGGCAACAGACAAAATGAAGTAATTATCCTAAAAGCGTGTCTTTATTTGTTTGTTTGTTCATTTATTTAGATTAGGAACAGGCTTAATCAGGAGCAGAACTCCAAGCTCCAGCAGCAGAAAGAACTCTTAAACAAACGTAACATGGAAGTGGCAATGATGGACAAGCGAATCAACGAGCTGCGTGAACGACTATACAAGAAAAAAGTTGAGGCACGTCAAAAAGAAAACATTCCTGTAAGATAAACTATTAAAAGGGCCACACTTTAGTTTATCAGCAGCCTATTAAAACTACATAGACTACATAGCATGTCACTTTTTCCCAGCTAAGTAATTTTAAAACTATTTTAAGGTTTTCCACAGATATGAGAAAACTGTTGGACAGAATGTACTTTCTTTTATTTTTCTTTATGTTACAGACCATACTGTATTAAAATTTATAGTAGCTTAGATTTGTAGAAAAGAAAGTATGATTATGGGCTGTACTTCAAAGCATAACAGGATAAAAAGGTGGGTTGTTCTTCATTTGTTTTTCCCTGAAGCAGAAAACTTATAAAAAATGTGACTGGTCTGATGACATTAGTCCTAATAGTTGTCTGAGACTTTGACTAGAAATCAGTTGCAAAGTAGACCATTCCTCTAGAGATCACTTCTGGATTCCCATATGTATTCCCAGCTGGAGGTGTTGACTTAAAAAAAGAAAATAATAATTAAAAAAAAAAATTGATCAATTTGCCCAAGATTTGCCCAAGATCAATTTGCCCAAGGTACAATGTGAAGAAACCTTATACAGTAACAGTTTTCCTCATGTCAAGTACTGAGAAATTTAATTTTTGAGGAGTTGGTTTTAGGGAATAAAATTTGGTTTTCTAGTTCAATTTTTGCATAGAAGCGTTAAGTATAGCAATTTATTTAAAGTGAATTAGCTACAGTGTACGGTTGTATTTAGTTGAATGTAGACCTCCAGTTCATGGATGAATGCCTAAATTAAATGGAAGTTCACGTTTTAATTTCTCTGACTTTTAGTTGAATCGTATTAATGGAACTTCATCACCCCAATCATCTCTGAGTGCTTCAGGAAGGGTGGCAGCAGTGGGACCCTACATCCAAGTTCCAAGTGCTGGCACTTATGCTGTACCAGTAGATCCAGTCAAACCACAGTCTCTCACCATTGCTTCTAGCTCAACACACGGAAGATCAAAATCTGGTAAGTGCTTAAGTGTGATATAAATTAATATACATTGTTTGGAAAGGAGTATTAAGGAAGATTCTGTTTTGGGATAATCTCTATAGCAGTAAAAGTAGTATCATATGTCGTCAGTTCTTTTCTCTGGATGGGGCACTGCTCATTTGATATGAGCCATTTTTACTTCAGTTCATTAATTTTCCTAACGAGAAGGAGAGTATTTTCTTGGCAGTTTTACTTGATGGTACACCAATAAAAGGAGCACATGTTCCTTTACAGATTCTGTGAATTAACTGCTCTGTCTTTAATACATTTTGGAATAGTTTGTGTCTTTGGTTATAGTAATGAAATAACTTTATGGCAAACAATATTATAAACAACTCTTTATGGTATGTTGCTTTTTATCAAGTAAGCCAAAGCTACTGAACAAGTAGAAATAATATTCTCAGAAGGGGACTAAATAAGAAAATGTAATAAGACTATGTGAGGTGTTTGTTCCAACTGAGATAGCAGAATCTGTGGTTATTGAAGCATTTCTGACATGAAATAATGTTAGTATTGATTCTGTTTATTTTTTATCTGTATTCATTAATGATAGAGCTGTCCCTCCAGAGACATAACTGATATCTGAAATTGCTTCCCATGTCTCACATAAATAATCTGTTTATTTTGTAAAGTAGAAAACACTTTTTACGTTAGGCTGACAAAAGCAGATCATGACATTTTTGCCTTAAGATTTCATTTTTGTAAAGCACGTTTGTGTGGTCACATCTTAGCAAAATCATGCTTCTTAAGAAGTGGCTATAGCTTCATATACTTAATATAAATAAATACAATTACTGGCCTATCCAATTCATTGATTTATATATAAAAATAAACATGCATAATACAGATAAGCATTCATGATCCTATCAATCTTAACCACAGGACTTAATTTTCATTATCTCTTAGGAGAGATCTGAAAATAAGGTAAGGGATGACCACTCCAGCAAAGCTTTCGAAATGCTCACATGCATTCCAGTACTTAAAACTGGAACACTCCAGCAAAGTTTGCAGCGTGCTTCCAAACAAGGAGGAAAACCTGAACCCCCAGCAAAAGCATATTTTCCATTGGTGTTAGTGATCTAAAGATATCTTTAGTTTGATAGAAATCTAGTCTCTGCAATTTTATGGAAAAATCTTAAGAATACAGAAGTATTTCATTGTGAGACTAAAAGGGCAGAATTGCAGCTGTGTGGAGTTTGGACATGTGGATTCCTCCCCTATATATAGAAGAAACAGTTCATAACTTCAGTTCACCAACAAGAAATAATTCACCTCTTTAAAAATATTAGCCTTGCAAGATATATATACCTAATTGTAGACCTAATTCACAAGGTTATGAGATCTGTAAATGAGAATTCTTTGATTTTTGTAAAAGTAATTATTCTACCTTAGGACTGACTTTGTGTTTATTGTTCTGAATATAGTTGAAGGATGTCCCGTGATAGATTTATGTAAGGAGAATTGTATACTCTCCCAGGAAAAAGAAAAGTGAGATTTTTTTTTCCAACTGTCATGCTTTTATTTGTCATTGTCTCAGTGCTCCTGTTCTGATTTCTCCATTGTCATTGTTATAATTTCTCCACCACTTTTTTTTTTTCTTTCTTTTTCTGTGTAACTGGATCTGCCTTGGTGTGTCCAGTAGAAACAGACTGGGGGTGTGTGAAAAAATCTCCAGACACCTGGAAGGTTTCTGATTTAGACATAATAGCGGATCCTATTCTGTCACCTCCCACTTCTCTTCAGTCTGCCGTTCACAATGTCATCCGTCTGGCACCTACTGTCTTTGACACCCAGCACTGTGAGTCCGTAGAAGATCTTTGGCTAGCTAAGAATTCACTTTTTAATATGGTCATCTGAGCTCTTGCATACAGATGCATATTAACCAGCATCTTAAGAACCTGTGTTGTGCTATGCAGTAGATGCTGTTGAAATGTAAAATTGTTTAGATGTTGCTTTTCACCATTGAAGGCAAGGGATTTGCAACAAATTCATTCTTACAGTACTGCAGTAGCATACTAGGGATGAGTTTTCTTCACGGAAAAAACTTTGGGGAAAAAATGGTGAGAAAAATTGTGGCAATCAATCAGCAAAGCATGTTTTACTGTGTTTCAGATTAGATAGATATAACACATACATGTTTTACTTTGGCTATTCTGTGCAAAGTTTAAGAGTTTCTGTGTTGCACTGGCCCCAGAGTGGGATAAAAGCTCACCTTTTCCAAGTCAGTAGCAAGAATCTTGCTGTCTTTAATAGGATAAAAATGCTATTACTTGGTTTACGCTTCACTTGCTGTAGTAAGTATAACAGAACTGGACCTATCATAATTTTTAGGTAAAATCAGAGAAAGTACACAAGAACTTTTGTGTGTATGTGTGCCACTGTCTTATTTATGTAAATAGAAGAGTGTTTGGTGGGAGTTGAAACACACTGGGTGCTAGGTAGTCTTAAAAGCAGGTAGACAACAGCAACCTTTGGAAGATAAAATGAAACCTGTTGGTTGAAATGGCTATGGGAGAGCTAAGAGCAGGAACTCGTTAGGACTTGTAAAAGGGTGTTGCCATCAGATGGGTAAGCCTGTCTGGGAGCTGCTCAGCCAAACCAAGGCCAGAAGTCAGTTGCTGTCACCTATCTTGAGCACCTATCACAACCTCTGGCACAGTGCACTGCAACTGGAGATTGCAACAGCAGGTTGGTAAAGTGCGTGAGATCAAGCTTGAGTTGTGGAAGTTTCTGAAAAGTGCACTCATACAAAATGCATGGTAGTTGCAAGTCTGGCAGATTGTAATATGAAGGATGTTGTAAAGATGGGAACAGTTACACTTAAAACGTTCACATACGTAAGAATGAAAGAGAGAAGTCAGAGGAGAGTGAGTCTGAATTTATTTACAGTCTGTTACTTCAGAATTCAGGGATGATCACATCTGGAAAGTGAAGGATTACAAGAATATTTTGTGTAACTGTCTTTTTAGCAGAGTGTGAGATTATATATGCAGGTAAGAGAATTAGATTCATGAGGATTTTTGCTATTGTTTCTCTAAGTGCTAAGTTTAGGGCTAAGGATGCTTACTACAATTATGGAGTGTTTTGTATAGTAAAATAGAATTTTAAAAATTGGCATTATTCAGGGTAAAAGGGTTCAGACAGACTTATCTTTTGGTCTGGCTCTTGGTAACTAGATGGGTGGTATAAAACAAAGGAACAACAACAAAACTAAAAAACCCAACAGGATGTGTTCCTGGATACTGCATTGCATCACTTCCTGACAGTTTGCAACTCTGAAAAGTGATTTGTGGACTACATACTATATTGTCAATGTTAATAATACTTAAGTGACCAATCACAAAAATAGTCTTGCTCCAGAGTAATTCTTTCTTGTAACTGAAATATAATTGATCTTAATTTGACATGTTAATGCAACACTATATATGTGCAGACCATTCCTTGGAATTGCGAATGGTCAAAAAATAGTAGGGTAGCTCATATGCAAAGGTATAAATCTTTTTTTTTTTTTTTTCATTTAAAGGTAAACCATATGATTGGAACATGTCTGTACCTACTTCGTATGAGCTAATAGAATGAATTTACATTCATATAGTGAAAAACTGGGTAGCAATTGGCCAGAAATCTTCAGCTTGTCATTTTGGTAGGGGGAAGAAATGTGATGCTCAATAAAGAGGATAAGGCTCATGTGTAGAAAATAGTGTGCTGAAGCTATATTCAGTGTAATTAGAATATTTCTTTGCATCTTATTCTTAGTCTGCTATCTATACTAAACAGGGAATGACACAGAATCCTAGAAATAGTCTTGCTGATTCTGTTTTCTAAGTGCTTAAAAGTGAAAATAAACAGCAAACATTGTCATTAAAAACCAGGTTTTTTATTTGACCTTGTCTTACTATGGGGTCCAGAAATCTCAGTAACTCTCCCCTCACCTTAGTTGTCATCCTCTAGTGATGTGTTGCAGATTGTCTTTACAAAGTGCTTTATTAATAAAGCAGGCAATAGGGAAGGAGAAGTGATCTCGATCTCCTCAGAGAAATACAAAGCTTAATCTTTCAAAGGCAGATCAAAGCCTTAGAATCTAACCAAGGATCTGTGTAGTTACTGTAAAACAGATCTAATTGTAAGATGATTGAAACTCACTTGCTTGGGAACAGAAAGCAGGTAGACCACTCCAGTTAATGAAGTAACATATCGAGGCATCTAGGATTCATTAAGGATCTGTTGCCTCAGTTTACATACAGCTAAGCGTGATTTTTTTGCGTGTGTTGAAGATGAAAGCCCATGACTTGTGTCTTGGCACTGTGACTTCTTATCAGATTACTTGAAACATTTCTTTTAAAATTAAGTCTCCGAGGCAATGCTGATCAGGTGAGTGTGTAGAGGAAAAAAACAAAAGGTAAGTTAACAGTCACTTCCAGCAGAGGCCTTTGTTCAGCCACATTCTTGAGATGAGTTTTTGTTTCCTGTTATGAGTCAGCGAATCCAGTAACAGTAGTTTACATTTGGAATAAATTCACACAGAGCTTACATAGATTTAACATGTGTAATTCAACAGTGTTTCCGGTTGGTACCAAAAGAAATATGTTGAAGTGTTTTCGTGAGGACTTTTTTTCTGAGCTAAGTTTGCCTTTTAATAGTAGAATGAATGTGCAACACTGACACAAAAAATTTAACTGTCTTTTTTTCTGTGGAATTGTTACAATTTGTATGCCAAAGGGTAACACACATCACGTTAAGTAGAGGAACTGGGCTTTCAGTATTGATTTCTGAATCGAGCATAACAATTTATCTGATTTCTAGAATCAAACTAATCCTATTGTAATCTAACTTGTTCAGTTTTAGATGTTGCTTTGCTTCTTTACAATGGTTGTATTTTAAATCTAGTGTTTTCATCTGTGTTCAAGCTAACGATGGAAACTGGCCCCTACTGAAGCAGAGCTCAGCCCCTGTGGTAAAACCCCCTCAGATCTCCAACACAGACTGGAAAGAATCGAGCATGGATACTGCTTTAAAACAAGGAACAATATCCAGTCAACCTTTGCCAACTTCAGCATTAGGAAGTACTGATAAGCTGGTGAGTTTCCTCTGTGTTGTATTTATAGATCTGTTTTGCTAAAATCATGAACATTTGGCTTCTGTAGTTGAACTTGCTTCACATATCTGCACATTTCCCTTCTGATAACTACTTCAAATGTTACAAATGAATTACCTTTGTATTTCTACTTTTCCATTCTTATTACATTACAATTCATGTTCTGTTTTGGGTTTGGGGTTGTGTTTTTTTTTTTCCAGTTTAGTAGTCTGTGTTCCTTCCCGTTCTCTCACCTATCCGGTCTCCTCTTTTCTCCCCCTTTGCTTGTCCTAATCTTCCCCACATTCCTATTTTTCCAATTCAAATATTTTGTTGCCGTTATTCCTTGATGTAGATTACCACTTCTTCAACATGGTCTTTTTCTAGTAAAAATACTTTTTACAACAAAAGCCATTAAATCCATCTTTCAGTTGATATTGACTGCATCGTTGTTCTAGTTTTATATGAATTTTATTGAACTTTATGAGTTTTTAACACTGTATTCTTTAAAGAATATAGACCTTGTCTTTACATTGTTTTGTTAAACTGTCAATATTATCACACTATCCATTATCAAACTTAATATCAAATAGGTACTGATATCTAGAAGCTAGAACTTGACATTTAGGCTTTGAAAGTATTCAGATGGTTCTGGATTCCTGTTAATTCATTATAACTGAAGATGCTTTTAAACAGTAAGGTCTTGTGGTAAATTCAAGTAGGATTGTATTAAGGAACACAGAGTACTTGTATTGACTCCTTTGCTGCCACACAAGATTATTAGTCTGTTCTGTTGAAAGAGGAGTATTCTTGCTCACAAGCGTTTTATGTAATTAAGTGGTACATAGTTTTTTATTGTTTTTATATAGGGTCTTGACTTGGGGAAAGTGCCACCGACAATTCCTGGTGTAAGCAAGCAGTTGCCTCAAAACTATGGGACCTATCCAAGCCCAGTTCCCTTAGGAACAGGTTCTACAAATTCTCTAGAAAGAAGGAAGGATGGCAGTCTGCCCAGACCTGGAACTAGTATAGCAAATCGACAAAGACCTGTTCCACTTCCGCCGCCAAGCAGCGTACATCAACCCAGTTCCTCACAACAAATCCAGCAGAGAATTTCTGTACCTCCTAGCCCTACGTACCAACCCTCTGGACCCCCCTTGTTTCCAGGAGGAGATGGCAGGCCAGAACTCCCTTTAACTGTGGCTATCAGACCTTTTCTAGCTGATAAAGGATCAAGACCTCAGTCTCCCAGAAAAGGGCCACAGACAGTGAACTCCAGTTCCATCTACTCAATGTATCTTCAGCAAGCAACGCCACCAAAGAATTATCAACAAGCTGTATATAACACCTTAAATAAGTCAGTAAAAGCAGGTACAATATACGTCGCTTTACTTTTTACCTTTGCAGTAAGCAATTAAAATGTATTTATTGAGCTTAGTTTACGTATCTGTATAAATCGCATCTTGTTTGAGAAACCTCTTAAAATTTATGAGAGAAGTTATTTTTGTATGCAGTATGGCAACAAAAAAATGCCTTTTATTTTCAGGGTGACAAGTAAGCATACATTGAGTTACCTTTTATTTAAAAGAAAATACCATTAGAACAATACATCTGGATACTCTATTTTTTTATAGATAAGTTGAAAAAACCATGTCTAGAGTTGGTGATTGCCATCACCAGCAGCTGAGTATTTGTTTTTGTTTTGGTAGATTCAATGTAATTTTTTTTTTTCTGTTCTGATGTCAAACAAGTAGCAACAAAGCCATACAGTGTATTTGCAAATATTTCATTATGTCATTTGAAAATAGTTCTTCACTGTATTCCAGCATCTTTTTTTTTTTTTTTTTTTCCAGTTTATGGAAAACCTGTCTTACAGTCTGGTTCAACTTCTCCCTCACCACTGCCATTCCTTCATGGCTCTTTGCCTGCCCAGACTTCTTCACAGCCACAATCTCAGCCTCAGACTGACGTCTCTGAAAAAGATCAAGAAGTGGAAAATGCTCCACCATCCAGTGAAAATAGCAATGTGGAAAACATTCCTCGCCCTCTCAGTCCTACTAAGCTCACACCTATTGTGCATTCACCCCTGCGATATCAAAGCGATGCTGACCTTGAAGCTCTGCGAAGAAAATTGGCCAATGCTCCTAGGCCGTTAAAGAAGCGTAGCTCTATCACTGAACCAGAAGGCCCAAGTGGACCAAATATACAAAAATTATTGTATCAACGCTTTAATACTCTTGCTGGAGGAATAGAAAGTGCCCCTTTTTATCAGCCAAGCAATCCCCAGGACTTCATAGGTATCTTAGCAGATGTTGATAATGGTAATGCTAGTACCAATGGCAATATCGAGGAACCTATTTCTGTGCAACCTACAGTTCCCCTTCCTGATGAGCCACCCCCTTCATCAGATGCCAATGATAATGAATTACCTTCTCCTGCTACTGAGGAACTGATAAGCACTGAAACTACAAATCAAACATCTGAGACAACTGAAGATAACAACAACAACCTTGCTATAGTTCCTTCTACCGAAGAGTCGTCCAGTCCCACGCCTGAGGTCAGCTCTCCAGCAGAAGAGGAAGCTCCTTTGCAACCTGCTCTTCCTCCTCCACTTCCTCCAGTAAGTAACTAAAAAAGACAAATTTGTGAACTACAGAATTAACTGTGTGCTTAAGCCCAACTGGAAGAGGCTAAGCTTATGCTAACCGGCATACTTGCACTTGAAGTTTTGTGATACTAAAATAAGAAAAAATAAAGGTACCCCAAATAGTATTCTGATAGAACAGATTCTTTACGAGTCTACCTGTTTAATATGGAAAATAAATGCACAAACAACATGAGGTTGTGTGTGCAATTTAGGCGATAACTTATTTTGAGATATACTCATCATAAAGCTAATGCTGGTAGATGAAGCACCATTAAAAATATTTTTTAATTTCCCCAAGGCTGCAAAGATAATTGTATGAACCAGTGGGTAAGCTGCTGCAGTGGAAATTCGTAATTTGCATACAAGCTGAAACAGCTATTCTGGGAGAAGTGTGTTCCTTTTCCTCTCTCAGTAGAGACTAGGGCTCTAAAATCTAACAGATCTAACAGCAACGCAGCTGACTTGTTTTAGCAGAAATCTTTTTCTAATGGATTGTCTCCATTTGAATTGCTTTCAAAGTTCCTCCTCCAGCTGCACCAAAATCTTTTAAATACTAGTTGACTTTGTTGTTAGCAACGTCTACAGCATATGGAGAACTGAAGGTAGGGAGAAAACTGTAATTTATTCTTACTTGTTAATATGACTCACTGTAACACTGATTTCAAGGCACATCTCCACTTCTCGATTCACCTAGAGCTTCATAGGTTCTTCTGCAAAGAGCTTACATTCTTTTTATAACTTGACTGCAGTGTGCACAGGGCTTTGTCTGCATTTTGCATGAGGATGTGTGGGCCAGGACACTTCTGGAAGAATGGAATATGCTAGCAACACATATTGTTCATACTGTGAGAGGTTTATTATTTTTTTTTTACAGCAAAATAGCCATACTAATAGGAGAAAACAAGTCTGGTGATTCTGCAGACTTAAAGCACTCCACAAAGCTTTCATTAGTAGGTTTTTTTTCCAAAAAGTAGCAAAGACACTTGTAAATTATACAGTTTATTCTCAAAACGCATTTAAATGTGTTTCAAATCTTGAGAATGTTTCTTCTGATTATACCATCTTGAATGTTACATAAAAGAGCTTCATAGACTTTCTTTCTCCCAGCAAAGCTCTTTGATACAGAGCTGCTGCTGACACTTCTGTTAATTCAAGGGAAAACTTCCTTCCTCGTGCTTAATTGTGTCATGCTTTCTCATCTAAGCTTAAGGTTTGACGGTGCTTCAGACCATCCACCAGAGACACATTCAGCTCACATTAGACATATTAGGATTGTGGTGCTCAAAGGCCATTGGTTTGAGTACTTTGTTCCTTGTACTCGATGGCTTTAAATAGTAGTAGCTGGATTATGTTGGCATGCTTTCTATTTTTTACTAAGATATAGTAAGATATCAATTCTGTTATTAAAAGGATTTATAACAGAAGTGTTTGCATCATTCTTATGGCCATTTAAGAAAGATGGGATTCCTTCTCTAGTGAAGGAGTAACTGAATAGTTGTACTACTCCTGCAACCTGAAATAATGCCTTTAAACCTTCATTTCTACTCAGACCAAACGTACCAACCTGAAGAAACCTAACTCTGAAAGAACAGGCCACGGTTTGAGAGTGAAGTTCAATCCTTTGGCCCTTCTCCTGGATGCTTCTTTGGAGGGAGAATTTGATCTTGTACAAAGAATCATATATGAGGTGAGTTTCCAAACAAAGGGAACTTCTTTGTATGCTAGGGGAAAAAAAAAGTGCTGAACTATTTCATGTTTTCCATAGGTTGACGATCCCAGTAAGCCCAATGATGAAGGAATTACACCTTTGCATAATGCAGTGTGTGCTGGTCACCACCACATTGTGAAGTTCCTGCTTGATTTTGGAGTAAATGTAAATGCAGCAGATAGTGATGGGTGGTAAGTGACAAGATTTTTAATGTGGCATCTGAAAAAACACCGTTTTGATGCCAATTCAGTATTTAGTGGGGACCTGCTTGGGAAACCATTTCCTTCTCCTCTGTCCCCAGCAAATGAGAACTTGCTAATTTTGAGATGGTAACAAACTCCAATACAAAGTTCCATTGTGTTGAACCCATGGGCAAGCGTGTTCACATTATAAACTATGGTACATTTTGTTTTTACTTAGAAGCAGAGGTGCATTTCTTGTTCACAGGCTGAAGTAATTAAACTTTAAATAATGAATGAAAAATGTATTGAAGTTTCATTTTCACATAACCCATTCACAGATTTTGTGAAGAATCTAGCCTAGCAGGTAGATGTAGCACCTGTAAAGAGTTTGGAGGAGATGTGGAACCTTGCTGTGCTGCTGAGCAATTTCTCCCCCACCTAATCTTGCCTTTCAAATTTCCTAATATTGGAAAATACTGGTTTTATATCCAGCAGCACTGCAAGCTATGCAAGTCGACATAAAATAACATCTGTTTTATGTTTGGCTTTACTGGAGTCAGGTCGATGCTGGAATCCACTTGGAGTCATTTGGCATGTTTTGAACAGTGCATGCATATCCTATAAAGAACAACTTCCTTTAAAAACAGACAGACAATCTGTACTGCAAGACAAAATAGCTAGGATTCCTGGCATTTATTTTTTTTATTTCTACCTTTTTGCTTTATTTCAGGACACCTTTGCATTGTGCAGCTTCTTGCAATAGCGTTCATCTCTGTAAACTATTGGTTGAATCTGGGGCAGCTATTTTTGCTTCAACTATAAGTGATATAGAAACTGCTGCAGACAAGTGTGAAGAGATGGAAGAAGGTTATATCCAGTGTTCTCAGTTCTTGTACGGTAAGCTATGACACTTTACAAATTTGTTTTCTCTCTTCTAAAATTCGTCCCTTTTCTGGCACTCTGACCTGAAGGAAACATCTGCTTGGGCTCCAGGCTGCCCTGCACCTGTTCTTTCAAAATGGTAAAAACATAGCAGTCTTTTGGTTATTATGTTGCTCGTAGTCCTTTCCTTCTTGACTTGCGGACTCCGTCTAACGCTACAATTGTTAAAGATTAATTGGGTTTAATTTCAAGGAAATGCTTCCACTGGGAGATTTTCACACTACCAGTGAGTTGTCAAGTATCTTGGCAGAAATATTCCAACAAATTTTTACCAGATCACCTTCAGAAACATGTATGAGTTATGAATAATTAACTTAGAGAATGTGCTTAGTTACTAAGACATATTTTGCAAGGAAAGTACCTTGATGGAGCAGAAAAAACTTTAATTTACGGAGACGGATATAAGCTTAATTAAGGCTCTGACACTGTGCAGATTTTCAAAAGCTTCAAGCGGTGCTGCATGCAGTGTGTGCAAGCTCTGATACAGAACCGAGGCCTTTGAGAAACATACACCAGTTCTATAAAGTTGCTTTGCTCAAACAGTTGTGAAACTGTTTTTGTCCTCCTTTGAATAGAAGTAAGATTATAAAGTTTCTATTGCTGAAAATTGTGTATGAAATGTTATTAATGAGACTAATATTGGAGCCACACCAAAAGTCTCATGGGGAAAAATAGATCACCATCTAGAGTGCTAACTTCTTGTTAACAGGAGTGCAGGAAAAGTTGGGAGTGATGAACAAAGGAGTGGTGTATGCACTGTGGGATTACGAAGCCCAGAATAATGATGAGCTGTCATTCCATGAGGGCGATGCCATTACTATCCTAAGACGCAAGGATGACAATGAAACAGAGTGGTGGTGGGCCCGCCTCAATGATAAAGAAGGCTACGTGCCTAAAAATCTTCTTGGGGTAAGTGCTGAATTACCACTTGCCTTCGGTTTTTTACTTCTCCCTGAAGTAGGATCTGTGCTCATCATCTCAATGCTCTGCATTGTAAGTGTGGTGGCTTTATTTGGTAGCCCTAAGCTTTGGCCTGGGAAGATACTTAGGAAGGCTTTTAATATCTGGCACAAGATAAACATACATTTATACAACTTAAAAATGGGAAAAAGCCTTGAAGGTGGCAACTTCAGGCAAGTCATTTATGCAGCTCTCAGCCAAATGTAACACTGCTATCACAAAAGTCCAGGAATGGAAGGCCACCAAGTGGACAGAGAGCGTGAAATAAGCTCTTTTGGGGGCTTGATAGGGAACTCCTGTATTTCCATAAAAGAATCTGATAGCCTAGCGTGGGATCTTCAACTAAAAGAACGAAGTTATTTGCAGAGCAGCAATTTGCTCCTGTTTGCACGAGTAAGTCAGCCCTTGGCACCCTGCTGTTGCTGGTTTAATTTTCTAGACGTCACCAAAGAACATGCTGTAGCTCAAAAACAAATAAAAAAGCCCTCACGGCCCCAAAACACTTCTTTTTAACACCCAGTTCTCATCAGTACCCTTTAGTTATAACTTAAATGATTTTATATTTGATTTGCTGTCAAGCATGCGAAGCCTAATACTTTCATTCTGTTTTTACAGTTATATCCACGAATAAAACCTAGACAGCGAACCCTTGCTTGAATTCAGTTGTACAACAGTGCAATACCTTGCTGGTAACTGGAAACTTAAAACATACACTGGAGCCATTGTTTTTGATCATTTCACATGGAGAAATAAAACTATGATACTTAGTTTTAATGGTGCTTTCTCTTGTTAAATGGACAGCATCCAAGAGTTTCGAGATCTGCAGTTTGTAAATGAATCCTGTTCTATGTGACCCACCACTGATGAGGAGAGCTGTCTCTCCACTACCTACAGTGTTCCGCCAACTGTTGTCTAAAGCGATGTATTGAGTTCAAGTTTGGTGTGGTAGGAGCTTTCTTGTGTAAATGTTCAGAGGTGCCATTTGCGAAGTGCAGATAAGCTGTCCAGTTTGCTCCAACCCCACAGTAACTGTCCCACGTCAGGATTTTGGATGTTTTGTTCAATACCAGTGAATGTTGAGTTCTCTCATTACTCATCAACTCTTTGGGTTCTAGGACACAAGATCTTCACCAATTCCATTCATCAGTAAGTACTCACCAAAGCTTTACGAAGGCTAGGATTAAGTGTCAACGTGCTTTTGCACTTATATCCTAGTTTAAGCAACCCCAACAAAAGCTTTACATAGTCTAGCATCTAGTATAAATCTGCATTTAGAATCAAGCTAGAGAGACTAACCAAACAACAGTATTAGTACACTTTTCAAAGCCCCTACACGATAGTTCACTTGGTGTTATATTTTCTTATTATTCAGCCTACAGCACCAGTGTTACCTCTACTAATGTAAAGGTTCCCCTAATAACCACTGCGGTTTGTCCTTTCTGGACAGAACAATTAATAGTGAACTTGCAGCAGCTTAAAGGATTTGTATGTCTGCATGGATGAAAGTGCAATAGTTGAGAAAGGTAAGAGTCTGGTAAGGGTAATACTGTATAATTTTAAGTCTGCCCAGGTCAGTCTAGAAGAAAAAATGAAGGACTGAATAGAAGTAGAAAGTGAGGTGTGTAGAGATGTTGACTTAAGGAGAAGGAAGAAATGAGGTGTTATAAGGAAGGGTTTAAGAAAGGCAGTAGCTAATTTGAGGACAGTTTCTGTGGTTCTTGGCAGCCTACATCTGTTGCCAAGGCAAGTTATGCAATAATCTATTCCACTACATTGTAGTTTCAAGCAAAAAAAAAAAAAAAAAAGAAAAAAAGAAAAAAAAAAAGCACTTCACTGGAATTTTAATTGTACATGATTTTATATACCAAAAGTATATTTTGAATTTCCCATTATAAGTTAAGTTGTAGCCATATTTCTTGTAATTTTCTCCCATTAAACAGTATGCAATTTGATTAATTCCTCATGTACAAGTTCTGTGTATAATTTATATATCCATTTCTGCAGTGCTGTAACTTGCTTTTACCACAGGTTAGCATTAACTGTATATATTGTGGTGAAAAGTGAAAGGGTATTATTGTTGAAGAATTTGCTACATGAATGTCATGATTTCAAGAGCCTCCGATACACTAATGCAGAGAAAATGTAAATGTGCACAATAAAGTACTGCTAAGGCGTTGGCTGCATTCTCCCTTAAGTTTATACAAGTAGCATCTGTAGATGTGCCTTTCCTCACAGTTGGCATAAAAAGACCAGCTGGCTGTTGACTGAGGTTTCCTCACTGTTGTACCCAGTGTACAGAGAATGACTTGCCATGTAGATTTTGAACCACCTTGCACTGTGAGCTCTGGTATTCCAACTGCAACAAATTTGTACCTGGCTAGAAAAGCTCTGAAGGGTCCTTTACACTTAAGCTGACACCTCATGTATTTGCTCACTCAATTTTTACCAGTCTAGGACAGTGGAAGGAGAAAGACATTGGCTACATGAGGTTTAGTCAGAGGACTGAGCAAATTAACAAGGCTTAAAACTGAAACGAGGGTCCCGTTTCTAAGAAGACAAAGCTCTTAGCATTCAGATGGTAGCAGGCAGTTACTAAAGCAACTGTACGTTGTGAAAGTAAGTATCGCCTCCTGTTTAAATAAGTGAATTAATTTATTCATATTTGTACATTAAAATGTATACAATTCCAGACAGCATTACAGTTAGATTAACAAAAGCTAGTTTCAAAAAAGAAAATACAAAACTAAAAATTATTCTGGAAGCTTTGTTATTACAGAAGGGAAGTTTCAAGATCATGTAATTCCAATTTGGTGATATTTAGTGAAACGTGTTAAGAAAAAAATCAAGTGGATTCTATAAAACCATATCTAAGGCAGATTTTATTGTACATTGATTTTAAACATTTGGATAGAGGGAAAAACCTGAGATCTATACCCAAAAGCTATTCTCTGCAGAAGAGACATACACCTTTGTTTGCTTTCTGTGGCAAACAGTATATATAATTGTTACTACAAAAGTTGTGCTGTACATTAGCTGTAGTGCAGGTCACTTTCATATTTCATATTAAGTGCCAGTAAAGGCAATAAAGGTTTAACAAAATATACAAAGTCTTAAAAGGTGAGACTGTTTAAAGCATTAATTGTATACATATTGCACGCTATAGTGAATACTCATGGTTCAAAACAGAAATACATTGTGTTTGCCAGTTCTTACATAATGAACCACACTGGAATGAGAAAAAGTCAAGAGAAAGTGTTAACCAGTTGTCAAATTAGCACAGAGTGAGATGCAGGTCCTCCGAGGCTGGTGTCTGCTCTCAAGCTGCCAGCAGTTTGCTCTTTTCTTACTGGTCCCGAGACTCATAAAGAAGTTTAGTTGCCTAATGTGAAAGCGAAAAATTACTGTCAAACTGATTTCCTCCACAAACAGCATAAGGCTAAATGCATAGCAAGCAGCTGTAGCTTCTGTTTTCTTATGAACAAGGCCTTAAAATCTGCACATTAAGAAGAATAACAAAAAGAAAGAAAGCTCCAAGGACTTCATGCTCTACTGCTGCAGAGCACCCTGCAACTACTTTCTTCAGCCTTCTGTAAGTTTTGCCTCCCTTGCTTACCTTATGCATGGCTGCCAGCCAGCTTGCTGACAGCTTCTTGTTAGAGCTGAAGTCTTCACTGGCCGTAAATTTCATCTGTGTTAGCTCCTCTGATCCTGGTACTTTATACTGCAGAATCATACCTATGGCACGGGTATTGCCTCCTGAAAACAACAACAGAAATCCTGAATAGCAATGTTTTACCAACTAAATCAGCACAACCTCTTTTAGGTAATAATCACGTTTGGAGAGAGCATCTCAGCACTGACTTCAAAGCACTGACAACTGCAGGTGAACCAACAGGTGCAGCATCAGAGGAAGCAGTGACAAAAGGTGGACAGTGGGATGTGAATGTGCAGATGTGGTATTGCTTACTTCTCTCCTGCAATCACTGAGGCAGAACTTGTAAAAGTCACTGGTGCACACACTGAGAAAACCCTCATATTTCAGTATTACCATCTGTCTCAAATAGATAATGTGGTTTCATAACACAGCCTGCAGTTTCTAAACTGAATTACCGGTGTCCAGTAAGACCAGTATCAAAGAGGGATCCTTGCTTGATCCAAATCTGGCAGCATTTGGGAATTTGGCAAGAGTACCTGGCAACGGGCAACAATGTCATTTATTTCCTGAAGGAAATCCCTTACGAAAGACACATTGTTCTGACAACAGTGCAATAACAAGGTGCTTATGTCTCTCTAGCTGCTTAGAAATTAAGATAAACCAAACCAGATGCATAGAAATTGAACAGAAGCTTTGTTTAGAATAGCACATTGCTGCTCCGCATTCACTCTGTTGGGGAGCTCATTTACTGAAGTAGCAGAGCAGAAACTAAAGCCACAGCCACAGCATGCATACACAGGAGGACATTCTTACAAAAACTGCCTGCATGAGCAGAAAGGGTCCTGGAAGCCATTACCCTCATATCTAAAGGCCAAACAAAGACCATCTTGGTCAAAGCAACGTGATCAAAAGCACACAGTGTTTATAAACAGTTACTTCCACCTCTTGTGGGACAGACTGCAGTTCACCATCTTTATCACTGTCTACTGCATCTACCCTGTCAAACTAACTGCCATGCACTAGACAACAATACACAGGAAATACATTACTCATTTCTGGTGTGCACAATTCAGGAAACCTCTGTTGAAAGAGGGTGATGTGCAAAGCTGCGTGCCACTGAAGGTTATTTCTCATGTGTCCTCTACAGGGACAGACAATAGCACACGTGGTCAAAAAAAAGGACTCAAGTATTTTAGTTCTCCTCCCAAGAGTTACAAAACAATCATTCTCAGTTTATTAAATAGATGGGAAGGAATAATCAGTACTGAAACATAACTTGTCTTAAGTTGAACAGACACACATCAAGCAATAAGCTGACACTGCATAGGAAAGCAGATGGGAGAGGGTCATAACGGCATGCCGGAGGGAGCTGTGCTCACAAAAGGTACTGGTGATACCTTCAGTAATATGCTGGCTCTCCAGAAGGCTGGTGTAAGTGTGAATATCTTTTTCTACCATCAAGAAGGAAGGCAGGCAGGCAAAAAGATAAAGC
>JAOWBP010002559.1:44870350-44887212 GCA_028571105.1 Tragopan temminckii | reverse complement strand
TCTCCAGGCTGAACAAGCCCAGCTCCCTCAGCCTGTCTTCATAGGGGAGGTGCTCCAGTCCCCTGATCATTTTTGTGCCTCTCCTCTGGACCCTCTCCAACAGCTGTCTTTCTTGTACTGGGGCCCTAGAATCTCCTTAGGAACTGATCAGGCTGTGGTTTAGCATACTGGTTATACACACCTGTAACATGCCAACAAAGAGCCCATCAAAAGGCCCTGAACCATCAGAGTACTTTTAAAACTGAAAACTCAGCTTTTTTAATGTAATTGAAATGTGAATTCCTTTCTTGCATGTAGCTTTAATGCTGTGCAGACTTGTCCTGCCACCAGTCACATCCACAGGCAGTGAACAAGATCAAAGCTCACAGATAAAGCTTGAAAAAAAAACACAGTATCTCATCAAAAAGAAAATCAAAATCTGTTTTTAAGCATTTTCATCCTTATTTAGCGCAACAGAAATGCAGCTAAGAGATGGACTATTTTAATAAAATGCCAACCGCACACGTATCAGTCCTCAGAGGCATTCCAGTGTTGTTTTTAACGACTTGTTGTTTTTATTCTCTCTCAATAAGCTGGTGATACAGAATTAAGTGGCAAACAACAAACACAACAAGGAAGTGTTTTAAGGACAGAAAATGGCAGCGCAACAGCTTGACAAGAGGAATTAATCTTGCTATTTATCAGATGTTTTTTAACACAGCATTTTTATGGATGTAAGTGAGATCAAAACAACGTACACACGCAGTCAGTACTTGCCATTCATGAGCACTTTAAGCTGTTTGTCATAGAACTCTGTTTCTTTCTGTGAGATGAGGGCACATTCAGCACACTGGCGCACAGGATCCACAAAGCACATGCGAGGCAGAGGCACTTTTTTACTGCAGCACTTGTCACAGAAGCACTTTCCACATCTTCGGCAGTGATGCTGAGCGTGAGAGAATGTTTTATTTGTTTACAGAATAAATGGTTGGGGAATAACGTAGTAAAGTTCTTACATTAAACATCCTCCTACCCAACAACCAGAAGTTTCTCAGCTGTGAAATATTCACAACGAAGGGGCAGGACAGCAGCCAAGAGGTAAATGGCAATCTAACTGCTGTAGTGGTGGGAAGAACTCTCTGAAGATGGAGCCCTGAGAGTGGTGTGCAGCATTAACAGCACTGCAAGCTTTTGCTGGCACTGACAACACGCCTCTGAAGCGGACCAGTGAGATGCTGAAAGGATTTTACCCAAAGTGCAGTAAATCCTTTCCTTGCCTGACAATAAAAATGGAGAAGAGCAGTTTCTAGGTCCCTTCTAAGCTTCAACTGCAGATTCTGTTCTTCTTCCTCTAAACTTGTTCTCAAATGTTTCCCATGGAAAAAGCTACAGAACTTCACAGCTTAAACCTGAAGTCCTCTCTCTGTCAGAAATGTTGGGCAGCACAGTGCAAATCCAACCACTATAATGTAATGCTAGTTCAAATCACATCTGGCAAAATCAGCACAGCTTCAAAAAGTGGCTTCTGCTCCAATCACTCCTGGGGTGTGGAGCGGAGCCCTGGCAGCTCTTCCTGATGCAAGCTTTCAGCAGATGACAGCAGCTCGTGTCAGAACAAGTGTTCCCAGGCGAGCAGGACCTGCTTTGTGGCTCATAGCAAGCCTCAACTGCTTGACACAAGGAAGCGATACGCTGCACTTCTGATGGCTGTTAAACTTCCGAGTGTTACACAGTCTTCTGAAGTACCTGCTACACTTGGCTACCTCCATTTATTTCCCAAAGTTAACAGAAGTTAAATACAGCAGCCTAAGGAATTACTGCTTTGCAGCCTTACATTACTATGTCCGCTTTAAGATTTCTCCTTCCTTCTCTCTTCAAAAAATAGATGAAAAACCATCAACTACGTCAGTGCATTTCAAGTCCCACTTCCAGCAGCACACGCTAACAGAGTGTCAATGCACTCACACAGAGGAACGTTACTCTCTGTTAAAATCAGTGCTGGCTTTTCCACGAGGCCGCACAACCCCCGTGGTCAGCAGAACGTTTTCTGACCATGAGACAGATCCCGTTTTGCTTTTAGAACAGAGGGACAATCCGGCTTTCAGCTCTCCCCATTGTAACAACTGAGCTCTTTCATGTCAGACTGTAATTCATCACACCTGAGAACATCGTTAGTTCACACTGCCACAACTAATTCCATGTCTGAAAGCGGAACCGTGTTCATTAATTTGGCTTCAGTGTCAGTGCTGATGTTGGCAGCCCACTCCAGCACGAGCTCCAACGTGTCCTTTTCATGCAAACCCAGCTGGTAGCACCTGGCACTCTCAAAAAACCCAAACTGTGTGGTACAAACTGAGCTAAAGGAATGTCACAGAAATGGAACTTAGCGAGAAAAACTCGTCCTCTACCCAGAAAAGGCAGAACAGAACGGAAAACTATTATAACATCCATTACTCTCGGCATGAAATTCTACTCAATCATCTACATTTCATATCAGAAGTCCATACTGGCACGTTGCAACAGTTAAAGCTTTATATTTTGTCAATTTCTCTTACCTTTCTAGTTATGAAGTCAAACTTCGTATCACACTGCATACATCTCGGGCACTAGAAAACAGTACAAATTAACGTTAACCTGTAAGATTTGCCAGCACCATTTGCCCTAAGGAGTACTGCATCTTGCCAGAATGGCATTTCAGATATCTTTAACACGTTTCCTTGTGTTTGGGTCTCCACAAAGGCACATATTCATAGTTGCATTCTTTCCTGAGTTTTACAGCTGTAGAAACCTAAACTCTTGCAGCCAGGCCATCACAGAGTTCAGCTGAATGTCATCTCTGTGCTCTGCCCTAGGCTGAGCCACTGCTATTTGCTTAGCACAACATCATCACCGTTTGCTTCTAATTAATACATTTCAATACCAAACTCTTTATCTTCTAAGAACTCTCTCCGGTTACAGCAGCTTCAGGAGTCTATTTCTGTGGTGAAACAGAAGTCCCCTTCTCAATCACCACCCCATGTTGTACAGCTACAGCCAGGAAAACAGCAGCTAAGGAGAAGAACCTCCAGAAACATTTCAGTTTCTTGTAACTCCAGTTTTATATAAAGCATTCACATACCTAAACAAAAGGCTTAACAGATCAGTAACAGCAGTCGCTGTAATGGAGCAGAAATAACTATGCTGCAATATCTGGTACAGGAAACTGTTTCTCAATCCTGCACAAAACAGAACTAGAAGTGCTCCTGCACTGTTTCACGTAACTGAGCTCACCCCCAACCACCTCCCTTCTCAATGGCTCCATAAAAGCTGCTTCTCACAGACACTGACTGTGATCCACCAGCATTCGGCACCTGCAGTGCCAAGGTTTGCTCTGTACTGCTCTACAGCTAATGCCACATTTTGGTCTACGCTGACCTTGGTTTACTGATTTAAGTTTTGACACACTTCATAGTTTGGGAGCTGGGCATGGCAAGAATTTCAAAAGACCCTGAGTTTACCAGGAGTCCAATTCATTTTCTTTAAAAAAAAAAATCTGTACCTCTGGACAGAAATCAGAAAGCACGAGCCACAAACCAGGGAGAGAATGCTCTTCTACATCCCATCTTGAATAGGTTTCACAGATAACATTAGCTTAAGGTATACAGGTTGCTCTTCAGCAACTAACAGAACTATCCTTCATATTTCATACTGACTTTGTAGAAGAGTATTCCTAACCTCCAGACCAATTCCAATACCACACCCAAGGCACAGCGCAGTTACAAATCAGAAGGAGATGGCACGTGCTAGCAGCTATCACAGCGGGGTTTTGGTACTGAGCTGTTCCAATCCAAGCAGCCTCAACATGTTGTTCCTTCGTGGCACTTCTGCTTTAACCATGAGAACCCATCTGCATCACAACTTGGCCTGGGAAGAGCTCGCAAATGGAGAACATCTTTAAAGGTAAATCCTTCCCATTCATCCTTATGACACAGGCAGGCAGGATTGCTCAAGTCTGGCATCACATTTACAGAGAACAAAGCAAGGCACTTGAGCTACTTTTCACATCTTCAAGGCACAGGCTCTTCAAAACTACTGCCGCAGAACCAAGAAGACAGAAAATAAGACATGAAATAAAAATTAATATAAAATCATTAACATATTGATTTCACAATCAATGGTATCAGATTACTTCATACACCAAGATGAAAATGGAAGAGCAACCAGATGCTGGGTGCTGGTAATAATGCAGGAGCAACGAGAACCGGTTACGAGCCGAGAGGAACTTCTGATGCAGTTGCTGAAGTGTCATAAGGAATTAGTGCAACATTTTAGATCCAGACAGAAGGGGGAACACTGCAGATAGACAGGAAGCTAGAGTTACACTTCATATATTTGCATATACAATAACAACCTGACGTGAGAGGCGATGCAAGCCTACACCTGGTTAAGCACATTAACACAGCGACTGTGTGACAACTTGAAGGTTTGCAAGCTCATCAACACAGGTGTCGTAACACGCCCAGCCAGAACGATGCCAGTGGGAGATGCCTTCTGATAATACTGTAGCCACACGTGACCAATCCTCCGCCTGAACTGCAGGAGTTTGCTGGCAGTAGGAGAGCAGCTCTGTCACACGGCCACATAAAGCACAGCTCCACTCTGCTGCAAGCCCAGAGCCCCACCAGCAGCTCCCCTCACACACCCCTGTTAGGTGTGTGCTCCTCAGCCATGTGGGATCTGGGACGCAGGTGGATCTTGACAGCTTTGGCCACCTCTGCACCCTACCAGCATTCTTACTGCAGCATTTCCTCTGTAGGAACATCATCAGTCGAGTTCTACTGGTGATTAACGCATTTTTAGATACATCAATTCTTAAATACGTATCTAACTAGCTTAAATAAACCCTACCACTAACCCCCAAAAAACTCTCAGTCGAATTAAGATAGCACTACATATTTGAGTTAAAAGCACTTTTTTTTTTTTTAATGGNNNTCGCTAAAACATCAAGCCACGTTCAACGCCAGGGAGGAAATTACTTTTAGCGTAAGATAACCAACCATCCCCGGAGCTGCCCGGTGCCGGGCTGGATGGGACCCCGGGCAGCCTGAGCTGCGGAGGGCCGCCTGCCCACGGCACGGCTGGGGCTGGGTGGGCTTTGAGGTCCCTCGCAACCCAACCGTTCTGCGATCGCGTGAGCCGTATTCCAGCTACGCCCAACGTCCGCCAGCCCGCAAGTCTGCAGGCAGCAGAGGCCGAGGTACGCGCCGTGCGGAGCCGGACCCGGCTGGGCTGCAGGAGGCACGGGCAGCCCCGTCCCGCTGCAGGGCGGCGCTTTCTTCCTCGCCCCCAGCCGGGAGGAACGGCTCCGCTTAACGAGCGCCTGCTTGCACTCACGGAGCCTCACGAAACTCCTTCGCAGCTGGGGCCGCACGCAAATTAAACGCTGGCGCCAGTCCACGCCGCAGCGCGGCGGCAATAAGCAAACAACCGGCGCTAAATAAACAGCCGCCAGCGCCGGGCCGCGCGAGCGGGTAACGACCGACGCGCGTTACGCCGAACCCAGACGAACGTGGCGCTTACAGAGCGGACGGAACGAGCGCCGAGCGGCACAGCCGACCGAACCGCCCCGACCGCCCGGCGCGAGGCCCTGGAGGCGCAGCGCCGGCCGGCCTCCCCGCCCGCTTTACGCCCGACGCGGCCCCGCACGCGGCCCCGGGGGCGCGCAGGCTGCGAGAACCCCCCGCCCGCCCCCGTACCTCCTTGTCGGGCACCCAGGGCGGCTCGTCCAGGCCGAAGGGGCTGCGGGCGGAGCGGTGCTCGGGCCCCATGCGCAGCCCGCTGAGGGAGCGCACCAGCTTCTTGGCGTCGCGAGCCTCGCAGCCCGACATCTTCCCCCGACGCCCCGCCGCCGCCGCTACTCGCCCCTCGGGACTGGCAGCGTTGCCACCCAATGACCGCGCGACCCGCTCGGGACGGGCGCGGCGCTAGACCAATAGGAAGCGGCGTCTCGCCGGTCCCCGCCCCCCCGCTCGAGAGGACCAATAGAGACCGCCCGCACACTTGCAGCCAATCCTGCATCGTTCGCGGCTGAAGGCGGGCGTGTTATTCCGTCCTCGGCCCTCTGGGGGCTCGCTGCGCGTGCGCAGAACGAGCGGCCGGCCTCGCAGCCCGGAAATGAGGGGCTCCCCGCCCAGCCTCCCGGAACAGCGCCCTACCGGAGCGGGGGGCGCCCCGCCCGGCCCTTGGCTGCGCCGGGGAGCCCGGGCCGTGAGGCGCTCCGATAGGCCGGCAACCAGTGACGTCGCGAGCGGGCTGCCCGCCGATTGGCTGCGGCGGCTTCGGCGCGGAGGTCGTAAGGCCTGGTGAGGGGACGCACCGGGGTGATCTCGGGTTGGGCCGCGCGGCGTCTCCGCCGCTGCCCGTAGCCGGCGTCCGCCGCGCTAAGCGCCTCGGAGACCTTCCGGGCAGAGGCCGGAGTAGCCACGGATAATTTCAGCGAGCTTAAGCTCCCGTCAGAATGCCGCGTTGAATAGGTGCCGCCCAGCAATAGCGCTCGTCTTTCCCTCCGCGCTCCGCCTGCCGCCAGGCCCCATGGCAGCCGCCGCGCCCCGCGCCCCACAGGTGAGTGCCCGCGCGGCCTCCTGCCGTATTCGTGCGACTGCCGCTGTCGTAAAGGCGGCGCGCTCGACAGTGCCGCGCCTTACGGCACCGGGTGGTTCCGGCGCTAAGGCGGTGCGCTGGGATGAGGCGCTGAGCGGGGCGGTCGCGGCGTGCTTCAGTGTGGGATCCGCGATGTTCCCGCGAAGTGTCCGCGTTGAATCATGCTTACGTTTCATCGCGCGTACACCTGACTTAACAAATAACAATTCCCTCGTGCTCTGTTCACCCCAGTGCCGTATCGGGACATGGACTGGGACCAGTTTGACCTGAACCCGAAGGTGATTGCTGCCCTTAAGAAAGGTAACGCGCCCTGGGGACGCGAGCTGCCGTCGTGTAGCTGCCTGTGTGGGGCCGCGTGTCATTTAATATTTCCTAAGCAAGTATGCTGAGTAATTAGATGGCTTTTCGCCACGTGCCAGTGGTCATTTTCCAAATGCCGTGGCGTTCATTTGATCCATTCAAAGTAAAGGTTACCCGCACAGAACGTGCCGTACCTAAACCTCAAGGAAACGAGCAGTGTGAAGGCAGAAAGCTTTTGTGCAGCACTGCGATGCAGTGCGGAGTATTTATAAAGCTTCTCTTCATTTCAGCTGACATAAAATCAATAAAAGAGGTGTTAAATCTTTCTGGAGCAGACTTGCAGAGGTTGATGAAGCTGTCCAGTGCGGACGTGGAGTGTTTGCTAAAAACGGTCTCTCGCGCTCTGAGGAAAAACTGTGTGCTTACAGGTAATAAAGTCAGTATATAAAAAAACGTTCTGTGTAAACCTGGAAATGCTGTGATGGTGAGCAGATGTGAGCTTGGTTCCTCGCTGACACACTGATGCGGTTCTGAAAGTGAAAAGTTGAGTTGTGCCGTAGTTAGTTATGTAATTACCTTAAGGGCAGCTCCTGTGGGACCTTGAAAGCAGATGGAATTTTATCAAAGCCATTCTTTGGGACCAAGCCAGCTTAAAACAGCAAAATAATTTCCCAGTCTGGAAAACGTGATTGGAGGAACACAAGATTTTTTTTTTTCTTTCCCTCCTTCTTTCAATAATTTCCTTTTGCGCCAAGGCTGGTTGAAACGCTTGCATGGTATGTTATAAACTATGTAAACTGATTTTTATGTGATCACTTACTTCCAAATGAAGCTGGATCTGATAGCTCTCCCTGCAGAAATGCTTCATGGCTGCTCTGCTATCAGAATCTCTTTCCTTGTGGGCTGCATTTAGCTTTAGGCCTTGGCCAGATGCCAGCAGTGCTGTTTCACAGTCAGCAAGATCTTCCCCAAGTGTAGCTCCCCACAGAGACTCCTTAGAGGCAAAGAAAGGAAAAGGTTTTTCAGCTCGGGGTAATTTCTTGGTTTTTAAACAGGCATTCAATCGGTAGGTTCTGTGAGGAAGCCTGGACTGAACTGGGAAATTCTCCGTTGACAAAGGAGGCATCCCTTGTAGGTGCAAATCTACAGCATCAATATCTGTACTGTGTCACTGTGTGTTAGAAGGATACTAAGTGAATTTTTCTTTCTTCCTGTTTATTTTTTTTAATCCTTTAAAAAACCATACAGCACTTCAGCTCTACCAAGATAAGGATTGTTTCTCCTCCCAGTGCCAGAAGCTAAGCCTGGGATGTTCAGTGCTTGATGACTTGTTGAAAGGTGGCATTCCTTTAGTGGGAATCACAGAACTTGCTGGGGAAAGTTCTGCTGGGAAGACTCAGATTGGTTTGCAGCTGTGTCTCTGTGTGCAGTATCCTTACAGATACGGTGGATTAGAGTCAGGTAAGTATTGACATGTAAATATTGATTGATTTGCCATTTGGATGAATGTACTGTCTGTAAGAATGTTAAACAATCACAGAATGGTTTGAATTGAAAGGAGCCTGAAAGACCACACAGTTTCACCCCCATGCCATGGGCAGGGCTGCCCCCCACCAGCTCAGGCTGCCCAGGATTCCAGCCTGGCCTTTTGCACCTCCAGAGATGAGATATCCACAGCTCTCTGGGCAGCAGTGCCAGGGCCTCAGTGCCCTCACATGGAAGGATTTACTCCTGATGCCATCGGTGTGATTTGGCAGCAGTCTTACTCTTCCTTCCATGCCGCACTGGGTTTAATCTAATGGGCAGAAATTGCACTTCAGGTGACCCTACTTTGGTTTAAGTTATGTCATTAATCAGAACAGAAGCAGATACATTCTGTTCAATTCCTTCCTGTGTTAAAGTGCACCGTGCACCACTCTGGGGTGGGATTTGGAGTGCTGTAATGTGGGCACTTCAGTTAAATTAGAACCTTTTGGTCTCTGTGTCAGTGTGGTCAGAAATTAATTACTGCTTTGGGAGTACAGGTTTTTATCCTATTTTCCAAAGTTATGCTTTGGTGAAAGGTAAGAGCTCTTGTCAGGCTTTTAGATGCTAAACCGTAGCAGCAAAGTGTGAATTGCCAACTTTAGGCTTTGTGGTTTTTCCAGGTTTTTTTTTCCAGTACAACTGGCAAGTTTGGTATTGCTTGTTGAGAACAGCTACGTTTTAGAGGTGGGCAAGGTGCAGAAGGCTGATGGAATTGCTGGAGATGGTCTCCTTCCTCCTTAGATGGAAATGTTGAATTACATTTCTTTACACAGTATAGATTTATTGTGTATTTTCTTTGCTTGACTTCATGCTAATCCTGTTTACAATTCTCAGTTCTAGAAGGCTGGCAGTAAACCAAGAAATTAGGACATCCTTTGCCTGAAGGTTATCCTTCTGCCATTCTAAGGTTATGGTCTATTGCATATTGGCTGAATTTATTTTCCATGCCCATATTCATGAGTAATACATGAATGTAATGTGACATGCATATCCATGTTAGAATTCTGAATTAGAAAAAAATGTTTGCTACTGCTTCTTGTTAACAGGGCTGGTTTGGTGCATGGCAGGTTGGGTTCATGGGACTGAAAATTCTGACTTTGTGTGACAATCTCTTGCAGTTCTTGAGGGTGGGGTTTGGGGTTGAAATTGAAGAAAAATATAACCCACTTGTGGGACTGCAAGAAAAGATGTTTATAGGATCACTGAAGATGACTGATTTCTTAAGTGTATCTCCCACCTTCCTTCTGAGAAGTGAAAAACACCCTGACTCTTGGGTTGCTGGTGGTGATGAGGCTTTCCTAGTAAGCTGTAAACAGGAGGATGCCGTGGGATTTTCTGTTTGTGTACCAATCTCTTCTTATTTAGGTTATGGCAATTTATCTATCCTTTAAGATGTGTGAATAGTATTCAGTGCTTTGGAGTCACGATAAGGCATCAGCCTTTGATACTGAGTTGAGTAGTTCTGGTTATTTTGGTTTGCCTGGGCCGCGCTGAGTGAAGAGGAATTCTCTTGGGCCGCATAGCTCGCTCCAAAAGTAATGCTTCCTATTTATATCTGTGGAACTTACAACAGCCACAACGAGCAAAGTAACACTGTTTGATAGGACAGATTCTCAGCTACAGAACGCCGTTTTTCAGCACAGTCACCACGTTCAGCTGCGCGTTTTCACCAGCAACGAACAAGAGCCGTGCGCTGCACTCATGACAATCAGCAGCAGTGGTGGTGACCCAGTGTGACCGCTGCTGAAATGCACCGCCCACTGCCTCGCTGTGCTCACAGCCGCTGTTTGCTGTCTGTAAACGTTCAGCAAGGGTCAGTGAATGTCAGCGGGCGCCATTTTGTCTGCATGGAGGAATTCAGTGACGCTCCTTTGCTCCATACGCACTTCCACCATTTTGGTCAGACATCATTTTGTCAGACTGATTTTTGTAAAAAAGCAGATGCTCTCTCCGTAAGTCGGTATCTGTGGTAAAGAAATGGCTGTCTGTCTGAATTAGGAAGTGCTGTGCTAAAGGTAATCAGCTGTGAATAAGAACGGTAGTTGGGAAGTCTAGAATGTTTTACTCCAGGGGTTCCTTTAGCCTAAGGATATCTCAGCACAAGTTAGCGTGGCTTTCATTAGTTTGAAATTCAATGTTGCAAGCCATAATTGGCTCATTGGAGCAAATATTGATGCTGAATACATGTAACATCAAATTCGTTACAGAGGTTTCTCTTGACTTGCTGATGTTTTAGAAACTGAAAATCTGACTGGGAGTACGTGAAGTGCAGTGATTTCTAAAAGAATTTATGGAGGGATTGAGGAGAACTGAGCCTAAGAAGTTTAGTGCCAAAGAAAATTAGGCTTTTTATTAAGAAAATACTGCATGTTTTTATTTTTCTTCTCCAACATCTTTGATGTGTGCAGTTAATTTTCTCAGTAATAACGCACACTTGTTAACCAGAACCCACAGTAAAACTGTATGGACGTTGATTGTGTGATGTGATTGAACATCATACATCACACATGTAATTGATTGAACTATAATCTTTTTGTATCTAATGTGCAGTTTTAAAGAAGGGTTATTACTCTCTGTGGGTTGAATACATTACAGTGCTTGTCATCATCCCAGCCAGGCAGGCAGACGTTCAGCAGCCGTGCAGGAAGAGTGTCACCTAGTGGATTGCTGGGGAGCACAAAATAAAACTCTCAGCAGGCGACAAAAAGCACCTGGCAGCTACAAGAAAGTCACAGTGGTGGTGGTGATGTTCATCATCAATTCAGTATGGGTGCCAAAAAAGTAAAATGAATTTCCAGTTAGGTATGCCTAGCTTGTGAGTGCATAATTCCTTATTTTGTTTTCGTACAGTTAGGAAAACTGTCCGTGTAGAAGTCATGCTGCAGAAACAGGATGCTTTCTTGATTGCAGGAGCTGTCTACATTTGTACAGAAGATGCATTCCCAAGTAAACGTTTGCAACAGCTGATAGCTCAACAGCATAAGCTGCGTGCAGATGTGCCACCTGAAATCATACAAAGGATCAGGTTTGGGAACAGTATCTTTGTTGAGCACGCAGCAGACTTGGTAAGTCCCAGCACAGCTTACAAATATGTGATCGCAATGCTGTAATCCAGTAATAGAGGAGTTTTTTGTTGCAGGAGACCAAAACAGCTGCGTATTATCCCTGGCTATTTTAATCACAGATCCAAATCTCAGCCAAAATCAGGACACAACTTTATTGCAGCTCCTTCACTGATTTTGGAGAGGGAATACCAATGAATATGCAGAAGGTTCTGTGTGTCCAGAGTAACTTGCAGTACAACACCAGAGTAAACTGAAAATGTGACAGGCAGAAGGAAGGAATGCAAAAACCAGTGCCTAGAATAAGTAATGCACAGCATAACTGCAGTGCAGCTGTCTTGCCACGCCTCTCCAGTAGACTCATAGTAGTTTTAGAAGGAAAAAGTGCTGACTTCTTGCAGTTTGGGTTGTGATCCTTCAGTGGCTGTGAGTACACTGTTTGCTGATGGAACGCTGAAAGTTTTGTTTTCTGTAAGGCTCGAAAGTAGCACTTGTTAGAACATTCGAGCTGTTGGAGAAGAGGTAAAACATTGCTTGCTGGAAAGTGGAGCAGCTGCATGGTAGATGATTACAATTCACATATGGCAGGGCATCGATTCTGTTGGTGTACATATGTGTGTATCAGGATACATAGGGAGTTTTTTTCCCCTCGTTTAAAAAAATCGAATGTCTTTGATGTTATAATGTCTACCGTTTTGAGGGAGAAAAAAAAAACAACCATAAAACAACAGTTAGTGTAATAGAATGGATCTTACTGCAAATCAGACTCAAAATCACAATTCAGTTGTAAAAGCTGTGGAGAGCTGAAGTGGCAGCAATCAGAAGAACTGAGACTCACATGATCACCTTTTTGGCCATATTGAAACAAGTTGGCCAGAAGCTGAGACTGTCACCACGTGCTTGCTCTCCTTTATATTCAGCTGCTGGAAACCACTGGGCTGCAAGACCCTTTTATCTAATACTTGTATGAAAGAAGTTGCATGCTGCAGAGTATTTGTGTTAAACTACCTACAACTGCCATCTCTGGTGGTTTCACAGTATTCAATTACTGAAACAGCAGTTCAGTCACTTCTGTTTGGGATGTTTAATGCTGGTCTTGAGTTCTCAGTATTGCAGTGAGAACCATCCCGCAAAACAGGAATTGCTCAGGATTTGTATGACTGCATTCTTGAGATTTTAAGATGTCTGTACATACTTTAAAACAGCTGTGAATAACTGCAGTAGGTTGCACATGAGCAGCTTGTCTCCAGCTTTTTTATGTAAAATCATAAGATACCTTCTAAAAATAGTGAGACTTCAAATTTGCAAACTGGTTTTATGAGTAGAAACGCCACCAGCTTCCATTTCAGTGACGAGAGCTGTAGTTACCATCTCGATTTTACAAATCTGAACTGTTCTGATGCTGTCTGTTTGCATTCTGGGGACAGGACACCTTCCACAACTGCATTACGAAGAGGCTTTCCCTCCTGCTCACAAGAGGCTTGGTGCGGTTGGTGGTCATCGATTCCATTGCTGCTTTGTTTCGATGTGAATTTGGAGCTTCAGATTCTGTTCTGAAGGCTCGCTATTTGCAGACGTTTGGAGCACAGCTCCATGGCTTAAGCACCCGATTCAGGACTCCAATAATGTGCATTAATCAGGTATGGCATCAAAATGAACGTCCTTCAAGGCTATGTTTTGATGGGTGCGGACTCTGAGAGTTGGAATGGAGATGGGTAGTTTTGTGATCTAAGTCTAACTCTCTGAGCATCCTTGAGGGATCTGACAAATGGAGGAGGTAACATGCTACAGGTGGCCTTTTGGTGGTTGTTTTAAACTAATTCGCTCTCTAGTAGAAATTAAATTCATATACACTATAGCTAGCAGAAGTTGCTTTTAGTTTGCTTTGAAAGAATATGGTTTTTTCTAACTTGGCTTAATACACAATCTGGTAACCTGAATTTTGTTGGCTTTACTCCCTGCCCTTCTGTTCAGTGAAATCAAATCCATAAGAGCAGCTCAGCTACAAATGTTGTTGTTCTACTTCAGGTGACCGATGCTGTAAGTGAGTCAGAAGCTGTGCAGTGTGGCTACAGGTGAGTCATCCACCACAGAAATGTAACAGCGCTGCACAGGGCAGCATTTAACCACCGTGCCTTCCTGCAGCTCCAGCACAAGCTACTTCTGCACACTAACAGCAGTGGTGCATTTATGCAGCAGTGCTGAATTTGCTGGTGGCAACAACAGCTGTTGTGCTGTACAGTAGAGGAAACCACCATGTGTGGTTGCTGTCTCAGCAGCAAGTTCAGGGCCAGGTTCCCTGCAGCACTGCTGCACTCACTGCACAAAAGGGTTTTGTGTCTCTTCTCTTTGGTAGAATTGCATGCATCTTCTGTCTGCTTAGAAAAACAGCAGCCAAGCCTTATGGATTGTTTTTGTTGCTTAAGGAAAATGGTCCAAGTACCTTTTGACATTAAGATGTTAATGAGACTCAAGCACATACATTTATTGTTTGAATCCTACTAAGCTTGATATATTAGATAAATTGGGAGCTACATCAAGTGTGTTTCAGTAGAGCAATTCTAATGTAGTTTTGTTCCAACAGAAGCCAAGATATTCCATATGAAATTCATACATGCAGAAATCTGTACTGCTTTCTTTATAGTACTGCTGACAGCAGAGTCTCTCCAGCACTAGGAATAACTTGGGCAAACCAGCTGCTAATGAGACTGATGGTCAGCAGAGTGCCACAACCTGAACCGTCACCTGGAGCTGTGTCACAGCACCCTGCAAGCATGAGGACTTTAAGAGTAGTGTTTGCTCCTCATCTACCTCCATCCTTCTGCTGCTATACAGTAAGATTGGAAGGTGTGAAAGGAATGAAGTAAGTTCTTTCTGCAGTATAGTAGCCTGTTCCAAAAGTGTGTTGAACCTGCTTTGCTTCCTAAAGCAGAGAAAGGGATGCTGAAATACATAAAAGGTGATACGATGACAACATTAAGCTTGTTTTTTACATTGTGCAAAGATGCTCTTTTTGTATCTGGATATAAGTCCACCAGCCTCTCCTTGTGAGATAAGTGTTTTGGAGAATAATCCTTACTGCAGGGCTAACCAGCACCTTCAGCTGTGTTCATCCACACAGCCGCTGCTCTCCTCAGAGACTTTTATCAGAGCTTTGCATGTTTTTCTTCCCATCTTTGTGCTGTTTATTACATCTTTTTCTGCTGGCCTCAAGACTAACTACTCTGGGTGCTTTTTCTAATCATTGCTGCATTCAGGGTGAAGGACAGCCAGATGAACTTATTTGTCCACACTTTCCAAAGGCCTTAAAGCTTCCTGTGTTTGGTGGGTGGGTGCTGTGATCAGCAGGTGATGCTCACTTGTATCATACATCTATTAAACTTTCACACATTTCCTTCTTCCATCTCACCTCTTCTCCTCCTCCCCCAAGGTTGCCCAATCTGTATTTGTAAGTGACCACAGTAATTTTTTAAATTGTTTTTTAAAATAAAATCCAACGATGAAGCTCTTAAGTCTTTGTGTACTCAATCTAAAGAAAAAATACATCAGATTTCAATAGCTAATAGCCCCAAGTACCTCAGTCTTCAAATCCTGATGTTTCATGCAGCATAGCTACCACTAGAATTATTCTCCCAATTGCTGGCCCAGCTCCCAGTACGTTTGTCTGGTATGTTGCTCATCCTATTGTAACAGTTGGTGAATTGTAATTATATATATATACACACACACACACAATATGTTTTTAAAGCCACAGATGTGTGCAGCTGATTAATAGCAATCAATCAACCCCCAGCCCTGAGCCTGGTTCTCTGGGCATTGCATTCAGAGCAGGCTGCTGACATACAGGCTACTGTATGTCTTAGGGCTCAGCAGTAATAGCTGCAGTTTCTGCCCCTTCTGTCAGTCACACTCACCACCAGTCTGCGGTCCAACACGCTGCACATGAGAATGGCTTTGGGGGTATGAAGACCAGACATCCCCAGTGATTTGGGGAAGCATCTACCCCAGTCAGTCTGGTGCTAACGCTGCTGAAACACACAAGCTTGAATAAATGCAGTTTAGGAACCTTCCCTTTATACAGCTTTATTCATCTTTGGATTTCACAACCGAGATTTGTTTCTATACAGGAAAAATGGAACTAATTTTTACACAGATTTACATTCTAGAATGTGTTGAGTATATTCATTTTTACCCTGTGAGAGCATTTTAAATATTTTTTACACTTGGAAAAACTTTTAAACAGCTTCAAATTAATCTTCAGCTCCGTGATGTGTTTCAAGGGACCTTTTTCAGAAGGAACATACCGAGTTCTGGGAACAGATTGCTCTTGAGAAGTAAAAGCAGGTTAATTTGTAAAGATAAAAAAGAGACACGGAGGATATATTTAGAAAGCAGATGTAGTAAAACACAAAACGATCTCATTACAAGTTTTGTGATGAAATGACAGTGAGTACTATTTGTAACAAATGCCATTTGTTCTGGGGTGAGACGAACGGGACCTCCAAACTGGATTTCTTCCATTGCTGTAACCAATAGTAATGAGACACGCAGAGCAAAATACTGCATCTTCAAGCCAATCTTAGAAAGCTTTAAGTTTGTAATCAGATATGAAATCCACACACCAAAAAATAGATATATAAAACCAAAACTATTTTCCTCAAAATGACAACATTAAAAAATATTTTTTCTTCACTACTGACCTTAGCTAATCAGTGAACTGAGACTATCAGAATGGTTTGAAAAACATCAAATGTAAATGTTCAAAACCTACCTCGAAATCACTTAGGAAAACCCCAACGCTGATACAAACATTTCTATGTCTGTGACAATGTAAAGTTGCTATAAGGAAGCAAAACATCACAGCATCACATCTTTTAACGTTTGTTCTCTCAGTAGAGGCTGACATAACCCAAATGCCCTGCTCTTAGCAGCTGTCAGACAATACATCACTAAGACTGGAGCTCCTCTCACAGTAAACACACTTTTGATGAAGCACTGCTCATCTTTTACTACATACTTGCAACACACTTTCCAAAACTACTGGACAAATATTTCTTAAGCTTAAAACCAATTCTAATTTACTACAGTTCTGGAAAGTTCGGGAACTTTTGTTTCGAGAAAAGATACAAACTCAGATGCATCCCATTGCTTTTCTATTGCTTAACTGCTGTGCCCCATCCTTGCAGCACTACAAGCACAGCCATCAGAGCAGCCCAGTTACTCCTCTGGAAGAGCTGATCATGAAATAGTTGCATTTTACACTAAGAACTAACAATCCAAACTCAAGAACAGAGGTTGCCAGTGTTGCTGAAGACTACTGCACAACCAGAGAGAAAGGCAAAGGCAGCTTTCTGT
>JAOWBP010002559.1:44838932-44852978 GCA_028571105.1 Tragopan temminckii | reverse complement strand
GTGCAGTTTTGGGCCCTTCACTACGAGAAAGACATTGAGGCCCTGAAATGTGTCCAGAGAAGGGCAACGAAACTGGTGAGGGGTCTGGAGCTGGTCTTATGTGGGGCAGCTGAGGGAGCTGGGTTGTTTAGTGTGGAGGAGGCTCAGGAGAGACCCTATTGCACTCTACAACTTCCTGAAGGGAGGTTGTGGTGAAGAGGGGTTTGGCCTCTTCTCCCAGGCAACAAATGGGACCCAAGGAAATGGCTGCAAGTTGTACCAGAGGAGGTTTAGGTTAGCCATAAGGAAGAAATTTTTCTCTCAGCAAGTGGTCAGATACTGGAATAGCCCTGCCCTGGGAGGTGGTGGAGTCGCCGTCCCTGGTAGTGTTCAAGAGGCATCTGGATGAGGAGCTATGAGATATGGTTTAGTGCTTGTGGTAGCAATGGTAGTGGGAGGACGGTTGCACTAGATGATCTTGTAGGTCCTTTCCAACCTTGTGATTCTATGATTAGATTCTTCTCAATTCACAAACTAATAAAAAATGAATTAAGACAATATAATCTTTTTGTAATTACTGAGAGTCTTGAAATATAACTTATTACACATACATGAAAAACTGTTATGCCCCCCTCAAACTGCATTAACATCTCATGCTATTATTAGTCAGCATCCTTGAACCTGAATGTTAGTAACTAGCCTCTGAGTCCAGCCATGAGAAAACTGGAATGTTTCTTAAATGCATCTCAAGAGGCAAAAATTTAGCTCAGTTCTGATGTGTCCAAATGAGTAATTCTGAAGCATCCAGATAATGCGCTTACTCGGGCATACTGTGACTGTTACTGTAGCACGCATTAGTCACAAAACAGAACCACAGTACAGTTGGAAGGGACCTCTGGAGATCACCTAGTCCACTCTAAATTAACAATTCCTTCCGTCAATTTTTACTTAATAACTACTTTCAGTTTCTGTGCTAAACTTGAACAATGGAACAAAGGAAAAAAACTCCACACATTCCACTAGCAAATCTGACTCAAGACATTTTTGATTCAATGATGCAATGAGCTCAGTCATAGTATTGTTGCTTGAAGGTTTGCTTCAATAACAGCAGAGAAAAAAATCCCTCATGCCTTAGAACGAAATGAAAACAAAGCATGCATGAAAAGCAAGTATGATGCAAGCGGAAATTCCTGTTTCTCTTCTTCCAAGATAAGATGTATGTTCTCATTCATACAAGATTAACATTCTTCAGGCTGTAGAAACTCAAATAATGTGTAAGTGTAGCAGTTTTAACTTTGCTTTCTTATGCCAGACAGAAAACTCAAGGCCCAGGTATTTGCACAGTCTCTTTTTCACTTCTGACCTTCTCTACAGGTTTTGCTGGGGCAGGGAGAGCAGCAAGCCAACTGAAAGTATAAAAAGAAAGGTGACCTACACTAGATCTCATCAGCCTACATTAAAAGCAGCCTCAGGATTGCAAACTGCTGCCATCTGCACTCCTGAAAGCCAGCCTTAGGCCTGAGTATCTAATACTGTACTTCTCATTGCCGTAAGCAAGTTGCTCATTTGTTTTCATTTCAAAACATGCTTTAGTCTGATACTTCTAGATACTGTCTATTGCCATGTGATCTGTCCAATAAAGGAAATACTCACCTATCAACTTTGCAAGCTTTGTACCAGCCACCATATTCTCCAAAAGATGTGCCATCTTTTTGCTTTCCCTAAAAACAAAAGTAACATTAAAAAAAAATAACTCATTTGTAACTAAAACAATAAAAGCTCCAAAAAAGATTTATGACAGTGGCCTTACTTTGCACTCTTCCCTCTCTTCCGCATGCATCCAAATAGGCTTATTTTCATCTAATGAAACAGAAGAAAATATTTTATAGAAGTACAAAGCTACAAAGTGTTCACTGCAATATTTTAACCCTTCTGAAATAAGGCTAAGAATCACAGAAAGAAGCACCAGATGGATGTAACATTTTTTAATTGTTTTACAATTCTTTTTTTCTGATCTGAACTTAGGAAGTTACTTCTAAGAAGCTTTGAAGTCAATATGCACTGCCATCCATCTATCATGTACCTCATTATGTGCTAGCAAGCATGCATTTGTTTCTTTTACCATAATGATTATTTTGACATCTACTAAGTGGTACATATGCTACTGTCAAAGAATGCAATAAAAACTCTGTGATTTACAGTTGATGAAATGGATTTAACTTCAGTGTACAATGAACTTGTACAGTGTACAATATCCTTAAATTTACAGAGTAAATATCCTTAAATTTACACTGTAAATTTACACTCCAAATTTAAGAATATTTTCTAATTCTTCGTATGTTAGAGAATGGCTCATCAGTATATTCACTGTGTCCCTAAAAATTTGTTCCAATGACTGGAAAGTGACATTTTCAGCATCTATAAAAATGCTAAAATCAGTTTCTGATGTATATAAAATAAATCACGCCAGATTATATGATGCAAAGGATATAAACCTAACCAAGGCTCCCTCACTGAAGAAACTTTCCTTTTGAATTAAATGTTACTGCAGAATCCACTAAACACCTTCTTCTGCTGAATTTTACAGTACTTTAATGCATCTGCTATCTCACTTCTCAAATCTGCTTCAAGCAGACAATTCTAATCAGGATAAGATCAACCTCCAACAGATTTTCTTTCCTAACTACCACAAAAATTAAACATACTTTGAAGTCTAAGGACTAGGTTTCTTACCATCTACAGAGCCAAATTCCCGTTCATGAGCACGAGTAAGAATCTCTTTGTACAAAGTTTCCGCTTGCTTAAATTTGCCCTGTTTTAGGTAGCAGGATGCCTAGAAAGAAAACACCCCCAAAAAGACAACAGCACTTTTTTAATTTAGTTTGAGAAATAATATAGTAAATACAATACATTCTGAATAATGTACTGAATACATTCAATTCACGAGAAAATTCCACTTTTCGTAGATTTACTTATAAAAACCTTACCAGGTTATTCTTTGTTTTTGCAACATTTGGATCATCTGGTCCCAGCTTAGTTTGGTAAATTTCCAGTGCTCTCTGATAGTAATATTCTACCTCCTCATATTTACCCTGGTTCTGGCATAGTAAAGCCAAGTTATTTAACTGTTTGGCAACATCGGGGTGATCTTTCCCCAGGACCTGAAAAAGAAATATCTCATATTAAATCATTTTCCAGTAATCATATAGGGGTTTAAAAATGTATAAATAGCCCATTGGTATTGATTCCTCAGAAATTTCAACATGAAGATGATGAAAGAGAATTTTGAAAGAGAAGGATATGGTAATTACTCAATGATATTACAAATCCAGAAGGCTGTAGAGAAACTTGTAACAGGCATATTTTAAATCGTATAATTACATTAAAAGCAGCCTATTATCCAGATAAGCCTGAAGATGCAGCATTCGGTCACGTGGACCACGATAAATATCCTCATAGTCCTTGAATAATCAATTCAAAAGTTTTAATTAAGTTTCCTATTTAATTCCAGTGCTCTTGCCAAATCAAAAATCCCTTAACAAACAAAAGGGGAAAAAAAAGGTAGAGAAGGTTTATTATGAAATACAGAACTTGGAATATACCCAGAGTGCTGCAACAGTTCTGCAGGAATTTAACACTGTTTTACATTTCAGACATTGCTAACTACTGTGATTGGCCTGGCAGATCTGTCCAATCAAAATACAAAACAAATGTAAGGATGTTTAATCCTGCCCCCAAAAAAGTCTATTCAAAGGTGTTCTGTTGTTCTGTTTGCTTTCTTTTGTTGGGTTGGCTTTGTTTTTTTGTTGTTTTTTGTTTTTTTTTTTGTTTTGCAACTGTACCTTTTCTCTGATTTCCAGAGCTCGCTTACATAAAGGTTCAGCTTCTTTGTACTTTCCCCGTTTACCATAGAGAACTGCAAGATTGTTTAGAGTTGCTGCCACCTGCCAACAGAGAGAAGTATTAATTACATTAATTTGCTGATACAAATAACTATCAAATTAATGTATTTGTAATGCAATGATGTTTTCAAATTTTCCTCTTGAATTTTGCAAATGAAGAGATTCCCAAACGTCATTCACAAAGTTACCCCCAAAGTTATATATACTCAGGCCTGCCTTGCTTTCAAACAAGTGGCATGATGAGAGA
Organism: Tragopan temminckii; assembly: GCA_028571105.1. Lineage (NCBI taxonomy): Eukaryota > Metazoa > Chordata > Aves > Galliformes > Phasianidae > Tragopan > Tragopan temminckii. Next base: position 44,848,850 of record JAOWBP010002559.1, on the reverse strand, counting down.
TACCCCACTGATTTTTAACACTGGGTACAGAAGTTTGATTTATGCCTCATTTAAAAGCAGCAGCAAAACAAATCAGAAGTACACCTTCAATCTGAGTTCACTCAATCAACAGTGATTCGAGTAAGCAAATTAACATTTTTCTTTATAAATTCATTTCCCATAGAAGATCCATGCAGTCTGATCCAAAAATCAAGTAAGTGCAGGTCATTTGAGGTGAAACAGCACCAAATATAATGCTTATATTTAAAAGAAAACGAAGAATGTTACAACGTGGCCTCCTACCTGTGCTGTTTAGAGATAAGCCAGGTCTTAAAAACTTTCCTGTTGAGTTTAACATTAGAATGAGTTGAAAAAAAAAATGTCACCAAAAAACAAAACTAAAAATATAGTATTGCTTGTATACAAACCGCTGGATGATCTTTGCCCAAAGTCTTTTCACGGATAGCCAAGGCATCATTCAGGAGGTTTGCTGCGTCTTTGTATTTGTTCTGGTCTCTGAATTTTAAAAAGTCATAATTAATACTGAGGATTCAGAAGAGATGTCATAATAATGAAGCTGGCTTCAGTATTGGACTAAAGATGTTACCATAACAGTGGATTAACTGAGAATACATTTAGGAACTGCAAAGCAAAAACATGAAGCTCATAACTAAAGTAGCTAGAGGGCTCAGGACTAGCAGGTACAATTTTGACTGTGTTGTCCAATTTCTCTCTTTAGATTACCTGAAAGTGGATAGCCAAGACACGCTTCTTCAGCATACCAAATAAGGAAGGTGCTGGGTTTCAAAAATGCTTTGTTCTCACAACTAAGGCATAGGCAAAAATGCAGCAACTCAGTTGAATCTTAGTATGGGTAGACATACGTTTTGCTGCACTCTGTTGAGGGTTTTAAAAAACAGGCAATGGAAAATAATAAGACAGCAAAAATGCTGGCCTGAACACTAACAGGCTACAGCCAAATGTCAACTATTTGTTTAGCTGGCATTTATGTATGTCTCTATACAAACCTGTACACCAAAGCAAGTATGTTCAACATAGTGGCAACATCAGGATGGTCATGGCCCGAAGTCTTCTCCAGATCTTCAAGAGCTTGTTTACAAAGAGGTACAGCAACCTCGTATCTACCTTGGGAAGCGTACTGAATAACAAGATTATGAAGGGTCCTTAATCTTGCTGGAATTTCATAGCCACCTTGTTGGGCAGCAGCTGCTGCACTGCTATGCTGCTGTTGAACTGGAAGAAATCCACAGGATTTTAATTTGTTTAAAAAGATTGATATAACTTGAAGACATTTAACATTTTAAGCTCAGTGACACACAAGAGACTTGCTGAATTCTATTCCTTCAATACAAAGCATTAGTATCAGAACATACTTCACTTAATTCTTCACATTCTGTCCACGCTTCATAAACAAAGGCACTGCATTACTATTTTACAGTTTTACAAGCTCAGGAGGTCTAGTTAATAAACAAATGGAGAAAATAGAAAACTATGTCATGCTTCACCTCAGCAAACCATTAACAGTGCTCAAGACTATAACACAATTTTAGAATCAGAAATATTAAAATTTCCCTATGGAAAGGAACACTAATGCAGACAAGCAAAGTACTGGCAGAATGGGTCAAATTATTTGTTCTTTTTCCATTATTATCTTTCTCTAAATATACTTCTGTTTTTGCTCATGTCCCTTTGTCATACTAAGAAATGCCTAAGGTTGGCACAAAAAAGATTAGAGCACCTTAGCTGCCACAAGTAACAGCTATAAGGGAAAAGGCACCAAGTCAAAACCAGTGTCAACGTTTTGATTTTACTTCGTAAACCTCAAGTTTAGCCATTTGTTTTTCTTAGCTACTAGCTTTTGGTTGTTGCAACCCCCTCCCACTCCTCCAAACTATCTCTTTTCTCTTAGCCTGGGAGATTTCATCTCTTACTCATTTTTATTAAATTATAAACACGCAGAACAAGGGTTCCTGCTGTGAGACTGACTTTCTTCTCTCTATTAAAGGAAACACCCTCACAGCAAGGAGCCTTTTTTTGTCAGTGGAATCATAGAATTCCAAACCTACATCCACAATCATTGCCTGCCAAACCACTGAAGCATTTGAGTATTTTTTTTCCTGAAGGTCAAGGAAATTAACAAAACAGCATCCTTCTGTGTAAATCAAAACAGTAAAAGCATAGATAAGATTACACAGGCATACAGGCAGTTTTGCCATTCAACTTTCCTAATTCAAAGCTCTAGGTAAGGCCAGATTAGCTCAGGATGAAGTCCGTGATCAACACTAACCTTTCATAATCTCTGCAAATCTTCCCCCCATTGCTGTTGCTCATATGATAGCATGGTAACCCTTTGTATGGGAAGATTTGAACGGAAATTCAAAACTCTGTCGATTAGCAAGGTAGGGCCCTTCAGACACTTTTTTTTTCCTGTCATTTATTCACTAAGAATCATTATACCACTAGGGCACTGCATATAAACTATCAATATACTGTATAATATCAGCTTTACATCTGTAAGAAAAACAATTTCTATATGTAAGGCTTCTTTCAACTTCTAATTCAAACTTCATACCTATTCACTGGTCTCTTTGACTTGAAGACAACACCTCTAGAATGAGTAATGATGTAAGGAAAACAATTTTAGCAAAAGGACAAAAGATTGAATGAGAAAGACTTCATGTCCCAAAATGTTAAATCAGATCATTTAAAAGGTCATTAGCAGAATTACCATCTGGGCAGATGACCAAAAAGCTTCAGTGTTTCAGAGAACATGCCCCTGTCACCTTGAACAATTTTTGCCATTCTGAGGCCCACAAAAAAAAAAAAAAAGGCTGTGGGACCAGTTTCGTACTGAAGTCAATTCCAGGAATTCTGCAACAGCTAGTAAACTCTGAAAATCTAGGCCCCAGTTCTGCACACCACAGTTATCACAAACGGTTTTCCTGTTTCATTACTCTAGTAGGGCAAGAGGCATTCACTGCTTCACTCTGCCCCAGAAGACTGTACATGTGGATTCACTTTTCTGATAAGCATCCTTAGCCTCTGAATTACAGAGACGCAGTAAAACTGCAATTAGAGATGTACTTACTTCCCTGTCCTTGGTCATCTTCATCATTGGGAAATAAGTCATCCAAAGGCTCTTTGGTGGAATCCGTATCTTTATCCTCCTACAGAAAAAGCCCAAGCCCAAACAAATTGTTATACACTTAAATCTAAAGCATAAAGTCAATTTAACCTGCAACACTGAAGGAACTCTCCACATGCACAACCTTGGAATTGCCAAGAATAATGCTTCTCATAGAAATTAAATGAAGGTCTCACATTCAAGTGTATTTACACCCTCTGTCCTAAAACAATACGGGACACCTTCAGGAGATCCAGGAATAGAAATCAGGTCTCCTAGATTTCAGTCTCAAATTAAGCTCCTAAGAACACACTTGCTACTTTTACCGAAACATTATGCCTACAGAAAAGTACTACGAAAGAGCACTACTGAATACACACTTCTCCGTTGTGCTTAAAAGTTACACATGCAGTTGTAGACGAGCAAGTGAAAAGAATAAGGAGATTGATCTCCAGAAGGAGAATAAATTTGAACTAGCAACCAGAAATAGATTATCCTCCCATCCTGTTTCACATATGTGAAGCCTACAGTATATGTATATGTTCTCAGAAATTTTAACTTCAGTAAGAAGAAAACCCAGCTGCGCATTCCTTTTTTTTTGGCCCTCCGTCTGACACTTTTTTCTATAGAAAAAAAGGTAACTGCTGCTGCTGGCACTCAGACTCAATGGTTGCAAAGCAGGTGCTCTGCAAAAACTAGCAGATTGATGAGACTATAAACTTCCCATCTGATATCCATTTTTAGATGTGCTGATTCCAAGTTTACTTTGAGTATATGCAATTGACAAAAGGGTAACAACAGAGACTGTCCATGTGGTTAGTGAAACTTCATTACTATGTGCCAATCAGATTTCAAGTAGTGGTGTTATTTAGTCCGTCTACAGATTATTGTTCAACTTTTAGGGCATAGAAGTCAGAGCATTCTCTCCTCCTGTACCTTTTCTTCTCCTTAAAGAAAGTTTATTAAATGGACTTCACTGGTAGTATTCAATCACAAATACAAACACATGAAACAACACTGAAAAATTCTGAATGCATCTGGTCAACTCTCACTATGTTAAAAGTATTTAGTCAAGAATAAGATGCATGTTTTCACCCATCATGTTGCTAATTGGTTATAACTGTAATATACGACTGAGTAGGTCTGAACACACAAAGTGAGATCTTTTCCTACAGTACTGTCCAGGAGAAGAAATAAAAAGACAACATGAAAAGTAAATAAGTTAGAAGTCCTTTCAACTGGTTAAGTTACTTCTGTAAATTAAAATTGTACCCATTTGCTCTCTGAATCCAAGAATATCTAACAAAATAGGTTAGGTAATAATGACTGAAAATGTACATATGATCACAATGTACAGCAGAAGGTCAAGAAAGGGGATCCTATACCAGCATAAATTTGCAAAAGATAGAAGCTATAGGGACTACACATAGCTTGCATTAGATATAAACAAAGTATTTTTCCTGTAGTCAAAATAATTCAAGTCCCCTTTGTTCTTAGAATCCATAATAGTTTGCACTGCTCACTTATTTATAACTGCCAAGTGTATAGAAGGAAATTTTTGGTCTCAAGTTCAGTTTATAATTTTTAAGTTACCATGACACTTTTTTTTTTTTTTTTTTTTTTAAACATCTACAGGCAGTAAAACATTTACTCTCTAAGAATCTAAATTATGTGACACTAGTATAAAGCAAGCACTTCAATGACATGTTTATGTTAGCAACAAATAAAAAGCTTCCATCTGTCATTTTTTGCTAACTAGGCAGATTACAGCACGTGCATAAACGTAAGTCGATTTTTACCATACAGCTACTTACTGATGGTGAAATATCATCATCATATTTTTTTAACTGATTCATGAATTCTAGATGCTTCTTTTCTTCCTCCAGTTGAGCCACAGACTGCTCACTTTTCTGTAGTTTCTGTTGTGTATTGGCCAGTTCATCCCGTAGCCACTGATTTTCCTGGCACAGTCGGCGAACCTGAGCACGCAGTTTTTGCTTCTCTGATTCCACTGCATTTAAGTGATTTGACAAGGCCATCATTACCTAAAAGGCAGAAAGTATGACATGACATACCTCCTCCAGAATGCAGTCCTGTATTCAGCACTAAAGTGCTTTATTACTTAAAACCTGTATCATTTGTGAGATCTGGACAACAGAATAACAATAATATTTCAGTGACTATTATACTATTTAGATCTAAAGGTGCACACAATTACACAAGCACATAGATATAGATATATAGAGATATCTGAGCGCGCAGATATCCTACGTGTCTGAATCATTTTTGTCCTGTAACATGACAAAGCAGCCATAAAAACAATCTACTTGGATTTTTTTTTTTGGCAAAGCAACATCAAATGAAAAATGAGTGTTATGTGAAAGCCAGACTCTACATACAGAACACTCTGCTTTCACTGTTTATGCTAATATACCACCATTACAAGCAGAAAGCATACTTTCAAAGAATGGGTCAGTGGTGATAATAAAAATGTTATTTTAGATGAGTTTGGCACTCCTAAGTTATCAGTATTTCACCTTCTCAATTTCACGTTTCTTTAAAGCAAAGTTACTTCAATGTGTTTTTGAACTAAGCTTAACATGAAATAGCTGCTGTTTTTAACTGAAATTTCAGGTTTCTAAAACAAACATTAACTCTTTAGAAACTACTTTTTCCTTTTAAAGGAAGATAAAACATGAGGAATAATTTCCTAACACTAGTCCAAATCTCCAGACTTCAGCATCTAGCTGTTTATGTATTCAAAATTAACATGCATCTTCTCATTCACCTTCTGCAGATGATACCATCCTTCACTACAACAGTTTATGGAAGTTAGCACTTAGACCCTTCTTTAAGGCATAAATGAAAGTTGCTCAAATTCTACACTAAATTCTTAACCTTCAAAATGTATTAAAATACAATTTTGATTTGTTAAGGTGTTCAATAAATATTGGAGACTCTTAAACCCTAAGAGCACTGTGAGCTTGTATAAAGAATCTCAGAATCAAAGGAATAAGAACACAAATGTAAGATCACAGCAGAGCTGAAAGGTCAGTCTCCTAACCCTAAGGAAACTCATTTGTTTATGACCTCCACACCTGTATTTCAGAGCTAAAATGCTGATGCTTGGTTCTTGTTTGAGCAGCTCGTTACCTGACTAATGCCACGGAAAACTAATAGAAAATAGCAGCCACCGCACCAAAGCAAAGAGGAGCTTAGTTACGGGCTTCAGGGCTTTGAGACAGAATGTATAATTAGTTCTGTAACACAGTAAGACAGCCTCTATTAATTACAGCAGTCTGCTTCCTTAACGTAAAATAATAACTTCCATGACTCAGCATACTGCTAATATTCAGTAAGGCAAACGTACATCCATCAAAACTGATTGTTTACTTTAAATTTCCAATCTGAAGTCAAACAATGATCTTTCATTATTTTTTTAATACACTAAAAATTTAGTCAAAATCTGAAATGCTTTATTTCTACTTGATCCTTACCTGTGCTTCACTAAGGCCAAGCTCCAGCATCTCCAGTGACTTTCGAATCATGTTTGATTTTTCTTCAACCAGATTAGTTTCATCATCTTTCTTCAAACATTTCAGTGTTTCAAGTAAACTCTGTAAAATTGAATTGTGTTCATTCTTCAGTGCCTCCAGTCCATTAATCACTTGCTTAGTTTTGGCAATGATTTCATCTTGAGTGAGCTTCTCCAACTTCTCTTCCTTTAGATACACCATTGTGGACATGTTTTCATACATTCTGAAAAGGAAGAATACAATAGTTAACCAAAAAGTAAAAATAAAACAAGAGGTTCTCTAAAAGTACGCACTTGTAGAGTTTTTCTTTCAGTCATTAAAACGTAAGAATTTGAAATGCATATTCATAATGGTATTTTTGTGCAACTTCCACAAAGTTTTAAGTCCTGGCTTTGAACATTTCAAGGTTTCCAGTTTCTATTTCCAGAGTTAAGATTAACACCAATTAATGAGTCAACAACAAATGAAAAATCCATACATACAACAACATGGCAGAAGAATTTCTAATGAGCACCAAATAATCAGGCTGTCTATAGGATTTTGGTTTGTACAGAAGCAAGTATAAGAGCTGGTGTGTGAAAGAATACACTATAATCTGACAGATGCCACTATTTACTTATGTGTTACAAATATCCACAAAACTTGAAGAAAACAGCATCTAACCCTATAAGGAGGTTGAGAGATCAGTTATGGAAAAAACTGAAGTCGTAGCTTTTCTAGCCCTTGGAAAAGGACAATCTCTGTTTTGAAATTAATAACTGCCCCCTAAGACGTTGTTACACATATAGGAGTTCATATAGAATCACATACAGACGTTTGATTGTCTGTGGATCTAGACGACTGTTTTGATGAAGCTGCAACAGCTGCTAAATGCTGGAAAAATGGTTTGTATAGCACAAACTTTGTGAGAAACGTTTCACTGTGCTATTTTATCAATAGCTCACATGCTACATTAAGGCTATAAGATTTCTGGATGTTCATAAATACCTCTACCAAATGCAAAGTATAAAAAGTCCTGTATTTTTATGATTGCATGTCCTGTTAATGAAGTGACAACCAAGTATAACAACGCCGAACTACAGCCAGAAGATGGAAATCAATCGACCCTATTTCAACACATCACCAGAATAATGTCCTATAATGAGAAGAGAGAATGTAGGAAGACACGAATATCTTCAAGTGTACTGGGAAACACAAAGGAACAAGCATCCACACACGCACCTCTTCGTGACAACAGCTGGAAGATGTGCTCACTCTACAGTGTTACATAAATAGAACGCTGCTCATTCTCTTTACATACACTCACATCACCCCCTCTGTTATGACTTTCACAAAAGAGCCACATACTTTATTTTGTTATCAGCTATTGTCTGAAAACACAGAATCTGGAAAGCAATTAATTTCATTTTACCACAATTTAACTTCACGTGAACTTCATATTCACAAAGAGATGCAATCTGGAGCACTTGTATCTGTATAAAACGCTGAATTTAGCATGGCCTAAGGAATCAACTCACCAAATCCTGATGAGCAGAACACTAATTACATATTTCCCATTTATAACCAGAGAAATATTACCTGAAATGCATAAATACCATTTTTAAAAATGTATACTCTAAAAATCACATGTAAATGAATTATAATTTAATGAAAGTAAGATCTGTAAATATACAGATATTTAAATATTTTCACAAGCACACTTGTATGAGGAACTGTTACGGGTTGTGCTAACTGCAGCTCACAGTTCAACTCTAATTATCATTCTGCATACTTTCATGCCTTCAATTAACAATTTCCATCCTGAACACAAGAACAGAACCTTTGATCACATGGAAATAAAAAGGCAGAGGACATCTAGAAAACAGGCTCTCATTCTGCGTTAGAGAAGCTTGAGAAATCTCATTTATAATTATCTAGAGCTTCTCTACAACATTTCTTCCATACTCCAAAATGAGTTTGTAATCATTTGCTTCTGTCTTATGTGAACGGGAGCTGCAATTCCTTCTGTGAGCTGCAGCGTTTTGAAGTCATTCTGTAACATCACAGATGGCAAGGAGGTGTGAGCTTGTGTGTGAGGTGCATATGGAGGTTTAAAATAAGAATTTGTACATATAAAAAACAGCATCAAAATGAAATGAACACAAATAAATTAAAAGCCATTCATTGGAACTAAAAGAATAAATAAATAAAGTAATACCAAAAGCTGTATCAGGCCTTGTAAGACTCAACCCTTCATGTGAAAATGAATAAAGTAGCCCCTGGGAAGTACCTATCCAAAGAGACACATCTGGGTGCACAGTTGCATCTCAGGTGTGAAATGGCACCACGGGGAAAAAGGGCAGCGTTGTTCAGGGTTTTACATGTTATACTTTGGAGAATAAATTAGGAAAGGGAGAGTAACAAGCATGCAGTTTATCGTGCTATTGGGTTCTCTGTAAGCATCAGATTAGCCATTAAGTATTTGATATCTTTTAAGAGTAGCGTGGTGGTGCAGTGCCATATCCATGATATTTTAAAAGCCTATTGGTCAACAGGGCATATTTGGCCATATTTGCAAACATAGTGATACAATTTGCTTACACACACACACACACACACACCAGAGCTGACTACTTAAGCTCTTGAACTCCTATTTAAGGATCTCATAAACACAAATAGTTTTGTGCTCACCTACTTTAAAGAAAAAACAGTGTCGTTTTCCTGTAGATTGCCTCCAAGAATAAAAAGGTTCATGCTGAAAGTGAAATTTTATTCAGGTAGAAGAAATCTAGATAATTTCTGATTTCTTGAACGAAGGTACACTTAACTGTATGAGTCCTCCTTTCATATGAAACTTATCAAGCTTGGGAGGTAACCTGTAATCACATCTACTGTCTGATCATTACTGCTTTAAAAGACTATTTGAAAAAAATTATCTGTGAAGTGCTGTGACAAATAAAATTCTTCCAATCCTCCTTCCTTTACAGAGCAGCCAGGACTGCTGAGCACAGCAGAACGAGGTGTCGGCATACAAGAAAAATTATCATTTCCCTAACAGTAAAACTACAAGACCTGCTCAGGCCAGCCCTACTGCTCCTGCCATCTACATGCGCTGCCAACTCCACACAGACCTACTGTCAGTTTGACCTTCTTCTTTCTCCAATACATACCTACCAGTTCACTGGTACCAGTCACGTTTGGATTTTGTGTTGAGGGACATGGTTTAGTGAGTACTATTGGTGATAGGTGGATGGTTGGGCTGGATGATCTTGAAGGTCT
>JAOWBP010002559.1:44795595-44808589 GCA_028571105.1 Tragopan temminckii | reverse complement strand
TCTCTTCGCTCTCCTCGCAGTTCGTCGGAAGCTGGATGAGAGAAGAGCATGGATATGGGGAACCAACACCCTTCCATTAAACGGTTGCACGAAATACAGAAGGAAGTCAAGGAGATCGAACAGCAAGTGGCCGTCTTCAGCGGGCTGCCCACGGACCGGGACTACAAGAAGCTGGAGAGGTCCCTCACCAAGCAGCTGTTCGAGATTGATTCTGTGGACACCGAGGGCAAAGGGGACATCCAGCAGGCCCGGAAGCGAGCTGCCCAGGAGACGGAGCGGCTGCTGAAGGAGCTGGAGCAGAACGCCAACCACCCGCGCCGGCTGGAGATCGAGGCCATCTTCAAGGAGGCACAGGCGCTGGTGGAGCGCGAGATCACGCCTTTCTACCAAGGAGGCAACTGCGTAAACGACGAGTTTGAAGAAGGCATCCAAGATATCGTGCTGAGGCTCACCCAGGTGAAAACCGGAGGGAAGGTTTCTTTGCGCAAAGCGAGGTATCGCACCCTGACGAAAGTGTGTGCCGTGCAGGAGATCATCGAGAGCTGCGCCAAGAGACAGCTCTCCCTGCCGCTCTCTAATGATGCGCATCCTTCTGTCTCCAAGATTAACTCTGTGATGTGTGAGGTGAACAAAGCGAGAGGAACTCTTATTGCACTTCTGATGGGAGTGAGCAGTAATGATACCTGCAGGCATTTAGGCTGCGTGCTCACAGGCCTCGTCGCTGATTTGGATGCTTTGGATGTCTGCGGTCGCACGGAAATAAGGAATTACAGGAAGGAGGTCGTGGAAGAGATCAATAAATTGCAAAAATACCTGGACTTGGATGAAGAAGCGAATTCTACTCACGCTTATGATTTGGCACAAAATCAGTCCATTCTGAAAATAGAAGAAATCCGCAAGAAAATGAAGGAAGTTAATTCTTTACTTTTAAAAACAGAGAATGCTTCCGATTTGTATTTGGGATCCAAAGCAGAACTGCAGGGATTAATTGCTCAGTTGGACGAAGTGAGTCCGGGAAAAAACCCTTGTATTAGAGAAGCCAGGAGAAGAGCAGTGATAGAAGTACAGACTCTCATAACATACATCGATTTAAAGGAAGCACTTGGGAAAAGGCAGATGTACGCAGAGCAGACTGCTGCAGAGCATCAGTCCCATAAAGCAGTTTGGACTGTTCTTGGAAACTTGTCTCAGATTCAGCAGGAGGTGATTTCTTTTGATGGAAATAGAACAGATAAAAATTACATGCGATTGGAAGAACTCCTTACAAAACAACTTCTTGCACTTGATGCTGTTGACCCACAAGGTGATGAGCGATGTAAGGCTGCCAGAAAGCAAGCAGTAAAGCTTGCACAGAATATTCTTTACTACCTGGACATGAAAACAGATGAATGGGAGTACTGAAGGAGCCATGGCCTGACATAAAATAACACTTTTTTCCTGCAGCACTTCATGTAGGACGATAGTTACATTGGCAGCACATAATGAAAGTGGTGTTCTATGCTTGCTTAAATCACGGAGGTTGCATAAAAAGTTACCTTGGCTATATGCGTGCTATCCCACGCAGTCACCCACTTGCCATGGCAACTGTCAGTACACCATCAGCAATTCTGGTCACTGCTATAAGCAATAGAATGTGATTCTCTGAAGGAGCAGCTTAAGAGTTGATTGAATTGCTTCTTTTTTTAATTTTTTTTTTTTTTTTAATAACTTGTTGTAATGTTCAGAGAATGCAGATATTTCAAAATGCAGAAAATTCCTTGTGGTGCAGTACTGGCAGAACTGTTTCAAGAAAGCTGGACATGAAAATTAGTGTTTAAGCATGAGGCTCCTTCCAGCAACTTCATAGCAGTCTGGATGCTCTTAATGTGCTGTTTTGATGAAAAGTATTAAATGCAAAAAAAAAACCTGCTGCCTTTTGGGTTGTACTTGTTTTATTCCATCCATCACACCTCCTGGTTGTTTAGATCTCTTTAGATTTCCTACTTAGCAGAAGTATAATGCCAACTTCAAATTTACATAGGCAAAGCCACTTCTTTAATGGTATCTGTGACCTATGATTTGCAAGAACAGTTCTTCTGCTGGTGGAAACTCTCTCATATTTTTGCTTTAAGAAGCTGAGACTTGGAGAGGACAATCTGTAGATATGTACTGGCCGGATGAATTGGGTTTTGAGGATTTCACACTGCCATCCATTAGCACCTGAAAACTGCAATGAACTTTATTAATGCTACTTAGGTGTCTTTTTAAAATTCTGCTGTTCTACCTGGTTTTGACTTGTCTTTTCTGGTTTGATGAAAACAGAAGTTACTTTGAAGCAGATGAGCGTTTTGGAATTATTTTTGTAAAACTAGATAGCTAGATATAAAGGCATCCCTAATGACATACGTTTGTGTGATATATATAGATCTTTCCTACTGGTCAGGTGTGACTTTAGGCATGTCTTGGAAAAGACTTTTGGCATACGTCTCTCCTTGTAACTCACTGTTTAATTATAAATAAGCTTTGTAAATAAGCTCGACTGTACTACTTTGTGCACTACCTTTTCATTTGTGGCTGCTAGCACCTATCACATTTCTGCTATAGCATGGCTTTTAGTTTTTGTTTGTTTGTTTGTTTGTTTTTGAGCATGGCATTAAAATGAATGAATACAGAGAGATATATTTAATTACGATTAATTAAGAAATTTTGCACTTCGATCTTTCATGTTGAATTAATGAATCAATGTTCCATAGGTGATGATTTGCACCTCTTTAAGGAGTAAAGACCATTTCGGATGTTAAACTTTAAACAAAGTATTTTTAGATATATTTTTAACCGATTAAATAAGACAGTGCTGTCTGTGAGAGACAAGTGCCTTTAGGACACCACAAACTTGCACCATTATGTGTAGATATAGAAACTGTTTACTGGCAGCTTGATGCAAACTGGATTTATTATGTATCTGTAATTCCACTGTATCTCAAGTTAATGTAATACAATAGGTGAGAATTGCTGCATGGTGGCCTGACAACAAGCATCAAATTTTGGAAAAATAGACTCTATTTAAAAATGAATTTATTTATTTTAAAATAAATATGGAGATTGGGGACAAGGAGGAGGGTACTCTTCCTCTGCAACATGCTTTCAGATGCTGCTGAAAGCCTGTGTAACTTCAGAGTGTGAATATATCTTGTTTTGTGAGCGTGTGTTTGATTTCTCTGCATTTTAGTTGCCAAAACCAATCTGTTATTTCAGTTAAGTACAGTACCTAAGGCACAGTTTGGCAATGACAGAACATTTGCTGGAGGGCTCTCCCTGGCTCTTCAGAGATACAACCTTGTTGAATTTATCTGCCCTTACCTAAAAAAAAAATAATCATTTCTTCTGGGTAAAATTCCAATCTATATTTATAGATTTTTATGGCTGACAAGGAATAGTGATGTTTGACACCTGAATTATTTTACTCATTTCAAGATTTCTCCGTGTTTGAACTTCAATCCCTGGTTTATGCTTAAATCTTTAGGAAATGTAAGAATTTAATAGTGTGGTAATAGTATGCATTTTTCTTTTGTACTGCTGTCAGGTCTGCAGTGGTTTCTTGTAGGTTGTTTAACAATTTAATGTCGGTGTTCTTTGGAGGCCATGTGTAGCTTTATAAATGTTTGAACTTAGGCAAAAATGAGTAAGTATAGTTTTCAGATCTATTTTAACTCTGCTTGTCTTTCAGCTTCTCTGAATAAAAAATCCTGCATCTCTAGTGAGGCAAATGTGTAAGGTTAGTGTCATTTTCATTAACTGACTAGGACTTGGTAGCACGATACTGTGTGGATTAAGCTTTTTTCCATTGTTCTGTAATCTAATCAGTTGATTATTTAAATTTTGTGGTAAAATCCTCATCTGGAATGGGATCAGTTCAATTTTTGCATGAATGAAAACTAAATATGCTTAACCAAAAAAAAAAAGGAAAAAGCAGAGATCTCTCAAAGTCTTGCTTTTGTTCTAAAGAATGTAATGACTCTTTTTTATATCCAAACATTGAGGAACACACAACTTCTCAATACGGCAGGCTAAATAATTTGCAAAATGTAAATGGACCAAGTTGCAAAAGCTTGCATTTTAGTGTTCTACTGAAGTAAAGTAACTTTTCTGTGTTCTTTGTAACCTACCTTAGAGCTAAACAGGTTATTGGATATTTTGGGGAGGTAATGATACTTCACAGTTTCTATTTGTTACTTGTATTTCCCTTTGAATTGGTTTTGTTTGGTTATATCAGTCTTTATTTTTGTTACTCACCTCTCAGAGGGTTTTTGCTCTGTTACCAGTTTGGAGGAGGCTTTTGTTAACGTAAATTATTGTACATGCTCCTATGGTGTATGTCCTGATTTATTGCTGTGTAGGGTGTGGCATTTGTATATACAAATTCAAGGTTAAATATTGCAGTGTTATATTCCTGATTAATAAAAATACATTGCTGATTTTACAAGGTATTCATTTGAATGTTATGCCTTGCTGCCTTTATTTATTTACGAATGTGAGTTATCAGAATGTAAATGATTTTTGTCTTATAAAAAGTGATTAAACATATAGACATAAAATCCTCTCTTTTTTTTTTTTTTTTTTTTCTTTCTTCTTCTAAAAGTTTGTTTTCTCGCTGCTGTATTTAAGAAAATAAAGTTCTTTGTGTGGAAACCACCCCTACCTCTACTTGCTAAATCTGGTGTTGTTTGTTTTTCTTTGCATCCAGCCTTGCATTACACTAATTACATCAGCTGGTGCTTGTGTTGTTCCTTCAGTGACAGCTCTGCACACTCCTGGGCTTCACTTCAATGCTCACTGTAAAAATGCTTGCAGTAGTTACAGGTGTTGCCACCTTTCTGTTGAGGGGTGCTTTCTTAAGAGGTGAGCGTGCAAAAACAATCGTATGCAGTCTCTTCATGTGCAAAAAGAACCTCCAGCAGGAGTTAAGCTAACTAGATTCTAAACAGTATAGATGAGGCATGTTCACATGATTGTTCTGATAGCTCAGTATGTTTTCCTGAGATGCAGTGAGCTAAGTTATCAGCTCACTGCTGCTGGAAATCAGTACTGCTATTTCTGCTCAGAGAGCTGCTGGCTGTGTGCTGATTCTGCTGCATGGCCAACTCCTGTGAACTGATTTACTGCAATAGAACAGGAGGGGGAAAAAAAACCCAAAAACTTAGGAAAAATGAGGAAGAAAGAATATAGTGGCTTCAATGAGACAAACTGGATTGTAGAATAGCCTAACATGAGTCAGAGCTACCACAAAATGAATGGGTGGGTCACAGGGCTAGGGGTTAGGGAATACATTTTAAGTATTTCTGTAGCACTAAGCCATTAGATCAATCTTTTACATAGTTAAATCTCTGCAGGGGAAAGAGAGAAGATGGCACTATCAACTCCTACTCTGCTGCCTTAGTAATGGATTATGATGAAGGCAATGCAAATGAATCATGTATGGAAAACAAATCAGTTGCTTTCAGACGCTTTTTCATGTTGCACAGTAACAATTCATGCAATAAAAAATCAAGTGGCCGTGTGAAAGTACTGAAGTTCACGTGCAGAAAACATCAGATAAGAATAAGATTTATAAACATAGAATTTTCCTGTAGGTAACAAGATCACTTTATCTTACTTCCCCTTTTAACAATATGCCTTAGTTCAAGGAAATGCTCTTCAGAGTCCGGTGAAGCATGTGGGCAGTGGCCCTCAGAGTCACTGAGCTAGCTGCTGACCTGTTTGTCTTGATCAGCTGTTTACTCATGAGAGCATTTGCCTTGGTGGGAATTTTTATGTGTTTGGGACAGGCAAATTTAAGTACCTAAAATGTTTTAGCTGGAAAAATTCTGGCTTCTCAGTATTTTATTTCCATATGGGTGTACCCTCTGCTTTGGAAAATTCTTAGCTAAGAACCTGAAGTAGTAAAAGTGCTTTATTACTGAGCTCATGAATAGAAGGCCTGGGGGCTCAAGCTGGCTGCCAGCAGGAGACATTTAAGTGTTAGGATCCTGGAAAACCTTCCTGCTAGAGGAACCTGCTAGGCACATCAGACGCTCAGAGTTAATTCTATGAGCGAGCTCTCTGCCTGCTCTGAACTTCCATTGAGGAAGTTGATTCTGAGGAGGATGGTCCCTGAAGATGTCAGGCTTTTTGTTTTAGGTCAATCTGAGCTATGGTGGGGTATGTACCAGTTGCTTGGTGTGGATGCCATTCTGTTTTGCTACATGAAATGACAATGAACACAATCCTCTGAGTTTTATTACTAGGCATGCACACGTAGGCTGGTCATTAGCTGAAGAAGCTAGGGAAGATGTACTCTTGGTTAAACAATTCTTACCCTTTCCATTTGCCAGCATTTGGTCCTGGGGACAGCCAAACACAAACGAGTCATATTGCTTATCAGTGCAAAAATAAGGAGGATGCATTCCGAGTTTGTGAACTCTTCCTACAGGACATAAATCATAGCAGAGTTCCCCATTAGAAGTGGAAAAGTGCAGCGTGTTTCTTAATTGGACCATTTCACCTCAATTAGTTTTGCCAGACAAACTTCTGCGCCAGAGGAGTTCCTTGTGAAACCTGTATTTCAGGAAGGTAATCAAAGCATCTTACGAGAGAGAGAAACACACTGATGCAGTTCAACGTCCTAATGAACCTGTTTTCTTTAGTTCCCGAACTGTATCAGCTTGTGAATAGATACTCAAAAACAAGTCTGTGAGCATGACAACCAAGATGTTTATAAGCCAAGTTAAGTTGTAAAAAGGGGGCAGAGAGAGACAAAATACCGAAGGAAAACAAAACAAAAGTTTAATGAAGTTGTCAGGCAGTGGTTTGCCCAACATCTTTTAGTTTTATGACACAAGAAAAGAAAGCAGAATAAAATCCCATCCTGTTCCCTTTCACCTTGTTGCAATTAGACCTAGCCTACACCCTGCAGCTCATCGTTGTTTTCCACAGTCACCCTAAATGCTCCTCCAGGGTACCGTCCAACCACCCGCTGATGGGCCTTAGCCTTGGGCAAGATGGTGCCACCCATCGCTACAGATGCCATAATCACTGTCACTCCCTGTGAAATTTCTGGCAGTGGCAACCCTTGGCATGCACCTGGAGTCGGTGTAACTGGCAGAAGACAGCGTATGAGATGGAGTGTCTCCTGTAATAAACTGTTAATTGGAAGGGATAGTATAATGACTGGTAGCAAGTCTGAGTAAGATATCATTACTGTTATTTTTATACTGATCTTTTTTTAACGAAAAGTCTTCATAAAATTGTTTTATTCAGACCAATCTGTAGCCAGTTATTGACGATCCATAGTCTATTCCTTTCCTTCCAGGCGCCTCATGTTAATACCATTGGGAAAGGAGATTTGAAAAGCTCAGCCTTGTATTGATCTTAATGAGCAGCCTCTGGTCACTTTCATAAACCTAGTGGAAATTGAGTTTTCCAGAACACTCAGCACTCAAGGGTTCCCACCATGACAAGTAAGGCAGTGTTTTGAAGGGGGTCCATCGATAGGCCCATGCAGCCCGTCATTTGCTATCTTACAACCATGGACAAGCCTTGCAGCTAATCAAGCCTCATCTGAAAATGGTGTTGCCTCAGTCTTCTAGTAAAGAGTTGCTCCAAAGCATCATGCCGTGGGGATTAAGTAACCTTCTAATTTCAAGCATAAACATATTCACGAGAAGCTTCTCTTCTCCCCTGGTGTGTAGTCTGGAATTTGTTTATAGGCTGTGGTTGAATTGCCTTTCAGCTTCTGTTTTGTTTGACTAAGGAGCAGATTCACCCAGACAGGCCCAGCTCTACTGAAAATCTCTACTCTGTCTATCCAAAGCAAATCTGAAACAGTCCTTTTTCTGTTTTTCAGGAGGTTATCAGTTCTCAATGTATCTAGTCAAACTCTTCCAACACAAAGCCAGTGTCTTTCAGCAGGTACATTGATTAATGCATTGTTTCAGATGAAGTCTGGAAAAAAAAAAAAAAGAGTACCACATCCATAGCAGTGCAATTGCAGAAAAAACTGACTATGTTATTTTGGTATTTTCTTCATGCCATTGCTTTTATGCCCTGCCAACTTTGACATTCAGATATTCTAGCAATTCATAACTCTGAGTGACCTGCAGAAAAGGTGCAGAAATGTTTCTAGCCTCTGCTAAGCTTGTTTGCATCAGAAGTAGCACTACTGTTTGATGAAACAGCATACAAGTGTACTGATGAATTTTTAGATCAGAAGCTATTACTGATCATTTCACTTGACTGGAAGCATGAGTTAATTTTGGCAAGTCCAGTAGTACCCAAGCTAGATTAAAAGCTTCCCCAGGGACAGTCTAACCCAATTCGTGACTACGACACTTGAAATCATCCTTTAAAACAGAAACCTGCTTATGAAGTATGACCTTATTGTACAGGGACAATTTACATTGACATTATATATATATATCTATATATGTGCTTTCAAATCTGATTTATTAGGAATCCTAAATTGCCTACAAAACATCTTATTGAACATAAATTCCCAAAGGAACATGCGTATCGTGTATGCTTTGTGGTTTTCAACCTTCTTCAAATTATAAACTCAAAAAATAGATATGGCAAATTAAAATCTACTGACAACAGTTGCCTTTCAGAAGCTTCTAAAAAGTATGCTGGTGATCTTTGGGAGCCTGTAATACATGAGTTGTAAGAAGTCTCCTTGCGAAGTTTGAATAAGTTTACAACAATGAGGGCAAATATTCTTCAAAAAAAGATTATCAAAAGCTTCAGAAAGCATCAGAACAGTCTCATTTCAATTCAGTGTTTTGAAACATTTCTCAGCACTCCTGTTTCCAAAGAAGCCAATTTATCATCTAATTTCTGCAAAGCCGTTGTGCTACTGACATATTATGTCTCCATCTTTTGTCATAACCCTTTAATTCAGTTTTGTGTCAAGCATCTTCAGTTTTGTTTCCAGTCCATCTTGTTCTTCCTAGGCACAAATTGCTTCCCAAGCTACTAATTCTTTTACGCACAGTGTTTTCACAACTTCACTGATGGCTGAATACAGCTTGGGTTCAGGATGGATTTATTAATTGTGGTCTCCAAAAAAGATCAGATGTACTCAATTGGTCAGGATTGGAGACCCCAAAATAGACATGCGCTCCACATGAGCTCCTGTGTCATGGATCAGTGAGATGAATTGTCTGGTAATTGTGGAGAAACTCTAAGATACAGGATAGCTAAGAGGACTTTTTGAGGTTCATACATGATACAGAAAGAGACATTAGCAGGACGTAACAACAGACAGGAAAACATGAGAGTCGAAGACTAGTTAACAACAACTTAAAAATACTGGTATGCTCAGCTGATGAAAATCAAGGGTACAAGAAGGAGAATGGGATGGAGCTTGAGATCTGACGTGACAGCAGGGCAGGTCTGGTGACCATACCCAAACCCAGCCAAGAGTCAGGATCGCCAGACGGGTCTGGTGACAAGGTAAAGCTGGGAATTCAGCCAGTGGGATGGAATCAGGGCTTGGATTGGTGAGTCCAATAATTATAAATGATAGGACTAAAAATGAAAATGTTTTAGACAGGTTTTGATAAGCAGTTAGAGCATCACTAAAAAGTTGGTAATATAAATTAATCAGGGATAGAGTCAGCAGAACTATAAATCATGGAAAATCCATTCTTGATCTCATCTCATAAGGCTGCATTTATAGAAATTCAGAGGACTATTCAGCAAAGTCAGCTTCACTGAAGATCTCAGGGCCTGGTGTCATGGAACAGGTCTGGACATACAGTGACTGTGCAGTTTCCAAGGTCAGGTATGTTTCATGACAATCACACACCAGTGCATTCACCAGTTTGTGATGCAAGTGCATTCTCACTAGCTGGCTATGGGATGATGTTATACAGGATGATGCTATATGACTGAAGACTAGCAATTACAGTATTTTTACTACAGAGCCCAACCGATCCTAGCTCGCTGAATCGGCTCAGAATTTTACATGGAATTTTGTGTCATCACTGCCGAATTGCTTTCTGTTTCGGCACTGCCTCACTGAGAGCTTTCTGGAGTATTTCTATTAATATATATCTGTGCTATCAATATGGTATGGCCAAAAAGAAGATAAAGATGTTCCTATAGTTTCAGTCCAAAGAGTGATAAGAATTAATGAAGTAATAAAATAGATGTAAGCTGTCCCTTATTATGCATAGAAAATAGCCGTTTCCCCATTTCCCATTTTTGGCATTTCCTTTTATAGATAAAGCAACCAAACACTTCTAGCTTTCCATCACAGAATAGCATCATGTTTCTCTTGCTTATGTGGCTTTCCTGTAGATACTCATCATGGGCCTGTTCCTTGGACAGCTATTCAGGGACACAGTAGTACAGCCGAGGAGTCATCAGCAATTAGTAGCATGGCGTAATTACCTCTCATGCTTTAGCTAATATGTTCCTCTAAATATAGCCAAGAATACCTTTCTTGCAAGAACATCACACAGTTGATTCATGTTTGTTGCATGATTCTGCATGAGCCTGGACCTGTCTGATCTCACACATAAGCACAAGACCCGCGCTGCTGGCTTCTGCCCCCACTTGTGTGGTTAGTTGCCACTGTCTACAGTTTGCTGGCCAAGGCTGTTCAGCCAGCAAACCCACTTAGAGGACGACTGCAGCCTGTAGCCAGGCCTCTGTCCCACTACATGAATGGAGGTTGCTGGTTGTGCAAGCAATCTGGAGTGCCAACAGCTTATGTGGTCCCTTAGGAAACCTGTAAGCCCCAGATCTTTTCCAATTCCTGTCTGGTCCTGTGATCTTTAGATAGTTCATTGGGCAAAAATTACTTGTATGGAAACTTGTTTGCCTTCCAGAACTATCGGCCTTGGCAGCTGGAGGGGAGACTGCCTCTGAAGGAGGAGGCATATTTTAGCTCCTTGATCTGAATCCTCCAAAAGAAGACACATATTCATAGAGTCCCCAAGCATTTTGTCAGAGAGCACTGACAGGGCACTTAAAAATATCTCCATATTCAATGAAAACCTAAGGAAATCTTGGTTCTTTTCATCTTGCTGAGCCTTCTGATTCCCACACCCTTCCTCAGTTTTACAAGTTCAGCTGCTGAAAATAGGAGTGCCTTCTGGCATGCCAGCCTTTCTTGTAATAAAGAGCACTCTTTTCAGCTTTATAGCCTTGTGTGAGTCCTCAGCAATGAACAGTTTTTTTCCACAATTTGGATTAAGGTAGACACGCAATCACCTACATTAGCAATTGTCAGCCTGTGCTTTAAGGTGAAACTTTCTCGGTGTACCCTATTTCTGCTCTATTCTCTAACTTGGAAGGGGATAATATTTCTAAGTGAGATAGATGTGGGTGGTCATCATTACTAGAGGCTCAGGAAGACCTTCTTATGACATCCGCCCCTTGTATTGCCGGTTTCTGAGTCAGCAATGGTCCTTTAGCTTTGGTCCAACACCCAGCACAGTGAGGAGTTTGCCTGGTGACACCAGAGACCCATGGGGATGCAAGGCCACAGCCCACCTAGAGGAATCAGCTAGTGCATGAGCTCAAGGCAACCCCAGCCCTCTGTGCAGCTCACAGAGACAGCAGCACGACAGCTACTCTCCTCCTCATGCCAAGGGGTTAAACATTTTGTTTCCTTGCAGTAGGCACTGGGATCTTTCCAGCCATGGTTTAGCAGCTGAGTACTGGGAGCATTTTGTCTGCGTGTAGAACTGTGCTTTCCTTCAAAGCAGCAGATTGCTGCAGGTCGTCTCATCTCTCCTCATCCATTTGGGTGGAAAAACCACCTCTGGCAACACCTGGCAGTGCCCTGTGCCGCTCCTTGATTTCCTTTCTGATTTGATGCCTGCTGTGACTCCATATCACCAGGATGTTTCTGCTCTGAAGCACAGATCCATGTGTTCCCCTCACTGTGGCATTTCGGCAGTGGGATGGAAGCAGGTCTCCTTTGGGAAGGCAGGGGGAGGGATGGTCTCAGGTTTCTATTTCCATACACTGCACCATTCCCTCAAGCTCTCTCTCCTCCATATACAATTGCTGCCTTGTAGATAGCGAGGAATTTCACTTTTTTTCTCTCATAGATTCTATCTAACTTTTTCCTGCAGTTGAGCCCAGTCCCATACCTGGTCCTCTAAGTCACACAAGGGCCTCGAAAGGAATCAGACATCACCTACTCTGCTGTTTTCTATATATAACCAGAATGCACAACACACTTCCCAAAATAAGCTGCAGTGCCCAGTGATTGCTGCATTGTCATAGGGCACAAGATTAGAACCACGGCCCCTCAGATTTCAGGAAAGCTTTTATAGCCAACCTGACCCTTCTCTTTTGTAACTGAAAGCAGCAGGGATGTTACTTCTTCATGGACTTCACCTGTTCACAAGACAAAAGCGATATAGCAGTTGAAAAGAAAAGGTAGTTTAATAGCATTTTAGTAGTGCTGCTTTTAGAGATGAAAGTCAGAGGGATTACTGGCTGCAAGCTTGAAGGGAGCTTGTTCAGGTCAGTAATTTAGTTAGAGAACTATGCTCTGGCTCTTGTCTCGTGATGCTTTTGCTGGATCTTCAAAGGGATGCCACCTTGCCAAACCTGCAGCCCCTCCTCTCTACAACATCTTGTTTGTAGTGAAGGGGAAGGGGGTTGGTCTCTTCTCCCAGGTAACAGCAACAGGAGGAGAGGCAATGGTCTTAAGTTATGCCAGAGAATGTTCGGTTTGGATATTACAGAAAATTTCTTCTTAGAAAGAGTGGTGATGCAGTGGCACAGGCTGCCCAGGGGGGTGGTAGAGTCACTGTCCCTGGAAGTATTCCCTGGAAGTGGAGATGTGGCACTGAAGAACCTGGTCAGTGAGCATGGTGGAGTGGGTTGGGGTTGGACTGGGTGATCTTAGAGGTGTTTTCCAACCTTAATGATTCTATGATTCCTCACTCTGGGTGGCATAGCCTGGCTGCTGCTGAATTCCTGACACGCGCCTGTGCAGTGCCTGCTAAGCCCTTTG
>JAOWBP010002559.1:44750747-44761037 GCA_028571105.1 Tragopan temminckii | reverse complement strand
GACCTGCTGCATACAGGCTCAGCTGGAGGGTCTGCTCAGAGGTGCTCTGCACAGCAGTGAGCTGAATGGATCATTTTTTGCTCAGTGGATTGTTTCTTGTAGTTAGTACAAGTAACTTTTAGACAGAAGGAGTCCACCTGCTGTACTGCATGGTACCTTGTACTGCCACTGTGTCACCTCGAGCTCAGGCACCGTAATCACATGCGCCTGGTGGTGCAAGTGGATTTATCTGCTGATAGGAAGTATTTGCATAAGGCAGAAAGATTTTCTATATACATCCTGATATATGAGGAAATTGGTTCCTGAAATATTGGCAGAGAACTGGAGAGATACCACAGTTCCTATGTCATCCCACACTGACCTTTAGTCTCTCTATCAACGGTACTGCCACTGCTGGAAGGGCTGGAAGGCATTTCAGAGAGCCTGGGAGGAGGGAACGAGCAGCAGCTGAAGGTTATGAGCTGGCAATGGCAGGTCTAGCAAACACTGCATGTCAGGTGCTCACTTTGCAATTTCTTTGCTGCGCGTGAATTCAAAAGCCTTTGAAGGTCAAAGATAGAGTTTTCTGGTAGGCTGAAGGGGAAGGACTGTCTACAGATAAAGTTTTCATCAAATGCAATGCTACTATAATATCAAAGTCCTCAAGGACAACAGGCATATAAAGATCTTATCACTGTTAACAATACTACTGTTGCTCTTCAACAGCACTGAGCAGGGTGCCCAAGAACAGAGGAGTGACATTAAAACCTACAAATAGTATTACAGTTCTTGCTTGGAAAAAAATTAACTGAGAATGACAATTCTTCATCTTTTTGCAGGCAGGCAAAATGCAGAGAGCTGTCATGCAGGTTAAGCGAGTTGTCTGCGTTACATGATGAAGGACTGAGCCTTAAAAGCAGAAGCTGAGAGAGAAAGCCCAGCAATGGCTTAGTGTGAGCTGAGTCCCCCTGGGTATGATTTCCAGGGGTCCCAAATGGTTTCCACAGCTAGTGCAAACTGGCTTTCACCTTCTTCTGCACGCTCTTCCCCTGTTTCTGTGTAGGTATTTCCTCATAGCTGCTGTTTGGTAGCTTGTTGGACTTGCCTTGGGGTGAGGTAGGTGAAAGGCTGTGTTCCTGTGCTCTAGGGACTTAGGAGGGAGGTGGAAGGAAAGCAAACTGTGACTCTGAAGAGACGCAAAAAACACATTAAAAACTGCTACTTAAATATGAAGCTTTTAAAAACAAGGCATTGCTATGAATAAGAGATGCTCATTAAGATTTTTTAACAGTACTAGCTCTAGGGAAGGGATGTTTTCATTCATCTGTGTGCTGCAAAGAAAAGTGTCTGAGGTTCTTGACATGTAGATTGAGAACAAGCTATGTCTTAGGAAGATCTGGAGAAAAACGACCCAAAATTTTTTTCCATGGAAGCATCAGACATCAAGACACCTGGATGGGTGAGCCAACCATGTGAACTCCTGCGTGGGCAGCGGAGATGCCAGGTGGCTGTGCCCATCACACAACCAAGAGCACCAAAATCCAGGGTTGGAGCTCTTTACCTGCCCTGACACAGTGGATGAGGCTCACCACGCTGTGCATTACAACTGAGTTTTGGTGCTGCAGCTTTGCTTTGGAGACCTAAGAGTGCTTTGCTTTGCTTTCATGTTGCTAAGACAACAAAGAGTATGGAGAGCATTTTGCATGGAGATGGGGTTAAATTATAGTGGATCATTCCCTGGCTTTTAAAAAGCTTGAACATAAATCATAGGCCTGAACGACGTAATGTATGGCAAATCCTTGTTTCAATGTACAGAGGCATTCATAAAGACATTAATTTACTGAAAAAAGCACCAAAAGGCTAGTTTTACAAACTACCCTTCTCTTTGCCTTATGTATATTATCTGTCTTCAGATCCATAAGGCCTTTGCAGAGCAGAAAGCAATATTATAAAACAGCACATTGGAAGGCTTAATGTGAACAACAGAGGTGAACACATGGCTCCTCCAGCAGGACAAAGCCACGTCCTGCTGTCCCCTGAGGTGCCAGGGCACAGCACCCTGCTGCCCACCCTTAGCTTTGCAAGGCTGTACCCACAGTGGAACATGTTTATTTGTGCGAACCTGTGACAGCTTTGTTTTCCCCAAATAAAGCCTTCACTGCAAAAGCCACCCTGAAATCATGACTGAAGTGGCAGCATGTGACATCGGTAGGGCTGGGGAGGTGATTAAGGAGATAAAGTAGAGGCTGCTGACTGCATTGCCCTCGTATGCCAACGTGCCAACATGCCTCCTGGGGCACAAACCGACCTGCCCTGTTCTTCGAGGACACGCAAAGACATGAGGTCATTGGGGAATTTGTTCCTGAGTTGCCGTGGCCACAAAAGCCCCACACGCCCTCCTGTGCCCAGCACCAGCCCCAAAGCACCGTGCTGTCTGTGGAGGGGCACATGAAAATGAGCCCTGAATGAGAAGCTGTGGGTGAGCTTTCCATAAATGCTTCGGAGCTGCTAGAGCTTATGCTTTCCAATAATGTGAGAGGAGGTTTTGAGCTCTTTGCCATGCTGCTAAGTGGCTCTTTGGGTAAATGGAGATGAATTCCAGAGGGGGTTTAAGTATGAGAATCAGGAGCTGGAATCTCTGCTCAGCCCATGGACACGCAGCTGTGCTGCCTGGTTTTGCTTCAGGTCCCAGCAAGGTGAAGGAGGGATGTGTCCTTCTGCCAAAGCTCTGGCCAACACGATGGCTCATGCTCTCACCTCCTGGCAAGCTCTGAGGCTCTTGGGGAGGATGGTGAGATTTCTCTCACCAGGAGCAACCAGGCTCAGTGCCGGTGAGCCCAAGCTGGAGGTTTCACATAAACTTGGTGCCTGTGGGAGTAGGTGGGCAGCCTGCGCGTGTTGGCTGGCACCAGACCGCCACTGCAATCCCACTGAGATTCAGCAAACAATGTCACACTGTGCATGATGGATGTGATTCTGGAGAGATCTTCCCAAGGACACTCATGCTACTCCTTCAAGGAAAGGGATGGGGAGCAGCATCCCCCAGAACCAGCACTGAACCACAGCATTTGTTAGGCACTTGGCTTTCAGTGGTAGCTGTAGGACGGGGCTTAAGTGATGGGGTCAGGCGAGTTTATTCCCAGCCCTAATGCTACTATTGCAGTCCAGAGACTGGGTTTACTTCTATTCCAAAATTCTGTGAATTTTGGACTTGATTCAAGACTGAGCAAATCAACTGGGGACTTTCCATTGTTTGCAATGGTCTTTGGAGCAGCTGTTATTGTTCTTCATCATCTCCTGGAACATTTGGTGTAGTTATTGTGATCTCCTGAGGAAACTCTGAGAAAACTTTCAGAACGAAGAAGCCTTCACATATTGGCAAAGCAGTTTTTGGGTTTGTTCCCAGTGCAATAGTCACAGTCTTTCCTTTTTGCTGTCGTCACAGCTTTCAGATGCACTTGGGCTGGCCGTGGGTGAACTCAAGATTCATCTTCAGAGCTTCTATATTTTTCTTCTTATCCTGTGGTGGTTTATGTCCACTAGTTCTAGGAGAATCATGTCGAATTGCCACAGAAGAGTGCATTAAAATCACAAAAAAAAGTCTTCATTCTCAAAATGCGTTAGGAAAACACAGAAATGAATTGCTGATGTTTATTTTCTCTATTTGTTGTTTTTGTTGCTTTTTCTTTTGCAAAGACTTTTCACACATAGCTCCATCTGTAGCCATTTTGCTGGTGTGTCTGGGCTTTGTCTCCCTCTCCAAGTGGGAATGCTGGTGTCCACTGTCAGCTTTTTCCAAAGCTGTGGACTTAAGAGATCCAGAAATCTACTAATTAGTTCATGTTTAATCTGCATGATCTGCAGAGCACTTCTGGAGTCTTGTAGATTTGTTCCAGCACAGACAAATTATGCTGATTAGATTGGTAAAAAGCCAAAAAAATGCATAAATAGCAATTATTTTAAACAAATTCCAAGCACATAAAGTCTGATTTTAGCCTCGACTGTGGAAAAAAAATTCATGCAAATTGTAGTGTGTGCTTATTGCATTTTTTTTTTCTTCCAAACCAAGCGTAAAAGCTGGACTTTGGGCTGCTCCAGCTGCCTGGCAGAGGAATGGGGCTGCAGACACCTGCTCACAGCTGGTAATGGGCCAAGAGCCATAGGCACATGGCAACCGCATTTATCCCAGCTCTGCATCGTCAGCTGAACTCTGCTAGGAATGGGCTCTTTTTGGGGTGAAGAAAGGAATTTCAACACAGAACTCAAGAGCCTGGCCCTTTGGTTCATCACAAATTCAGGAGTGGGGGCCAAGAGGTTTGATCCCACGCTGCAGGTAGGAGGCTGCTCCCATCCTGGGATCACAGCATCGCTGCGTTGGCTAAACAGCAACAAGCAGACTAGGAGGGTAAACATGGGTGAAGAAAACAAATCAAGAGTAATTTGAATGTTTATGGATACAGCTGAGCAAGCCCATTGCTTTTCAAAGGCTTTCCCATGTTTAGGAAACAAAGTCATAACAAACACCTCCCATCTCACAAGTGGGCAAACTGGAGTTTTGCAATAATAATCTAATCACCGAGGTCAAAAACACAACTGGAATTGAATCTGACATGCACCCAGCAGCCTGCCCCTGGCTGGGCAGGAGGCTCAGAGCAGCTCCCCAAGCAGGAAGGGGCTCACCTTGCCCTCTGAGGGGACGCAGGGGCTCACCCTGGCCCAGGCTATAGTGCTGCTGAGTTCTCATCTTCGTCCTCCCCATACAGTGCTGGCATCAATCTTTGTATTACCAGATAGGGGTACTGCCCTCACCTAAGTAGCACTTTCCATTTACCCCTAGTGCTTCACTGCCCAGTCAGTGGTAACAAGGCCTCATCTATAAGGCTTTTCTGTACTTCCTCACAACCTGTCCTTCCCTAAATAGCTCTGTCCCACCACCAGACTTACTTAGCCAGCTGCTCCCTCCTATTTCTATGTCATTTACTTTGAGCTATACCAGGATGTGGCAATGCCCGATGCAACTTCTGCTCCCCCCCAGCACTTCTGCTCTCATCCCCAAGGGCATCATTCAGCCTTACTATCTCCCACCTAATGGCTCCAAAAAGCACCTTAATTCTATTAAATCCCCTCATGTATGCAGGGCTGGCTCTACAGCCTTGCTTGTGTTCTTTTAATATTATTTTGGGGTTTATAATTCAATCCAACACTGGTATGTGCTCTGTAACAAAGCAGGGCAAGGGAGGAGGAAACCACGTTTGGAGTAATCAGCAGTCCGTGAGCTATTTCTGCTTTGTTAATTCTCACTTGAGGAAATCAAGTGATGCCTGTTGTTATATGGAAGCACAACAAAATGTGACTGCCTACTGCTGGCAGCACAGCACTGGGCACAGGCCACCAGAAAGCTGTGCCACTTGGTCAGGCTGGGAAACAACGCAGGAGCTACCCACAGTCACTGATCCCCCTAATTCACAGAGGACTTAGGGGTGTTTTTTGTTCAGCTCTGATGAAAACAATGCAGCACATAAGCCTCTTTGAGTCATCCTCTGCTATAAGATCAGCCATAAACAGCTGATTTCTGCGAGGCAGACGTATTTATAGGCTTGGGACAGAATATAGATTTAAAAATGCCACTTTTCTGTTTCAAAGTGATTGACTTGAATTTTTAATCCGTATAAAATTAATTCAGCTAGTAAATGAGAATGGCTACAGAGTAAAATGAATTAAAGTTTCAGAAAATCATTAAGATTGATGTGGCTGCATGATCTGATTGGGCAGTGGGTTGTCACCTGGTGAACGCTGTTATCTAACTGTACTTGCATCCAGGTGTTGTGAGGACTTGTGGGCCACGATGTGTTGCCAGGCAAGGGCAGGAACAGCTTTGCTTCAGAGGAGCTTCTTGCTGAGCATTTGCAGAGCAGTGCTGTTTAGGAAGGAGCCACAGCCTGCGTAGCAGCGGGGAAGACATGGAGCTTCAGGGCTCTGCTCTCCATCTCGCCTCTGACTTGCACAATGTTCTCGTGCACCAGCCTCTGAGGGCTCATAGTATGATGACTGCAGGGTTGTGTGATTCCCAAAGGCTGAAATGAATAAGGAAAGCCAATTGGTGCTGGGGCACAAAATGCCTTTGCCTTCTCCCTGCTATGGATGCAATGAGAACTCATCGGGGGTACAGTCCTATTTACGGTCTCCGAGAAAGAAGCCTTAAAGAGCTCACTGTTGCCATCCTTGCTCTGACGTGTCTGCAGGCTGACCATCAGCTGCAACCACGTGCATTTCTGATCTCCCACTGAAAAAAGGCACTTTTCTCTCTTTTTTAAGTGCTGCTAAGACCACTGAGAAAATGTTAAAAATGAATGATCCTCCTGTGAGCACTGGGTAGTAAAAACTTGAAGTCCATCTCCCAAGAGGCACAGTGTGCTTCTGGGTATATATTGTACTCGAGTTTTGCTGACTTTCTTAAATGCTTCCACTGTATTTGACAGAGGACACAAAACCACAGAGAACGTGCAGAGATTATAACTGGTTTCTAAATCCAGTTTCTCAGCCCAGCTAATCAAATATCTTGTGCCGTGCTCTTGCCCAGTTGTATACTGAAGTGGGTGATTCTTTTCTGTATTATATATAATTCTATTGTATGAGACCCCCAGTTAACTTAGCAGCTTAGACAGTGGCTTTGCTAACAAGTGTGACACAATGTACATGTAATCCAGCAGGCTGACATGAATGCAGACACTTTCAAAACCTCTTCTGCTCTCTCCCTCTCACCTTTTCACTCCACAGGTTCTAGAGCTCAGCAATGCCCCTGCCTGCGTGCCGTGTTAAAACAGCCTGATTAAACTGACTCAGTAAAACACCAGATTATAGACATCCACACTAATGAGCATTTCTGATCTGCGACTTTTACAGGGAACATCTGGAACCCTCTGGGAAATTGCCTGTTCATTGCACAAGTCCAGGAAGCCTTCTCCAATAAATCATTCTTTACCTTGCTACTGGTTCATCCATTTCTTCCTTTGGGCAGAATCGGTTCTCAGATCCCTACAAATAGCCTGATTCTGATTTAGTATTTGGAAATAGTGCTTTATGGACAATTTCTAAGGTCATGAGAGACTAATGTAAAAAGCAACGTAGAGTTTGTAACCTCATCATCTTCCTTATCCCTCAAGTGGAATAAAAGAACATCTGGCTCAGAATATTCTGGCACCACAAACTTTCATCCCAAATGCCCAGCAAGCAGCTAGCCTGAGTGCACACACCTGCATTGGAGGTAACGACTGCTGAGCTTCTTTTGACTCCAGGAAGAAGGGGTTCTCAGTTCCCAAAACAACCGAAGAGAGGAATTCCCTCGCAGACCTCCCTGTCCTGCACAGTGCCTGATACAAAGGGAGGTTGCTCATACAGCAGTTTCTCCTGGCTCAGCAGGACTCATCACATTTCATGCTGAAACAGTGTCAGTGCTAGCTGGACAAAGATGCAAAAAGCTCTTTCTCTGCTTGGGTAGCCATGTCTGCTCAGCCAGCATCTCTGGAAGCCCTTGGTCCTGGGCTCTGACAGCTCCTGCAGTTATCTGGACCCCTGAGAGTCATTCACAGTTTCAGTGGAACCATTCATGCAAATCTCCCTCTCAAGAACAATAAAGGAATACAAAATTTAGCATCAACCTATTCAGCCCCATCTGAAATAACTTCAGGCTGAGGTCTTTAGCAGCTTAAGCGAGGCTGTGCTGCTGCCATAGCCACACACCATCTCCATGGGGTGCTCAGGGATCAGGAGCTTTGCAGCAGTACACACAGCACCTTGCAGCAACTGTGCCTGTGGAGCCTCTGCGGTCATGTGCCTGAGGTTGGGGTGTCAAATAATGCCTTACTCCTCACCCTGTGGGACAGCAGTTGTAAA
Source organism: Tragopan temminckii (assembly GCA_028571105.1). Classification (NCBI taxonomy): domain Eukaryota; kingdom Metazoa; phylum Chordata; class Aves; order Galliformes; family Phasianidae; genus Tragopan; species Tragopan temminckii. The sequence goes on along the minus strand of JAOWBP010002559.1, from coordinate 44,753,165 downwards.
GCAAACAGGAAAATGCCTATGCTCGCCAAAAGCCTGGCTGTGCCACCTGAGCTGCTTTGCAGCACCAGGAGGGGCTCGTACATGTGTGCTCTGCTACCTTTGGGTTTGAAGGCAGGTGGGAGATGAGGGGAACGGACCACTCCCCTGTATGGGAGGTGCAGTTGTATGTCATCTGTCCTTGGAACCAGGTGAGGAACACAGGCCTGTGCTCCCAGCTGCCTTCTGCAGTCATTTCTATCAGCATGTCAGCCAGCTAACCTAGGAGTTCAAAGCTGTTGCCCTCCCTCAGAGAAGAACAGCGTGTCCTGAGCAGTCAACAAAAGGACAGGGAGCTCATGAGAGAGATATGCAGGTAACAGCGAGGACAATTATTTTTATTTGACAATTTGATTCAAGGTCTGTTTGTTCTCTGCATTGATACCGTTGCAGATTCATTGCAATTCAGAAGCTGTCACATAGGGAAAAAGGAAATAACAGAGTCTGGCTCCCTTCTTTTGGCATCTGAACAACGGTTCCTCAGGAGCACTCGGGAGGCCAGCAGCATGTAAATGCTTTCCCTCGTGGTGATGCTGGCAGAACTTTCTGGTAGTAGAGCAACCCCCTTCAGCTACTCACAGCTGCACGTACCTCTGGTGCAACATCATCATTATGCAACACTGGCTCTCCCACTTTTCTCTCCTTGTGCCTCTGATACTTGCGCAAGCAGAAGCTGAGATGGGGCCCTGCAAATAGTCTCTGAGAGCCCCAGCCCTCCTTTTCTGAGCGTGCCCTGCTCCCAGCTGCATCAGAGGTGACTTTGAGGCACTGGACACCACAGAACTGCAGCCCAGGAGGGCACAGTTGTCTCCAGTTTGTTTAGAAGGAACCTACACGGCACAAACATGTGCTGCCAGTGTGCTTGCGCACCTAATGATGCAGGCGGCTGGGATGTGCGCTAGTATTTACGAGCAGATCTAGACTTGCTGCATCTCTGAGCCCCCCGCCTTCCTGGGTCACCACGACTTCCGCAATCATCCCGCTCACCAGGACTAATGGAGCGCAGATGTACTCTCGAGGGAGTGTGTGAACCAGAACCCTCATCTCTGGAACACTTCCAAGCTAGAGCCATCTCCTCACCATCACGTAGCCCAAAGTACCTAAGGAGAACAGAGCAGGAAATTAGGCAAAAGAGGAAGTTCATACTGCTTTTGCTACATGATCCCTTTCAGTTTCTCAAGCACGATTTATATTCACATCTTCAGAGGAAAAGTTTTGTGCTAACAAGTAAGAAGGAAACAACCACAATGAGATATAGATCTGCGATGCTTTAATTAAAGCACAGCAAGACAGTGAACAACAGCAAGCCTCTCGAGTGTTTCACAAGCCTCACCTGAGTCATTACTGTTTGCCTTGTAGGTTGCAAGGTGTCTATGACTCCTGGCTTGGAGGGCATGGAGCACATGGGACAAGCTGAACCTGGCTGTGAGGCAGAGGTGTGTATTGGTGCTTGTCCAAAGCGAGGGATGCAGGTGCACAGCTAGCAAGGAGAAGGTGGCCTGGCAATGTGTGACTGAGCTTTGGCAGGGCAGGGAGAGGAGGTGTCTCATTCTAGACTGAAGACTAAAGCGTCTTAAAAGGAAAGATGAGTCAATGAAAGCGTGGCTCAGGCAGATTCAGCAACTGTGATGGGAAAAACCCATACTTCTGATTTACCGCTTTTGACAGCAAAGATTGCCAGAATGTAGAAGCGGGTGATCATAAGCAGAACTAAGAGGTGGTCTGTGCTGGGCAGTGAGAGGTTCTCCCCATGACCCTGCCAGCAAAGCACCAGCAGGAAGCGGTGTGGCGCTGGCCATGGCCAAAACTGGCAACAAGGACACAGAGGCCTTTTTAATATTGCAAAGACAGAAATTAAATCCTTCTCCTGTTACGCAATGCTTGCCTTTCCTCTGCAGGGATCAAATCAATATGGGCAATGCAAAGTCAGTGGTTTATTTCAAAGGTTTTGAATTGGGCTTTGTAGGCAAAGAAGCATCAGCCTTGTTTCAAACTCCATGAAGACACATTGGTATTTCCATTCTATGTCTATTTGTAGGACAGAAATGTGACTTTGTTCCTCTTTAATCCTGTTTGAATGTCAGAAAAAAAAAAAGAATTCCTGAAGTTATTTGGAGGAGGCTCAGAGGAGACCTCATTGCAGTCTACAACTTCCTGAAGGGAGGCTGTGATGAGGAGGGGTTTGGCCTCTTTTCACAGGCAACAAATAGGACCCGAGGAAATGGCCGGAAGTTGTACCAGAGGAGGTTTAGGTTAGACATACGGAAAAACTTGTTCTCTCAGCGAGTGGTCAGGCATTGGAATGGGCTGCCCAGGGAGGTGGTGGAGTCACCATCCCTGGCAGTGTTCAAGAGGTGTCTGGATGAGGAGCTACGAGATATG
>JAOWBP010002559.1:44710644-44721303 GCA_028571105.1 Tragopan temminckii | reverse complement strand
GATACAGCCCTAAGTTCTGTAATGCCATGCGAAGTCACTGCCATTACAGATGAAAGCAAGGGAGGAACCAACAAAAGCAGATAGTTTGAATGCAATCTCTAAAGTTCTGGGAATGTTTGTAGTCTCTGCTCCCATCCTAAAAGTGCCTCTCTTTCAGCTCTGGGCAGCCTGGGAGGTGATCTCAAGGGGAAGTACTATGCCCTGAGGAACATGACTGATGCAGAGCAGCAGCAGCTGATTGATGATCACTTCTTGTTTGACAAACCCGTTTCTCCTCTTCTTTTGGCATCTGGGATGGCACGAGATTGGCCTGATGCCAGGGGTATCTGGTGAGTATATGACCAGAAGGGAGAGTTGCATGAAATCCCTGTGACAAAAAAAAATCTTGAAATTTTGGTTGTGGCTGATATAGTTGGACAAGACAGCACGTTGTGAACTTATGCTGCTGAATCTAATGAAGAACTTCTGTGTGGTATCCCCTGGAGAAGTGATATCTGAAAGCAGAACTTGCCCCAAGTGTTAGTGTACACTGCATTGGGCTGGTAGGAACAAGCTAGCTTGGCTGGCCTATTGCCAGAGCCTATCCATCCAGCACAGGTTTGCAAAGCATCAAGCAATAACTAGAGCAATTTAGGGAAGTAGATAACTTCTAAAAGAGTTAACATTCTGCTATATTCAGCTCTCGTACCATGAGTTTAGAGTAACTAAGGTAACAAACCATGGCATGAACTTAACTGAGTCTTGATACCAGATGCGCAGTTGTTCCTTTGTAATCTCATTGCTTTTGCGTGCAGAAACTCTCTGATGCCAGACTAATATGGTGCTACCTTATTAGTGGTATTTTTTCCCCCACCAGAGAATAAGTGGCATCAGTTGACTGATGCAGGGGTGTAGGGTAGAAGGATTCTGCTTGTCACATGTAGGTCACCTACATAAAACTGCATCTCAGGAGCTTCTGCAGCATAATTAACTTGCTCCCCTATAAGCCAAGGGTTAGTTCTCAGCTGGAATGCTTCAAGCTTATTATTGTAGCCGTTTCAATAAACGCAGAGGAAACGTGCTTTGTTTCTGTAGGTCACCTTTAAGATTGCATCATCTAGCTGCAGATTGCCAGCGTTAGATAGCGCTGTCATCTGAGCATGGCTAATGTACAGATTTGAAGTGTAGAGTCTCTGTGTAAATAGCTTTCATCAGATACTAGTTAATTCTTACTGTAATCAAGCTGAGACATCATCAGTGTGATACATGTTGACCAGCTGCAAGCTAGTACAGAGGGACCTTTGGTATTCAGAGGTTTTTATGATATCTCTGCAGAGCCCTAGATTTAAATGAGTAGTGGAAACTCACTTTAATTCTCTTACAAGGTACAAAGGGCAGCCTAACAATGTGATAATTCTCATCAAGTTCTGGTTATTCACTGTCATTGAGGTATCTGTGTGAACATCTGTCTATGGGTCTGCTTCAGTGCCTGTATTAATTGCCTTTCTGCAAACTCTGAACAGATTAAATCTCCTGAATTTGTAGACTTGAATATAAATGAGGTGTGAAATGAATGAACTCTAAGTTTTGATGCTCTAACACTGGCTAATGTCGTGCTATTACTTTCTGACATAGATACAGGCCACTTCCAAATACCTCTTGAAAAAAGTAGGGTAAAAGTACAAGCTTAATTTTGTTAGTGTTTGGATGGAGAACAGGAGGATGAATTTCTTTGAAGAAGCAATTAGATGAGCCTCTTGGAAGCTACAGCAGTGAGTAACTTGGTGCTACTAAATCTGTCTTGAAAATGTCAAGGGAGACAACAAGTTTGTCTTGTCTCCTAGGCACAATGACAACAAGACTTTCCTTGTTTGGATCAATGAGGAGGATCACCTCAGGGTTATTTCCATGCAGAAAGGTGGCAACATGAAGGAAGTGTTCACTCGCTTCTGTACAGGGCTAACACAGGTAAACCAAATACTGCTTGAGCTCTGGGTCTAAATATTATTCTGGTTAGAGCTGACCATACAAGCTCTTCCAGGCTGGGAGCATGTACACAGGAGGTGACATCCTTCTCCTTTGGTCTGCAGGGTGCTGTTTCATAGTTTGGGTCTCTGGGAACATTCTGATGAGATCCTCTGTTGTGAGGGCTCTGAAATGCCTGTACTGGCGAAGCATTATGGCTATGAAATCTGGAATAAATCCTAATGTGACGCCTTTATCAAACTGTACTTAAAGGATTTCTACATAGTTCTATAAATCACAGCATTCAGAGACCCTGGGTGGGAGGAAAAATTGATTAAATGTGGATGGGTGATGTTAGACAGAAGTTTCTAGGCTGCATGCTTTTCTCAGCTTCTGGTCTTGATATCAGCTTGTGCTTTACCAGCCCCTTCCCTAATCCTAACAGGCACACCAGTTTGACATTTAGTAAATCAAGCTTACCAGTAGATAGCAATTTCAGGCTTTGTAGTGTAGCTTGAACTTCGGCTGTCTTGCTGCTGGGAGCAAGATTAAGGCCTTAAAAAGCCCCTCACTGGTGACCCTCTTCTACAAATGGAGGGGGCCTATGTAACTGACTTAAATAGCTGCTCAAACTGTTGTGGCTGTTGCTATGCAACTGAAGCTGTAAATGAGCACTTAATGGATGACCTACATCGTTCAGACAGAGAACAATCTCTAAACATCCATTCTCTCTATTTATAGATAGAAACTCTCTTCAAGTCCAAAAATTACGAATTCATGTGGAACCCACACTTGGGCTACATCCTGACCTGCCCATCCAACCTTGGAACAGGGCTCCGTGCTGGTGTGCACATCAAGCTACCAAACCTTGGGAAGCATGAGAAGTTTGGAGAAGTCCTCAAGAGGCTTCGGCTGCAGAAACGAGGCACAGGTGAGAGGTGGTGAGATGGTGATGCCCCAAGCAGGCTGCCTCTGACCAGACAGCAGTGAGAGCCTGGCTACAGCTGAAGCTAATCTGGGTTCATGTTGGCAGTGCCTGACAGACCATCCAGAAGGGACCCTTCTAAAGCATGTGGGAACAGCCAAGCATTAAAAGTGTAGCTTGGAAGAGGTGGAGATGCTGGTACTTTGCTTAAGCCTTATTATATCCAGCTTCTGAGCACTCTTAGGCATATCTTCCCATGTGGTGTTTTGAGCACCAGATAAGATGAACCTAGTGGGCCTGTTGTAATCAGGGATGAGATTTCTGATTTTTAACTTCTGGCTAGGATATAGCTACAGCAAGTGCTTCTGGGTGCAGGTTAGATTACTCATGGGTTAAAAGAATTAAAAAGTGGTTCATGTTTCATCACATTCAGCTTTATCTCCCTGAAGGGAAGAGGAGGTGGTGGTGCTAACTTGTAGAGAATTGTCTTTCTGTGCTCCCACCTCTTTCTGGTGAGGGCAGAAAGGCAGACTTACTGGCTCAGGCAGTGGTCAGGGTACTCATTAAATCTCTTGCTCCAGGTGGTGTGGACACAGCTGCAGTCGGAGGAGTGTTTGATGTCTCCAATGCTGATCGTCTTGGCTTCTCTGAGGTAGAGCTGGTGCAGATGGTGGTAGATGGTGTGAAGCTGCTCATTGAAATGGAAAAACGCCTTGAAAAAGGCCAGTCCATTGACGACCTCATGCCAGCTCAGAAATAAAGCACTTTATTCTCATGCTTCCTAACTTATTGGATGAATAATAAAATGTCACTCCAATTTCAAACCCCTTGGGTCAGAGCCCACTTAGTTACACTGTAGAGAAGTCTTCCATCCATCTGTGTTAGAGTTTATTTTTTGATGGCTGAAATGTTGTTGAAAATGAAATAAACTGTTGTTTTGGCCTGACCTGTCTTAGATGTGTTATCTGAATGCTTTTGAGGTCTAAGTGATTTGCTGTTCCTGGTTAGCTGAACTGATTGGTTTTATGTATGAGCACATCATCCTGGCTGTGCTGGTGTAGTCTACTTGTTGAAGTTAGAAATGTGCTTATAGCACTGGCAAAAGAGATTGCAGCTGCTGTAAACCTGAGAACTGGTGCTAGACATGAGTCACTTTAAACCTGCCCTACCTTGGAGGCTTCAGCTTATGCATCTGCTCACAATGAGTGTAAGCTGTCATTATCCAGAGTAGGGCAAGCCAGACTGACTCCTGCAAGGGAGGGGATCTGGGTACAAAGGGCTGCTGTTCAGAGCCATGTCCTCCTCATGCTGTAGGGCAATGCTCTGAGGTCAGGCTTCAGCTCATAGTAATTCCTACACTATGCTAGTTTGTTGGGAAAACATCAGATCACATCCTCATGCCTGTGGATGTGTAAAGGGTCAGAGTAAGCAATTAACTGGCTCTTGGGGGTCGAGTGTGGTAGAGCTTAGACTAAAACAGTGCTTCCAACTAAGCTCTTTGGGTTTACCTGTGGAAGAGATGGGGGCTACAAGTGAGTTACAGGAAAATGTTGTAACTGCTGCTTTGCTCAGCTTGTTTCTTGGTGCTTTGTGCTCCATTTGCCCTATAAACTGAAAAGGCAGGAGCCAGATAGAATGTACCAATTTTTTTTTCCAGGCCTGGCTTGCAAACTCAGGCTGTTCTTGGGGTGTGAGCTTATAGTGTTGCATCAAGTAGATTTGTTCTCCAGGATCTGTCATTTGTATGTGTATGCTTGCCATGGGGAAGATTGTCCTTATTAATCTGCAAGAGCCCCTTTTTTTTCCAGAAGCAAGCAGTACTGGGCCCTCAGTAACAACACCTTTTGCAGCTCATGCAACCTAGGAAGCAGCTAACACCTGCTCAGCAGCTTTAACCACAGCTAAAATCTGGGTTTTATGGAGGGAACGTGGTGAAAGGTTGATGCATAGCTCTGCAGCATGCAGCTTTATATAGCCTCATGTAGATAACTGAAGCTTTCTTTTGTAGAAGCTGTGATATTTCCAAGGCTGTGATTGCATGCTGTCACTGAGTTCAAGTGATGGTTGCAGTTGGGATAAGCTGAAGGCTTGTGAGAAATCTCAGATGAGACTTCTTTTAAGTGTAGCTCTGTATGTTATTCAGGTTTAGCTGGATGGGGGAGAGGAGGATTGTGAGAGCTGGGGGTGAAAATGGTGCCAGAAGGAGCTGGTGAGTTGTGTGCCCTTCAGATCTTCCTTGCTGTGCTTTGTGTTATTGCTCCAGACACCATGCAAACAGCTGGTACTGCATCTTGTAATCAAGGAGCACTAATTTAGTGATGCCTCTCTCTGAGATGTTGTTACTGCAGTCAGCAATTATCCAATGTAAGGAGGTGCCTGAAAACTTGTCTGTTTTTTTTATGTTGGCTGCACTAATAAGGCTGTGTCTCTGCCTTTGTATCTTGTTTCTTTTATGCCCTTTGCCTATCAGAACTGTATCTGTTCACCTGGTTTTAGCAGAGTGAGGCAGGAATGGCAAACTAGTCCTTAATGCCTGCATCCAACCAGAAAATACTGCTTTTTTAATTGATTTTCTTTCCCACCCACCACCTTAGCTGTGTTTCTTCCTGTCACTGCTAAGAGGAACAAGACCATGCTTTTGTTTCAGCTTGCAGCAAGCAGCTGAGCCCAAACCTGGCATGGTAGAAAGCTGGACGAGATGTCCTGCTGTGGTTGGTGCTTGCTACAAATCTATGCTCGAGAGAGAATTAAGCCTTCCACCCCCTTGTCCTGATGCCATGAGGGAGCAGTGCCAAGAACTAGCTGCAACTCATTGTGCCCTGTGTCAGGGAGGCAATGGCCTCATCCTGGGGGAGTAGGGGACAGGCAGCAGTGGCTGGTGTGCTTGGTGCAGGGAGCTGCAATTAACTGCTGGCAGAGGCACCTGTCACTTGTGCATGTGACAGCGGATGGGGGTCTGCTGGCTGTAACGCAGCGCTGGTTGCGTTGCCTGTTGCACAACTTGACGTGTTCTCCAGTCTCAACACGCACAGGTTTTATGGTGTTTTCAAGGGAAATTTCTTCCTTTTAATCCCCTTCTTTATCCAGACGCTCCTGCCTCCCCCTAAGAGCCCCTGCAGCTGCCTGCTGCCTTCCCAGCTCCCTGCCCAAGGAACTGAGCATTTTTGGGAAGCTGTTTACTTCTCACATTACACTTACTGGCAGCAGGCAGCCCATAAACGCTCCTTTTATCATTTTTGTGCCATTTACTGGGAAATTATTCACGGTGTTTTTATCCACTTGTTGGCTAAGCCACTTGGGGGACAGCAATGGGATACTGATCCCAGGCATGGTGCCATGGGGCAGGAAGCTCCCAGCCCTGCCACAGCCTCCCTGGAGCAGCAGCTGAGCGTGGAATAGGGCCACAAGCTGCAGGAGACCCCAGCATCCCACAGAGAGCTGCTCAAAGTGGGTGGCTCCTCTGTCCTGAAAACAAGGCCTGGGGACAGGTGCCTTCACCTGCTGGCTGCACAAGGCTACAATGCTCAGCTGTGCCCTATCTACAGCCCAGGCCAGGGCAGTGCTCAGCTACAGCTTCCCGTTTTGCTCAGAAAGAAAAGGAGGGTGCTGTTGCTCAATGGCTCTAACACCCATATGGCAGGCAGGGCCGTCAGCACTCAGCCTGCATCCAACACTTGGATGAGTGTTCCCATATTTTACACAACACGGAATAGCTCGAGTGGGAGCGTTGGAGTGATTTTGCTCCACCCACACAAAAATGTGGTGGTGTGGTGGGCAGGGCACGCTGCTGGGAATAGAGATGGCATCACAGCCTTTTCATCTCGCTTTGCTTTTTGCCCAAGCAGCAGCTGGGAGGCTCCTGTGGCTTCTCTGCGTTCCTCTGGCTGCTCTGCCTTCCCCTTTCCTAAAAAATCCCAGTTGCTATTGATGAATGCAGCCCAGCCATCCACTCTCAGTGTGGATACGTCTGCCTCCCCAGGGTTTTGCACGCTGTTATTCATCCCAGGGAAGGGAAAGCCAAGCCCCACAATGGAGGAGAGCACCCCACAGCCTTGGTGAGACTGATGGGAACGAGGGTCTGCCAACCCTCATCCAGTGGGAAAATGCATCTGTTGCACCCACAGAGCGGGTCTGACAGGTAAATAGGCAGCAAGGACTCAGGCCAGAATTAGCAATTAATGGAAAATCTGCATTTAGCAGACAGGGTAAAGATGGGTATCCAAACCTACAAAGCTGTTTGCTTTCTTCTGCAAGCACTGCCCAAGAGCTTGAGATACCATATATTATATATGGATGTATATACGCATGCGTATAAAATTTTAGATGGCAAAAGGTCCTGTGCTCAACAGCAGGGAAATGGATAGCAAGAGTAGCTGGCAATCCTCAGACGAACACTGAGGTGGTTTTTTTTAATCAAAAGTCAAAGGTCTCAGCATAGCGAAACTTGCCTGGATTACTCAGGAATGTGTGAGACCCTGGGAGGTGAGCAAACGTAACCTACCCAGAAATTCGTTTTTGTTTTCCTCCTGTTCTGAGCATCCTGTGTGCTCAGAGATCCCCAAGCCATGGCAAATGGTGGCTGGGGCTGTTGGCATGGCCAGCTGAGCCCTCTCATGATGCGGGATGGACAGCAGGACACCAATTGGACATCCTCATGTAGGGACGGCGTCAGGTCAGATTGCTGCTGTGCAACTGCCTCCGAGTTGGGACTTGTCCGGGGAAAGCCGACTGCAGAGATACTGTGGGAACCTGCATGGGAAGAGGATTGCAACGGGCACAAACACCCATGGCCCCAGAAAGTCTGCTCCTCGCCCTGGAAGAGTAAGAGCGGGCTTTTTTTTGTTTTTATAAGCCTTCTTTTTAAGGCAAAGCATCACTGAGCATCTCGCTTCCGCGCACCCTGCTTCCACCCCTCTGCCTTTGGGATGTACCAACAGCGAGCTGCGAGCTACGTGTTTTCTAGCACTCGGTGGTTTGGTTTGGTCTTTTTTTGGTGCATGTCTTTATTTATTTGTTTTTGCAATGAGCCCTGTGGTTTTCAAAGGGACTGGTCAGCAGGATGGAGGGTGTGCAGCTGAGCATAGTGGAGCTGCCTGCCGTGGACTGGAGCAGCTCATACCTGTCCTGGCTGGAGCAGGGAGCCAGGGGCAGCAGTGCCATGCAAGGGGCTCTGCTGTTCTAGCAGCTCCTTGCAGAGGAGGAACTTTTAATGGTTCTCCATGCCTCCTGCAGGCATGGCATACCCATGATGGCAGCACTGGGGAGCAGAGTGTCATGGGGAAAAACACTGCTGCTTGGACATCAGGGTGATGGGGATGATGACAGGCTACAAAGCTGCAGCAGGACAGTATCCCCAAGCAAAGCTCTCCCCACCTATGCACTGCTCTTTGCATTTTTTAAAAGCAGACAGAAGGCACAGTCTGCTTTTCTGACGAGGAATTGAGACCCTGGCCCTGGGGCAGTGGCAATGAGAGGACAGGGAGCGGGCGGTCAGCTGGAGCCCCCGGAGGGGCACAGGGCAGCAGATGGCCCGCGTGCCTTTTCCAAATACTTTTACATAATCAGTGTTAAAAACAGCAACGACATGTGTTCACGTTTAGCTGATCACACTCAGCCATCGTTTCCTGCTGTACCTGTGCACTCTCCTTCTCTCTCCCCACCATCTCCATTCTGTGTGCCATGGGCACGACTGCATTGAGAGTTTTCTTACCACTCAGCTCCAGATTGAAGTCTCCACCACAAACAGCTCCTCCAGAGAGCCATCACTTAGATTTGTTCAAAATGCCCTGCTGATGGGCCTTTCAGCTCCCATCATTCACATTAAATTAACACTAACCTTGAGAAGGGATCACTGAAAACACACAATAATTTACCTAAAGGAATTTTGCATTACACAAATCAAGAAGATACAGAGAAGCAATGAAATGCATTTATAAAACCAAGAGCTATTTGGCTGAACATGGGAACAGTTATTAAAAAGGTTCATTCATAACACCAGAAGTGGGATAAAACACTTTGTGCCTGCTGGCTGGATGCTAGGAAATACCTGCTGGGCTCTGGGGAGGGGGAACACTGATGCATGCAACCCCCTCATTCCCACCACTCTCCCAAATAAAAGCCCCCACCCCTCAGCCTTGGTTAACCCTCACTTCTGACTTCTGCGTGTGCTGCTCAACACCAGTTAATACTGAGCTTAGAAGAAAACCCAATGAGCAAAGCACTAATGTTGGAGCTTGGCGCATCACAGCCCTTGGTGGCTCACTCTTGGATGTGGTCTCCTGCCTCCCCGCTCACCTTTGGAGGGGAGGATCACTCCGGTCACACCTCCAGAAGAAACAGAGGTAAAATGAAATGAAGTCCCGCTCTGACACGGAGAGTTCTCCCCTTCGCAGAGCGTCTCTCGTGCACAAACTCACTCACAACCCTGGGCAAAGGTTTCAGCCGCATGCTTTTGTCCCAACGAGCTGCATTTTTTTTTTATTTATGCCCCTTGTAGTCCGTTCCTTCCTCAAGATTAAAGAAACAAAAACAGAAGTAAAAATAAAGTAGAAAGTTCCCAAGGGAGCTCAACCTTTCCTTTCCTTGCTGCCTGCCCTTCAGAAATAAAAAAAAATCCTGCCCGCAGAACATCTCCCAGGACTGAGAAATCTGTGTAACACACAGTATGGGAGGTGACGAGCCTGCTGTGATGGCCTACGCTCTCCTCCCAGCTGGAGACCCCTCTCCCCCAAAAGTCACCTCCCACTGAAGTGGATGTCACCCTGCAGCACTGACCTTTGCTTTGGCCCAAGGGCTGGCAGCAAGCAGCACACGTTTAGTGGGCATGGTGCTGACGGGTTGGACTAGGTGATCCTAGTGGGTTTTTCCAGCCTTAATGATTACAGCCCTGGAGCAGGCCCTCTCCCAGCCCCCAGCCGCAGGCGCTTTGCCCTCAAAGCTTTCTTGTCTTTGGGCTGTGGGACCCTGGTGCCTTGGTACAGACAGTGGCAGCCTGGGACTTGCAGGAGTGTTAGCAGTGAGTGGGACAAGCAGCTGGAGTCCATTAAGAACAGCCTGCATAAGGAAAGAGGGAAAAGCAGAGACGAGCAAAGGAGAGAGCCCTCAGTGGATGGCAGGGCAGTAGGAAATCAACAGCTGGAGCCAGGCTTCCTATCTTCTTCTTTCCCTTGTTCTCATGGAAACGGGAGCCATGCCCTCCTGCTTCACTGTTTTTGCTGCTTGGATGCCTGTTCACACTTTGGCATCTCCCTTCCTGGCCCTGCTGGGTGCAGGGAGCAAGTTAGGCCATAGGAAATGGGTGGGCTGCAGAGAACGGGTTAGGTCTCAGTACAGGGGATGGGCAATGGGGAGGGGGCTGCAGCCCCAGCCCCACACAGAGGCCCTGAGGAGCTGGCAGCAACTCCTGCGCCTGCCATAGGTCACGGTCACACTCACTGAGGGCTGGAAGCACAGGCTGGAGCCTCTGCACTGAGCAGACACGGAATATTTCCCACTGAATAAAAATATCTCCCTTGGCCGTGGCACACGAGACAGTCCCTTTCTACTAGAGACTTACTTCCAAATCAGGGCATTTCGGTTCCCCTTCTGCCTTCCTGCTTCCCCTGTGCAAGCTCTGAATGGGGAATGCTCCTTTCTGCCTGCACAGCTGCCTTTAAGCAGCTGCCCAGTGTTCCTATTAAAGGATATTGTTTACTCTCCAGGCTGCCCTGGTGCTCGCACACGATGGAAGCAGAGCCTGGCAGCAGCCCTTGGCAGCACATCAGGAGCTCGGGTGCACGGGGGGATGCTCG
>JAOWBP010002559.1:44682809-44693077 GCA_028571105.1 Tragopan temminckii | reverse complement strand
AAGGAAATTCGTTCCTTAAATTGTAATCAGCCAGCTGTGAAAAACTGGAGTTTGGCTGAACATTATTTTGTATGGAGAACTATGAAGAAGTTACTGGGGAGTGGGCATGTACAGTCCCAGCACATACAGGAGGGAAATGGTTCAATGCCATTGTCATAGGGCTAAAATCAGAAGCACTGAGATTATCTTAGAACAAAAGTAAAGAAATTCTCACTTCTGCAAACACAAGTTGTGTGGTACCTGAGTGGTCTGAAGTATGTAATATGTGAACCCATAGGTTTTAAATGCTTAAGGAAAATACATGATATTTTCTCCCCACCTACTCCAGTTCTAGCAATTTTGGGAGCTAATTTCAATCCTACATGCTTTTGAAACTAGGAGTCCAATTAGAACAAAAACAGTCAGTAAGGAACAAGCACCTGCTTAAGCCAGGCTTTGGCTACATCAGCACATCTTCACACCAACACCAGAATATGCACGAGCTAAATGCTGAAACAGGATTAAATCTTTCAGGCCTACCAGTCTACTGCCTAGACAGAAACTGCAGTGCTGCCGTTACTTTAGGATGACCTGTGCTAGCACTGCTGCCAAAATCAACTGTTCACTTCTGCCTCTACCCTTTCACCTGTGATATTTCTGCCTGTGTGGAAACAAACAAAATGAGAAAGACCTTGAGCTCCTAACACTGCATTGAATACCTGGACTGATATTCTAGTTTATGCCTTCTATTGAGAGATCGTGCATAGTGAGCAGCTTCTGAACTGAGCTGCAACGTTTCAGCTCTGCAGCACTGGTGCCGCAGACACGAAAACAGTGAGCCCAGAATAATCAGCACAGATAGACCTGCGTCAGTTTTTATTCCCAGTTGATTCAATTGCTATAAACAAATGGCTTTCTGCACTGAAAAGAACTATGAAAAATAAACCATCATCAGATGCATTTTAAGTTGCAGACGTAGTTAAATTATTGACCAGCAACTTGGACAAAGCCCCCTACATAATGAACTACATGTTTCTATTCTCTGACAATAAGAAAGCGTTCCTGTATAGCATTACCATTTTAAAAGACGTACCTTCTTGTGAGTTTTGAAGTCAGTTTGCTGAACAGGTTAGTGGAACCCCTGGTTCGAGTCTGAGAGAGCGGCGTTGCCTCGTGGGACAGGCTGGGGGAGGCCGGGGGCCCGTTGTAGGTAGCGGTACGTCGCTCACGGAGCTGGCCGTGGAAGGTGCTCCGACTGGCCGTTCCTCTGGGGAAACGAATACGGTCAGGTGTGGTTGCACTGCTTATGCTGTGAGTTGAAGCGACAGGCGTTCTTTGATCGGGAATAGTGCTAGAGCAGAAAACAAAAAAAACCACGCTAGGACTTCTTTACAGAAGCATGACGGTTTTTGCAGGAAACACAAAACACTACGTTCTACAGTAAAGCATAAGCAGACACTTCTATATAGGCCAGGGTTGGAAATATCAGCACTATTACAGCACTGTATGGAATCAAAATTCATAAGTTAGGATTAAAAGGCTGCTGAAACAGAAACCTACGTAGGCAGAAAAACGCAACACAGGTATCCTGGAGAAGACCAGATAAACTAGGCATTCAGTGTTTCACTGAGAAGACTGATAAAAGAATAGATGAGTAAAGTTTCCTTCCAGGAAAAAGAGGCAATAGATAACTTCAGTATTGCTCCCTTCATATTCTGTACGTCTTCAAAAAACTCGCTTATTTGAAAATGTCCTACAGGAAATTCTCTACAAGCGAACGGCTCCAAGCAGTGAAGTCCTTCTGAGTACAGATTACAGTCTCCCACAAACTTTGACAATAGGGAATGTCCAATATGCCTAACACTAAAATAATTAGCATTTATTACTGCAGGATTATGTCACAGACAGCCTGACACACCACAAGACAAATGTAAACAAGACTAAAAATAAGGAAACACACATCTTGTGGGCAATATATACTAGAACACTCTAGGACTAAAATTCCACAGCACAAAGTTAAGAAGCAGTGGGTATAAGTTAGTTTCACAATGATTTCAGGTTCTTACATAGGCCTGAAGTTATCTGCGCCATTGTCTATTGGAGGCAACATCATCTTCGTGTGCACAGAGGCTGACATGGACATCGACTTCTGATGTCGCAGCCGAACACTGGAGAAGGATGTAGTACAAACTGAAGCAGGGCTAGCTGCGTAAGCGAACATTTCTGTCAGGCTGTGAGGGGGTTTGGGTTCAGGCAGAGGCAGAAAGAAGAGCATGATGGACCAACAACAAACTACTGCATAGAAAAAAGCAAACTTTTCCTTCTATTAACCAATCTGTGAAAAGAACATGAACTCTAATGGCCCTCTTCTACGTAAACAACAGTAACTGTCCTATGTTCCTCTTAAATCACATCCTTATTATACAGAGCACTTGACATCTCTATTAAGTAACAGTTCTTACCAGTAGCATTAGGTAGTGGTGACACCCTCCCACACTGCAGTGAAACACCCGTTTCCAGAAATTATCCACGTTTACAGAAATCAATGCAAGTTGGACACACATTCAAATCTTGACCTACACCTAATAACTGAGGAAACTTCATGGCAAAAGAGAAACAGTATCATGACATTTAGCAAGTCCACAGAGGTCCAAACAAAAAAGCTACTATTCATCAGCTGGTACATATAGGAAGAAAAGAGTAATGCTTAGTGTTCTCTGAAAGAAAAAGGTGTGACTACTAGAGAGCACCTCATATTGCCTGGCAATGAGGCTCAAGTTCTTCAAGTAACCATTCAAAATTTGAAGGAGGCTACAGTGCTGGCCAGTCATCTATCAGCCATACAGTATGTAGAAATATAAAGATTTAATCTTCCTTTGGGCTGGAACATTCTTCTCAGCCCTTGTATTATCTAGTAACGATGGGAATGGGAGAAATCTGAGAGGCACATTATATACTGGACCTTCAGGGCTACAGCACCATAAATCATACAGCTTACATTTGCATTTGGAGTACGTCAATTGTAATTCCAAAATTATGTTGGAGGTTAAGAAATCAGTAATTGTCAGTGACAGTTTCATGACACTGCATGCTCATTTCCAAGTAACTTCACTGCTTTATATACTGAAATTCATGTCCTGTTATCTCATTCTGGTATGTCTGGCTTTGGAGAAGATAACGTTAAGCTCAGCTACAAGTATGAGGTAACCTATTTCTTGGTCTTAGCTCTCAAAGTACTACTGGAAAGTACCACAGAATTCAGACATCAGAACTCGCTAAAACGGCAAAATTTACTCTGTTTTGTTGAGTCTGGAAAAGTTAAAACACAAGAGGAACTTCATCTGAGTCATACATGCATCTCTTCGCACTACTGAATCCTGTAAGATGCCAACTACAGTCTGCTAAAACCAACCTTGCAAAACAGTCCAGCTTTTGCATTACACCAGAATATTAAGAAATTCTGAGGAAATGAGCATTCATCCCCAAAAAATACACAATGTTGAAGTAATCCCCAAATGTGGTCACTAAGCACTCAAGCACTGCACCGTTCT
The DNA here is from genome assembly GCA_028571105.1 of Tragopan temminckii. Lineage (NCBI taxonomy): Eukaryota > Metazoa > Chordata > Aves > Galliformes > Phasianidae > Tragopan > Tragopan temminckii. The sequence continues at coordinate 44,689,547 of JAOWBP010002559.1, read as the reverse complement.
AGCTACTTGTCTCCCAGTCTGTTGTAAACGATAAAGGAGAAAGAATCTTTGCAACATGAGACTCAAGTTCTATTTAGCCTCATAGTTTTAGTCATCTGCCTCCAAATAAGTGGTAACTAAAGGCATCAATAAGACACCAGAGCACATACTAAATCATGAGAATTCTTCATCTGAAGCTATGTTGGAAATCAGCTTCCCTGGATTACCAGCCTGGGAACATAGAAACAGCAAGCTAAAATTCATCAATTAGTGCCAAGGCTTATTAAAATCTGAGGCTGTTGTAAAAGCAATTGCCTATCATTATGAAGAGTGTTTGATGAGTCCCCAAGTGCATTAATTAATGCTCAGGGCTCTGGATGAGAGCCAGAGTGATCTCCATCAGAATGCCTGTCAGCCACACAATGTGTGGAAGTAGGGATGTGAGACTTGAAAACTCTTTTCTGTCAATCTGGTGTGAGGTCTTCAAGACTGCTTTCTTGAACATGAAATCCACTGACTACTGATTCTTGAAATCTACCATGCTTTCAAAGCAGTGCCTCCTAAGGATTCAACATGTAAGATAAAAACAGAACAGCTAACACTATTATTTTCACAACAGAAAGAACAGAGAATTTAAATCTGTGCATCCTGCATTTTAAAGCAAGTCTCCCAAGTTTTCACCAGGTCACAGTCAATATCTGCTTGGCTATAGAAAATCCAAAATCCAATCTGAAACAAATCATTTAAAGTAACTACTCTTGCCTTTACTCCACAAACAGACATTTCAAAAGCACAGAAAGGGTTGGTTTTTTCGGTGTTTTTTTTTTGTTGTTAACAAAACCATGGATTTTGACAAAGCTTAGGTTCTACTTCAGATATTACTTCAGAGGGGAAAAAAAAAAACATTTCAAGTTTCTAAAGTTACTTTTTGCCAAGCTGACAGAACAATAGAAATATAACAAAAACACACCTGAAGAAAGGCAGAATTCAGTCTGAAGAGCCAGTCTCATCAATAGCCATGCTTGTTTAACCTGGATTAAAGGTCTGCATTTCATGCTATCAGCCAAGCCTTTACCCAGTTAAAGCAACACAATGTCAGACTTAGTTCTGTAAATCTCCACAAAAACTCAGAAACTGTGTCAAAATTAATGTGCACTTTAACACCAAAGCATTTCAGACAATGAGAAGTCTCTGGTTCTAAAACAATTAGCAGTTCACTCTCATTCTCTTATCTTGTTTAACCCTATATAAAGAGTCAAGGAGGTAGCAAGCAAAAATACATGATAAAACCTGTAATGACTTTTTTCCCAACAGTCAAAACATAAATGCTCAGACACACCAAGCGATCCAAACAGAGGTAAAGTTCGCAGGAGAAGCAAATGATGTTTTTAAACCATACACTGTACTGACAGGAAAAGGTAAGTTACATAAGGATGACCAAGTACGGAAAGAAAACAGAATTAAAAGAGATGTCAAATATACAGTGTCAACTCTGAACTTAAAACCATTACGTGCCAAATTAGAAAGACAATTTGCTGAAAAAGTCAAAGCTAGAGAAAAAAAGCATCTCCAATAGACAATTCCTTAACAGTATAAAGTCACTCTTAAATTAAGAGGATACCTGAGTTTCAAGCATTCCTGGTAAATAATAACTCATGAGAATCACAAAGAATTTTTTGACAAAATATTGTAAAGATATCAGTTTAAAGATTAATAAAAGTGTTATTAACAAACCAAGAAATCAAGTAATCAAAACTAATCAAAGCTATCCTGGACAGCAAGATTTATTTTCTAAGTGAGTTGGGAAAGAAAAAAAAAATTCACATTTCAAATGAAAAGAAGGATGGTGAACTTTAATCTAAATAAACTTGGTAATGTTAACAAGGACTAACAGATGAGACAGATACACTAAAAGACAGTACCAAATAGCTGGGCTGTACTTCACAAGACAGTTGACTGTAGGCCCAGCCAGCCAGCTAGACTTTGGCTCTCTTGAAACTTACATTGATTTTTTCCTTACTCACTCTCAGTTTGCAGAAAGCTAGGAGGAAGAGACAGGGTCAAAGTCATGTTCTTTACCCTAGGCTACATGGGTCAAACACGAGATGGACAGACTTTGCATTCAACATCACAACTTCACCACTCTTTCTAATATGCTTTCAAAAGGAAAGGGAGAAAACCTGTGCAAAAATTGCAGATCTTTCACCAACTTCAACATGAGCTAGAAGAAAAAAAAAAAAAAAACTGTGTTTTTCCTGTTTTCCTATATTTTATAATGCATCCTAAAACTGGAAAGAGATAGCGAAAAAACTGGTAATAGCAGGGGAAAAGTTATACGCTCCTCCAAGCTTAAGCATTCTTGTTGATTACTAGCAATCTCAGTGCTCTCCTGGCAACAATCAACTACTAAATTGTTACCACCTTTCAAGACTAGCAAAATTCTGTGAAGAACAGTTGGCTGGAACTTAAAACACTTCTGCCAGGAAATTTAGTAGTATTCTTCACAAGTGTTACCCTGCAGTTTATGTTCACAGATACTTATTTTCTGCAACTCTCTACAGTCATCGGTACACAGGAAAGGACAGCACGAGATGTGGCAGTGGTGCTAACATGTGAGTTAGGTGACTCCAATTCCATTGCATATTCCAGTTAGGCTTCCTGTAAAGTAATGGTAAACCTGTTTTCACTCAGAGCATGGAGATGTCTGTGCTTCCCTTTTTGAAGATGAATTCTGTAAATACTGGGAAGCAATGAGACTACAAGGATATCGGTACTGAACATTATCAGGCCAAAACAATGGCCTGCCACTGTTTTCATCTTTGCTTAGAGAAAATTGATTACCTCCCTAAAATTTTACAGAGAAAAAAGATATTCCAAACAATCACACCTGCAAGTACAGTTTTGAATGAACTATAAAAACAGAATGGTTCAAGAGAGATATACTTCTATAGTTTTCAAGTAAATAAGCCTCTTCTGCAAGCTGATGCTATTTAACCACAGGAGTTGACCACCAATTCAAGATGAAAGCTGCACAAATATGAAACGTAGTTAACCAGACATTGTGAATATTCTGTGTATAAAGACAGTAAGTATTAAGCATAAGGAAAAAAAAATACACAGGTATTCCACAATCAAAGATCTGTACTCACCTTTCTTTATGAATTACACTACAGTATTACTGATTTTTAAAATAGGCATTACATTTTTGGGGGGAAATGTGAAGACAAGGGACGTACACCATAGGAAGACATTTCATATACCTGTTCTCCTTGCCATTTTGTATCACTGAATGCCTATCAGCAGTGGTTCTTTCACTACAAACATATGTGTTGCGCCGTGTCATTGCTCCAGGGGCAGTATTATTCTACAATTAAAAAAAACATAGGCTTGTTACTCCCCACAAAAAGACTTTTCTGGGATTAAGGCTACATATACTTGAAGGTTGTTTCATGTAATGCTACTTCTACACAGTTATAACACAATAATTCAGTAAGTTAACTAGTTAATAGACAAACATATCCAAGTATTTTTACAGAATAATGCAATTAAAAAAAACATTTCTTGTATTTCACATTGATGTCTCAAAATTAATATACCATTTAAATTACCAGTGTTCTGAAATCCAAATTTTCAGCATGTATATAACTCATCTACTAGAGAGAGTACTACATTATAGCCTATTTTTGAGGTACTTTACCACTTGTATAATGTACAATTTCCCTTTAAGTTAAAAAACATATCCTTAGACAAGATTGGAAAAGCAAAGATTTAAGAAACAGGCATGGAAAAATTCAGTGGGAAGGTAAACATGGACTTTCAAATATTCAAATACTATAGAACACTAGACAAGTTTTGAAAAACAGGGAAGAGCAAGTCAAATTAAAGAGACAAATCGTAGAGAATTTTAGTAAGACGTTTTAAAAAATACACATAAATACAAGCATAATACATTGAGGACAAGAAAACCAGGGGAACTTAAGCTACAGACCTTACTTTAGAGGGGAGAAAAGAAACAGAATTACTTTGCCTCTGTCTTTACAGAGAAAGAGGGTGGAGATATGCCCAAGTTGGCGGTCAATTTTCCAGGAACGACTGAGAAGCTAGGTAATTCACAGATAACAGAATTATAAAATGTTAGATGCAATTACTTCAGGAAAAGCATGGTGGTCCAGAAAACATGCACCCCAGGTTGTAGAGGAAGTACAAGCTGGCAAGCCTTATAATTTTTCCCCACCCCAAGAACAGAACATAACACAAACTGCATACGATTGGAAAATAGAAAAAAACCTTTAAAAATTTTTCTTTAAAGAAAAGGATCACGGGGTAAAGCAGGAAGCAAAATACACTATTAACTTTAAATATCACTGCTGGGGAATATCTTGGAGGCTAGCTTAAGGGAATGACTAGTCAGCACCTGGATAAGCACATGTTGAGTAAGGATGGCCACCAAGAGTCAGGCAGGGGACTTCATGCTCAACTAACCTTTTGGAGTTCTTGAAGAATTACAGCTATGATAGGCAAGGGAAATTCAGCGGACTTTTAAAATAGCATTAAGAAAACATGTCATGAACTGGTCACAGTAGAGCATCACGGGAAGAATGGTGAAAAAAGAAACTAAGGAAAAGGTAATTCGAGCACAGAAGGAGAGCAGCCAAACCTTTTTTGCTTCCAAACCTGAAATAAAACTGTTAAGTAAAATACTCTCAACAAGCAAATGCTCCTCCAGTGCCTTCTACACAAACAGCTTTTGCTGCTTTAAGGCAAAAATACTGGCTCATACAGTCAGTGAGTCTCACTGCACAATTCCTGAGTTGCAGATTTAACAATGAAGTCATCTTGTCAACTGAAAAGACAAGTGACTCGTTAGACATCTGTGTGAATGTACAAATAAAAACATATGATCGAACCGTGGCATGAAAACGTACTAAGACGACAAAGAGTATTTCAGATGAGCAGAAAGAACTAGTAAAAGTCATCATACTTTACAGTATCATACAGTATTTAGTTGTCTCCTGGGTTTTGAAGTGTTCTTCACCAGGTATTTCTTAGGGATAGGCACATGCCAATCATCAGAAGTCCTCCTAGCGCTGGTGCTTTCCTTTTATGTTATTCCTTATGTGTCTCTCATCCATTAATTTTATTTATTTTGTAAAATATTGATTCATAAACTTTGTACGTCACAGATGTGGGAAGAAACTCCTCCCTTCTTCATTAAACTAGCCAGCAATGAAGGCTGTGCATCTACCATGAAGTTCCGTTTATATGTTCACAAGGAAATGGAGTGCAAGTCACTGTGTGGCCCCCGCCAAGCTATGGTACATTCAATTACTGCACATTAATATTTGCATATTGTTGTTTCTGCATTCCTGAAGATATTAAAGAAGGCACCTAGAATAGCTGATGTTTTCTGGTGGGAATTGTGCACAATGGATAGCTTCCTTCTATCTACCTGCTCCCTTAGAACACTAAATGCTTGGTTCCCTTGAGAAGACATCACCGTACATTTTAATGTTACATGACGTTGCAAATGTGAAAAGTCACAGAAGTCATCTGTACTGGATCAAACCTTAAAGAAATGCATTTTGGAGTTTCAGAGTGGGCATTTTTAAGTTTTGGTTTTCATAACTGAAATTACAGGGATCTAAAAAAGCACTCTGGTTACAAAGGTCCTGATAGAATATCAAAGCATTTTGAGCTTCCACATTTCAGTTTCAGCAGAATGCAATCCTGGTATGGGTGCCATTACCCTTTCTGGTGTACAGCCTTTAATGATTTGATCTAGGGAGTTCTTCAGCTATGATTTTTTTTGTTCAGTTAGGCTGTATATTGCTGTTCTCTGGACACAGCTAAATTGCACAGGTGCACGGTACAGGACATCTGAAATTAGTGTCAACAGCATCACACTGATGGACTGATGAGACAGAATTGAGCTAAGTTCATCCCCACAGCATTGGGTGCCTTCTTTTCAGGTGATGCAAAGTACATTTTGAGACTTCTGAGCATATACCCAAGGTCCCATACACAGTATAAAGGATGCATTTGTGGTACAGTCGTCCTCTTTTCACATAGCAAGTTTTGTGCCCACTGTTTAGATGGGTAATTTTCACATTAGGAGACAGCAAGGCGAGGACTGATGAAAAATTTTCCAAGAATCAGCTTCTGACTAACAACAATGAACCAACCTATTTACCAACTTGGTTTGGCGGTGGCTTTTTTTATAAATTTTTTTTTATTTTTATTTTTTGGTTCTAAATAATTTTCCAAACGTGCCATCCATTCTCTCTTTCCACTTTTCTAAAAGCTGTACTAAGGGTTCTGGGGCAGCCTTATGAGGAAAAACCCAAAGCTGTGAGTAATAAACAAGGAATTATTACCTGCTGCTAAATACGCATCCTCTGTAGCAGGTCTTTGTTATTAATTTGGTATTTCCCTAATGAGCCTGAAGCTTACTGATGCACACTCCCTCAGTTTGCAGAGCTATTTAGTTTGCAAGAGTTCTCTGCTTTTTCAACTTTAGAAGAAGAGCTTGGAGTCCTAACTTCAACACCAGACTTGGTTACCTGCTATAGGAGAGTAACTCTTTTCCTTAAGTGCATACCTGTAAATTTCATTATTAAATGAGAAGCACACAACTGCCTAAAGATCTTAACAATTGAAAACAGAACATGAGTCTCCAGTGAAGACCAGTTCTACTACTTCTGCTGTATCTGTGAAAGCAGTAATTATTTTTAAAGACAATATTTTTCTGTCAGTTCAATA
>JAOWBP010002559.1:44651565-44664527 GCA_028571105.1 Tragopan temminckii | reverse complement strand
TACCGCCAGACTTTCTAAAGCCCACAGCACAATTCATTAACAGCCATAATTGGCTGTTACAGAACGTGTTATATCATCAGAAGGGGTAACATTAGGGTTCTCCACTCCAAAAATCATTTTCTTAGTTTCAGGAACTTGTCACCATGTGACCATAAAGGCTGACTATCAGCTGCAAGCAGTGCTTATCAGTTTAATTTCTAATACAGAGATTAAAAACTACTCCCAGCATGTTGAATAGCTCATTTTCCGTCAACAGGAGCTCTACAAATGTTTCCAGGGAAAGACAAACATCCTAAGTCTGCCAAACAAATGGCTTTCAGCTTTGTTGTGGTCTGGTCCTTTGACTGTAAGTTATGTTAGATACAGGGAAAGAATTTAATGCTGCCAGGGGACAAACAGCACGAAGAAAATCAGCAACGAAACACAGACACATACCAAACAACAATCTTGAAGCAATTTTACTTGAACTTTATTGTGCTGATACATCTAAAACAACACGGATCGAGGAAATGGGGAACCAACTTTTAAGCCAACTCTTTGAATAAGCTGAAAGACAGATTACAAGTGTTCCTGCATTAGCTACTGCTAGAGTTTCAGTAACAAAGGACTTCAAAAACACTGAAAAAAAGTTTGCTAAAAAGCAAGTCAGTACGCTAGTCAGATGCAGAGCCCATTTCCTGACCTCCTTCCCTCAAAGCAGGGAGGCTTTGCACAAGATGTTCTCCTGAGCCACATCAAGCTTTAACCATGTGTTAGGCTCCTCCTGATAACTGCTCACTGAAATACACCCGATATATAATTGGGAGCCTCAATCAGGAAGGCTTTATGCAGCACAAATCTGCATCAACTAAAGAACAACTTGAAAACAGACACAGTACACAGTAAGAAACAAAAATTCTTTGCATTTTGAACTCTCATACCTTCCCTGTGCTTTTCAAAACACAGACAGACCCAAGGTCAGAAAGGACACGGCGCACGTACAAACTTATAGTTTAAAAGCTCTAAAAAGATTTTAGGAAAAAGGTCTGAACAGAAACATTTGGCTGAGGAGCTAAGTTCTAAAAAAGGAAAATGAGAAGTGATTTTGTGCTATTACGTGGGCTTGGTAAAAATAAAAATCTTGCATATAATGGCCCTGCTAATTCAAAACAAAACAAACAATTTTTTTTTGGTCTAAAAGGAAGTGAGCTACTGTAGCATCAACACTTGCTTCCAATGAGACCAACAGACTGATATTCAGTGGGACTGGGTACAGAAGTACATTTTTGGAGAATAATGACTATGACTAACAGCAGTAGCATGGGAAAAAAGCTCTAAGAATCCCCTTTTCTTTTAGGGCAGGGAAGTACTGACTACAGTTTCCTCTTTCCTAAGCAAAAGTGGCAGAGCCGTAATTAGCTCCTGAAACAAGAGTTGGAGTAGCTGTTGTGTCTCCCACAGGCTGCTCGCTCCCCTGAAGAGCAGCACTGCTGAAAACTCAGCGGTCAGAGCTGCAGCCACATGCATCCACAGTGAGAACTGCTGCTCAAGGGGTGAGGCACCCCCAGCAACAGCAGCCCCTCCTGCAGCTGAAGGATGGGCGTGGACAATGTAAAGCTGGAAATCAGCCTTACTCCCCTTGTTTCACCATCTGCGGATGAGCAGACACACAGGCGACGGCCCATGCTCCACACCCCATCTCTTCTCAGCAAAGCCCCTTCCTCCCCACCGAACCTCAGTAATTCATCACTCCCTCCACAAGTGCCTACCCAAAGGCACTTCCATCTCAACTCACCCTGAACCAGGGTCATGCACACAGTTTGCTTCCAATGCACTGAGACTACGGCGGAGTGGGTGAAAGCTTTCAGAAAAGCTTTGACGAAGCAAAATCGATAAGTAATGCACTGTGTGCTTACTGTGCTAACTAAGCACTCAACATTAAGGAAATGACTTTCCACTTCTGAATGGAGAGCATGGACATACCTTGCTAAACCTTTTCTGCTCATGTAAAAAATGAGCTTGGTTAGAGAAGTGAACACATTGGCAATCTCAATCTCCAAATCCCATCAGATTTCTATCCTGCTATCTTGTATTGTTCCTCCAGACTCCCATTTAGGGAACCTACGGGTAGGAAATACTGACTTACAAACCACACCTTAATGTTATACAGCCTACATAAAAATGAAATGACAGCAGAGCCCAAGAGGTGAGTGCAGGCTGAGCAGGCAGCAGCCAGGAGCCGCAGGGCCGCCATGCACACCTCCAGCCAGCTATGTGCTGAGTGAGCTCCAGCCACCAGGGAAGGGGAAGCTCTGCACCTAGCTTTTAGCTCCAGCACCATGAGTCTCCAGGTAACACTACTGGAAGGAGTAAGATTTTACTTTTTCCTTCCAGAAATGCTGCCCCTCTGCTTTTCTCTGACCATTTCTTCCATGTTTGCTGACCCCCTCCTGTTCTTATTACAGCTTTTGTTTCTCTTCCAAGTAGTTTAATTTTTTTTCAGGTATTCCAATTTGCACAGATCCGCAGCACAAATCCACCTCATCTAAATCGTCACGTTATCTAATATGCATTTCATTTCCTTCCTGCTTTGCCAGAAATTAATAGTAACACCACGAATTATGCTGAAAAAATTCTGAGAAAAGTGCAACCATGAAAAAACTGTAACCACATTACCTACTTTTATCCCATCTGCAGGGGCAGGAGGGAGCAGTGACATCATTACTTGCTAAGATGATGCTGCCTTCTCTCAAACAAACCACAAAATGCAAGAACTTGTGTATTTTTCCAATTTACTTTTGCAACATTAATTTTGATAAGAACAATTTTATCACACAACGTTTTTAGTATTGGCATAAAACCCAAATGTGGATATTCTCCAGTTTACTACTATTATATAATTTAATTTTATCTGTAGGTAAGTTCTGCGTATTCTCTCCTTCAGAGATATTGCAAAAAAAAAAAAGTACTCAAATAAAAAGCCTTTGAGTGCAGTGCTCAAAAGGACAGAGTTAGAGAAGTCCTAGGTAAAGTGACATTTAAATGTACTTCCTGCAGGCACTCCAAAGCAGATTGGCTCGCTTGATGAAAGAGTAGGATTTATCACTACTTACTAAAATAGATAAGGCGATACAACTGTAACAGCACATTAAACACTTTAAGCTAAAAGGAAGAAACCAGAATAGTCACGCTCCGAGTTATTCCGTAAAACTGTAGCACCTTTTCAGCTTAAAACTATGTGAAAGGCATAGAGACTGCCTGGCCTTCAGTTCAAAGACAATGTTTTCAAGGCCAGCTGGGGAGGACAGAAGGACAGAACATACTTTCTATTTGTAGGCTCAACAAAATGACCACCACAAAGGAGATACAGGGGCATGACACCAAACCACAGACGTTCTCACTTGTGGAAAAGGAAGCAGCTAACAGCACCATTTTCTCAGTTCACAGCTCCGTACGAGCTCATGTGTAAAACAGTACATGCATTTTGAACAACTGTTCAAAACATATCTGTTACAAAACCAGTTATTAAATACAGTAGTCAGACTTATGCAAGGTATACAATGCTTCACATTCTTCAGCACAGGCATTCAGGATTCATGGTAGGAGGTGGTAAAAGGAAACAAATTACAATACAAACAGAAAGATCAAACGCAAAAACCTACCTTTTGTAGACTAGTTGGATTCAGCTGTGTTTTGTCAATTATCTTTATGGCAACCTGAAGGAAGAGTTCAGGATCAGTATTTTCCATGTGATCAATTGTCATGTTACAACAAAAAGGACAAATCCAGAGCAAACTGAAAATTACACAAAAATACTTGAGTTTCGCTAGAAAATTATGTACCTGCATTCAATTTTAAACTGAAAGCATTTGAAATTAACAACTGATGTATAATTTATATCTACCTCAAACTATAAACAGGAGAGTGGAAAAATCTGATATTTTAATGCTATTAAGACAAGAGAAAGTCACTTAGTCTTTGACTTTACACTAAGATCATTACACACATTACAGTGGAAATTCTGATACCAGACTGTACCCTGATAGAGAGCAGGGTGCCTACAGATGATATTTACACAGCGTAATTACACTATGGATTATGCAGAACTGACTGTGCATTGGCAATTTATGAAGATGCTTCTAAAAGCAAATCTTTCAGAGCAAATCGAAAATAACACCACAAACTCTGCAAAAACTAGGTTTGCCTTTGGAAATTCGCTGCATATTTGTATCACTTTGCTCCTTGATGGATACAAAATGAAAAACCACTTCTGTGTCATCAAAAACCCATTGGCTGTACTGCAGCAATTTGGCAAAGTTCATGCCTTTGCCTTTCTCACCTTCTGGGTAAATACTGCACAGAAATGTTATAAAGAACAGAATGAAAACTTCACAAAATAACCAAAAGAAATTCAGTACCATGGTAACTAGTCAGAGCCTGAAGATTTGAGACAATGAATAGGCAGAGATGAGCCTCAGTGCAGTGCAATTTGGATACAGGCTGAGTTAAAACAAGAAGGAGGAATCTTGCTAGAATTACGTGCCAATTGGTATTTTTCCCTTCTAAATTATAGGCTAAACATACCAGAAGAAACTCTGCAGAAGCCAAGGAGATGGTGCCTCTCACAGAGGCAAGATGCTGCAAGTCAGCTGATTATAATACTTTGCTGGTACGAAGAAAGGGCTCTCAGTTCCCCTTGAATTTTTGGCTCAAATGGTAGACACTATGCCACAGCTCCCATTTCCCTGCATCACTCTGTGCCATCTTTGTAATCTCATCAACCTGGGCTTGGCAACATATGGGATATAGAAAATCTTACACCAAAGCAAATTTGTTTCCCCGCATTCAAGTGCAAAAACACATGGGTAGTTATTACGATGGAGAAGGAAGAGGTGAACACAGCGTTCAGTGCCTGGGTGTGTCACAGACTTGCGTGATACATGTGGTGCTTTCTGAAACTGAAATGCAAGATTTATTTTGAGCCCTTCTAGATGCAAGATACTGCAAGATGTCACCAAGAAACTATTTAAGAATAGTTCTGCTTTGAGAAATATCTTCAAAGGTATGTTACCAAAATTACAGATCACTGTTTCCTGAAGCAAAATTCCATTACAAAACCTTGAGAAATCACTTCAAAAATACAAACAGAAGACATATACATTAAGTAATAGGTATTTTTATATTAGCAGCTGAAGACAAAGCAAGAAAGATACTTATCTCTACCTCCATGCCTGTTGAACTCTTCTCATGCAGGTAACAGTAATTTACTTTCTGGAATCTCTTAACTTCAGATTGGATGTAGAGTGACCGCTACCTTTTTCAACAGCAGAAAGCATGACGTGAAAGCCATCTGCTGTCCCAAGACCACCTATGCCACAGAATACAGCTGTTTCCTTAAGTACACTCCAGTCAGGAGAAGCTGCATTTGCATTCTGACCCCTGCTATTCTGATCAATCTCTTAAAGATTTCAACTTGTTTCAAGTCTGGAGGCACTGGGTTTCAGCAAAACACAGCTCACCTCTCACTCTGTGTGGTGCTGCCAATCAAACTGAGAGGTCTGACACTGGCAAACAGATTCAGCCCTGGAGATAAGGGATGATACACACCTCAATGTTCTGAAAGGTAGACTCACAGGACTGTTCAGCACGCTAATTATAGCCTTCAAGGCAGGATTGAGAGCACTACTCACATGAACACTAGCTGTACAGTATGCCAACATGGACTATGAGAGCTTGAACTGCTCAGAGAACAGAAGACAATTTCAGGCTCCTTGATAAGGTCCCCAAACCACAAACAAAGGGAGGCTGCCCTCAAGAACATTTCTCATGAGTTTGAAAAAGAAAATCCAGTTTTACTAAGCATAGTTAGTGAAGCATCAAATTGCCTTCTAAAGCAGAGACTTTGCTCTCTACACAAAGCAAGCCTGGAACAATTTCAAGCATTGTGTGCAACGGCCAAGGCTGGAAGAATGAAAGTTCACCTACACCATTATGTTGCTGCAGCAGCCATGATATTCTGTGAGATTATTAGCAGAATTACAACTGCCTTCGCTTTTGCCATACATGCTGATAACATGAGTTAGAACATCCCTCCTATGTGGCTTGAACGAGGCACTTAAAGCAGTCAAAAAAAGCTGAAACACTAAGCAAAGCAACCAAACTGCATTCCGGTTATTTTCTCTCTCTTCAATACCACTCTTCTTCCAAATGACGAGCGAAAAAGACAATGGATTCCTTGGAGTCAGACTTGGATCCTGAAAGAACTCTGTCCTAGTAGGAAACTAACTTCCTGGCTATCAGCTGAATACTGCCCTTGCTGAACAGAAGGGTCCATATGTTCTTGGCTGTGATTCCAACCACCTTGGAAACAGCAAAAGGTAGTTTTATCTTTTAGATTAATTTTGGCAAGTATGGCAAATTTGTCAGAGGAAATAATCTCTGATAATTTACAGCAGCAAATATATGGCTTAAAGTCAAAGAATTAACAAAAGCAGATTTACAAAAGCAGATTTTTTTTAATGAAGATTCTTGATTTCAAATAGGCAGACAGACTACAGATAACAGTCCCCTAGACAGTGGATCTCAAAGGAGTACATCTAAACACCAGCTCTAGTACAAGGAAGCCAACTCCCCCTCCTTACCTCCACAGGGAACAGAAGGATATTCACTCCTTGGCCAAATTCAACCCCTTAAGTTAAACTGGTGTTCTGATCTCCCCCAAAGGGCTGCTCATTTTTCCCTTCCTGTGATTTGAGAGTAGGTTCTCATTCTGAACCTCAACAGATACATTCTGAAGATGGAAATGGAAAAAGTCCTTAGATTTGCTTCTGTTAGAAATATGAAAGCTGTCATCTCAAAAAAGAAAATTTTAGGGAAGGACTCCAGATGTCAGATGAATAAATACCCTAGAAGAATGCTTGAGCAAATATACCCACCTCACAAGAAGCAATCAGAAAAGTGCAGATCTGCTGAATGATTTAGGAGTTGATCAGTACAGAGACACAAAAAAGGAATAGCTGTAAAGTGAAATGAAGCTGGAATAGCCACACAGGTAACAAGAAATGAAAGTAGGGTTAAAATACAGCAAGGATGTGGGAGAGACAAAAACACGTTTAAGAGCAACTCCCAAAACTAAGTATTTTATTTTAGGTTTCAGTAGATAAGGCGGAAAAAGGAACAGGAACAAAGACAGGACAGACAGCAGGAATGAATGTGTAAAGCAGGAAGTCACAAATTCAGGAAGATGAGAGCTGTCTGGCTGAGACCAGACCAAGAAAATTATTCCAGGACTAAGAGTGGTTTGAAGAATCACCTTTCTGTTGGTAGCAACAGAGACTTATAACACAAATACAAAATGATAACACAGATTTAGAAATTGAGAGTTGTTGTGTTTTTTTGTTTTTTTTTTTGTTTTTTTTTTTTCCAAGGGAAAAGTGAAGAAAGCACCTTACCAGCTTTCTGGCAGAGCCATCTGCTGCCAAATTCTTGAGCACAAAACTTGCAAAGAAAAAGCAGGGAAACGGAAAGAAGGGTTAAATGCAACACACTTTCCCACTGCTAATTGTGCCTGATGGAAACACACCAAGCATGCCTACCCTGGCTACTGCTAAGCCTCACTTAGGAGGACAAACAAATTACTGTACTAAACAAACTGGAATGTGCACAGGTCTATTAATTAGATAAACAACTGGGTGAAGAGATACTAGGTTGGAAGTAAACAAGAGTTTTATAAGGATCAGACCTGTGACCCATCCTGTTTAATACCTGCATCAGTGGCCTTTATCATTATGGTTTGACCTCCCATGTTAAGTTTGTTGAAGGAATTAAGAATCAAATGTCAAAGACAATGGAGAACAGATGTAAAAAAGCTTGGAGATGAGAATTAGCAATGAAAACAAGATTCAAAGTACAAAGTGCTGATGATGATCATGACCAAACCAAACATTCACGTAACTGCTATGAACAAGGTAACTGTAATCTAAAGACAGATCTGATAACTTCTGTAAGGCAAGGGTAGACTAATGGCAGAGGGGAAACTGTCATCGAGTATGTTGCAAACAACTCTGGCCACATTCATCTAAAATAGGAAACCACTATCAATGCACTATAGTTCATCTAGCAGGAAGAGAAAGCCTTGCACATCTCTCCTACAAAAAGAAAAAACAGTTTAAAATACCTTCAAGTTATTCTTGTGAAAGTAGCTTGTTTCCTTCAAAGGAATGCACTCCTTTGGGTACCCTGGACCAATGGCCAGATCCTTGGAAGCATTCATGCTTTGAATTGACTGAATGGCATCTATCCCATGAGAGCTGCAGAAACTTAGTACCTAAATCTTTCCAAGTTTGGCCAAAGATTTTATGGCATCCCATGATTTGCTGAAATCTCAAACAATAACAGCACACAGCTGTGTGCAACTAAAAGAAACCATAGTTGTATTTTTGCAAAGCAGTGTGTCACAAAGGCTCCAAACAGGCTCTATGATACTTATCTCCAACACTCATACCTACAATAATAGCAAAGAAATACTAACCAAGTACGTGTATTTCCTGTGTTAAGAACCAGTACAGAGAGAAGGAAATTTAAGGGGAAAGCAATTAACTGAAAACTTTTTCTAGGAAAGAACACTAACTCCACCAGAAGGCATCTGCTGACCACCAGAACTGACAGCTTTGAAAACCAAACCAAAACAAATAATCCCTCTCAGCAACTCTTGCAAAGTGATGCCTCCTCAGCTCTTCCCAGTGATATTGGACTGGATTCCATATTAACTCACAAAAATAAATTCTCCTGAAGTGTTACAGTCAACTACTTAGTTTTCTTTAAAATTTTTTGCTTTAATCAACATTTCATTAATCACACAGGTTTGTCAAGAATAGGTCAACAAGGTGTTTCTCTCTCTTTCAGTATGTAGTGTTGCTATTAATAAGATCAGCACCAAGATACACCTTGCTGTAACGAGCAAACAGCAACATAACTTTTCAAATCAGAACCATCATTAGGTGGAAGTTATTAATTACATTACAGTGGCACGCAGAAACTAATTGCAGGGCTGAGTTAAACACTATGAAGAGATACGAGAGTAAGCCTGTCTGCACCACACAGCAGAGCAGCAGACCCACAGAACAAGCTGGAATGTCTTCCCAGGGCAGCCCAGAGCTGCAGACACCAGCAGAGCTCCTAGGAGATGCATCACTCTAACCAGAAAATGCTGTATTGGGCTACCCAGACCAAGCAGATCACCATAATCAGGGACGTGGATTCACTGCCTTTCCTGACTCCACTTCCACTACAGCCCTGAGCTGTGCTGGTTAGCAACACCAAGAGGCAATCTTCCCAGCAAGCTTATTTGATTACTGTATATTTAGCCTGTTTTCCAGGAAAGGAGAATTTAGACACGAATTGTGGTACCAAGCCTGAATGTAATTCACATGCATAGAGATTTGTAGAAAATGCAACATTAAGAGACCTTTTCCAAAAGAAGCTATTTGAGGATCATCAGAAATAAAAATGCAGATTTTATTTCTAGGCTTTTTTCCTAAATCAGTGTAAGTATCTCTAGTAAAAAGTTCACAAACTTGGATAATATTATTTTAAGAGATAATTCAAATGACAGCAATTCACTGTTGCTCATACCCATACCACTTTACCTCTCTGCCTGTGAGGATGTGTCTCGCCAGCTTTACTTTTGCAAAATTCCCCTTTCCAATCGTTTTGAGGAGTCTGTAATTTCCAATATGTGGTTGCTCATCTGCACAGGAAGCTATAGAATTCCTGCAACGAGCTCCGGAGCGCCCAGTTCGAGAGGAAACTTCCTGTCGTCCATCTCCATGGGACGTGTGCTGCAATGAAAACATACACACATAAGGCTGAGAAATAAAGAGAAAAAAAAACCACCAATGATGAGACAGTTTAATACTATTGATAAAATGAAAATTCTTCTCCAAGAGGGTTTTTTCCTTCTTGTGCTGAGATGCCTTTTCCTACAAAACTTCACGTCTGGAAATACACAAGACAGTCTGGAAGACTATGGAAGAAATCTTAATATACAGAAACCTCAAATATTAATAGGTGTAATTAATAGTAATTAATAGTACACTTCATCTCCTGGCAAAGAGCTTGTTTCTGAAAGAGAAGGTCCCCCTCACATCCCTTAGCTCCCAGCTCACGCCTGCAGTCTATACACCATTCCCATCAATTAAAGTATTAGTCAGATACACTCAGTAGGCTGCAGATGTGGAGCAAATGCTCGGCTCCACAGAAGACAACAGGCTAAATTTACTGCCATCCCACAATTCCCACACTGTGCTCTCTGTCTAAAGATATCCAGAGGAGGTTTAGGACAAAAAGCAGAAGGTATTCTTAATTCTCCCCTCTCTCAAAATGTTAAGTTTTTCTGCTCTCTTTGCTCATTCTTTTTGCTGACTATAGTCTTCAGAAGCAATGGCATTCATCAAGAAGTTAAAGCATTAGCCTCAATGAAATCTTTGCTATAACCCAAATATAAAGAAGCTCAATTTTCTGTGTGAACACTACTCAAGCATACAGGTCGTCAGCTTAGGACAGAACTTCAAGGTTCCTTCCAAAGCACAACTATAGAATGGTTTGGATTGGAAGGGACCTTCAAGATCATCTAGTTCCAAATAAGTAAGTACACAGAGGCTTAGTTATCATTCTCTCTGTTTCAGCGTCTCAGTATCAAATACCCCTTCACTTACAAAAACATAACCGTTAGATATCTGCTACACCAACAGGCAACAAGGACTTGCAACAATGTGCTCAGGTATCTCTTTAACATATTGTTTGTTGCTTCATCTTTTCCATAAAGCACCACCTTTAGAAAGGGATCTTCAAATGTATATCCCATGGGTAAATCTACTCAGCTTCTATTGGAGACATCTATCTTGTCATCCACTGGCAGAATGGAATAAGCTTTGTTTCATATATTTTATACTGGTTTGGGAATTCAAGAATAAGGATTAGGCTTACCATATTATAAATACAAAAAGCAGCACATACACAAGCCTCCAAGAAAAGAATGTTCAATAAAGCATTTAGAAGTACATTTTCCTCTCAAGTGGTCTAAGTATGCTGTCCTGTTTCTTAAAGGAAAATGACATTTTCTGTATGACTGAAGTACAATTTCTGTAATATAATGGTGTTTATTTCCCAAATAATGCAATAGCTTTCTCCCTCCTTGAAGTCTGCATCATGTATGGCAGCAAGAAGTTATCTCAATTTATCCTGCATTCCCTTCTGCTCTTTCCAACACTTGCAATGCTGTTTATTTCAGCCCCAAAGGGCCCCATCCACTTATCTATCCCTTCAACTTCTTACTGCATTAGTTGTAGCTTTTCTACTCTTGCTGAAACCCAACAGGGACAGCCAAAAACCTGGCACAGGTTTCAGTCTGAAATCACCACAACAAAGGGATGAGAGATCATAACTGAAGAGCTAACAACCACGGTATAAGCACAAAAGAAAAAAAAAAACAATACACATGCTTGCATGGCACTTGGCAAGTTCATGCACTATTTAATAACCTGGTGTAACCTTGTGACCATGTACTCTGGCACCTTACGTTCCTTGGTTTGTTAATTTGAGTGCAACAGCTGTGATCAAATCATTTTTAAAAAGCCATTTGTTTCATTTACAAAATACTACCGATAGGAAGGCTATCTCAACCCTCAGAAATCTGTTGCAATAGTTACTACTTAAAAAATAAAAAATTAAATGGTGGTGCATATAATGTTTTAGTGTCAGTCTGGCTTTGGATTCTCTTTATGGCCTGGCCATTGTTACCAGATTTCTACTTCCAGTGCAGCACTTAATTACTCTGGTCACATAATCCCTTTACTTTAATAAGATACATACAGCCTCACTAAGCAGGCTGCTGGAAGAATGATTAAAGACTAGGAAATGTTTCTTGTAGTTCTTTTCACAGAATCACAGAATCACCAAGACTGGAAGAAACCTACAAGATCACCCAGTCCAACCATCCACCCATCACCAACAGTTCTCACTAAACCATGTCCCTCAACACAACGTCCAAAAGAGCATTCCAATTTTTCCATTGAGAGCCTTCTAATTTTTCCAACACCCTTAGTGGTGTTCATGCTAGCACTGGGCACACCATAGCAGCAGCTGTTGCAGTTGGACAAAACACAGAGATTGCATTTGCATCTGACCACCCGAAAGTAACCCCAACTCTACGAATTACTGCTTCCCAGACCCTCAACACACACAACTCTCACTCCTGGTTCCTCACAAATACCTTTGGCTGCAGTGCAATACAGTTTCCTCACATGTAGCTTATTACATGTTCCTGATGATTGGCCCATCCTGACCTACTTAGTATTTTAACAATCTCCATCCTAGTTTTTAGGAATAGCAGTATGCATGTCTTCCAAACCACTAATGGCACAAGAACCAAAAGCATAACAACCATAACAATATCTACGTTCAAGTGCTTGATGATAATTCCATGTTTTCAATACTACCTCAAGACCTATGACAACTGCTAAGTGCTTACCAATAGAGCATTCTCAAGGACAGGATCAACAAGACCAACTGCATCCTCTCCAACTGCCCAGCTGAAGGAACTACTGAAGCCAGTGAAATCCTGTTCCAACAGTTTCACTGCTCTGCACGCCATTAGTGCCAGGCCAATGCTGGATGTCCAGAATGCCCCCTTCAGCCCCACGTGCAGTGGCATAGCAATGCCAAACCTTTATACTCCCCTAAACTTTGACTTCTAACACATCTTGTAACAGATAATGCAGAGAATTTCTCTGTCACCTCCTCTGATACCTTCAAGTGTCAAGTCATTCAGACCTGCTAGAAAAAAAAAGCAGCAACTGCTGATGCTAGATGTTAACACCCTCCTAAACTGCTATCCCTTGCAACCAGGGACTGGGATGTCCTGTACGGGATCATGAGGCTATTTCTTGGATGCGTTAGAGGAAGACTCACTTTTAATTCACATA
>JAOWBP010002559.1:44593729-44606057 GCA_028571105.1 Tragopan temminckii | reverse complement strand
GTGGGAGGAGTCTGTTGGGAATTTTACAATCAGTAGTTATTTGGACAGAAGGACAAAATAAAGTATCCTTTTGAGCAAATAAAACCAGTCTGTCTGTGTTGAAATTGGCAAATAAACAAAGGCGAACTCACATGAATGAAAAGTGCAAATGAGATGGAAGTTCAATTAGGAGGTGAAATCAGCACAGTTTGGAGGTCTGTGATAAAGAGGTGCGCCCAACTTGATGAGCTTTCTTTGTGTGTCAGCAACAGGTACAAGTGTTGGTGATAGGAATCAGAGAAACCAGGTATTCTCGGTTTGCCCAGGTAGCAGCTTTGGCTACAGGCATAACTGGCAAGCAGTAGCATTATCCATCAGTTGCATGCTTGTGGTTGACGGATCTGGTTGCTGACAGAATTGGATGTGGAAGATAAGGAGTCCTCAAGGAAAAGAGCTGCCAACTGAAAGCATGCTGTCAGAGCTGCCTGCCTGTTCACAGTGCCCAGTAGCAACCACTGCGTTTATCTTTCTGTGCTACTTGTCACAGACAGCCTGCAGACATCAAAATCTATGTTTGTGAGTTAAATCTCTCTTCCAGTAGCGTTTCAGTGATTTACGTTTTCATTTCCATTTCATAAAAAAGTTGCCCAGGTTCTCTCCAGCTGTTGTGTTGTGTGCTTTGCCAGTATCTCCACAATCTCCACATTTACATCATAGCTCATCATAGCTCATCCTTTTTCTTTTTCTTTTTTTTTTTTTGGCTTGTGCAGGTCTGACAACCAGCGCTGTGATTATCAGCAGATAGAATCATAAAATCATTAAGGATGGAAAAGACCACTAAATTCATCTACTCCAACCCCAACTCATCCCCACCATTCCCACTGACCACATCCACGTGCCACATCTCCATGATTCTTGAACATCCACAGGGACGGGTTTCCCCCACCTCCCTGGGCAGCTGTGCCAGTGCATTACCCCTCTTTCTGAGAAGTTATATACTTCTTTCTGAGAAGTAATATCCAACCTGAACCTCCCCTGGCTCAACTTAAGGCCATTCCCTCTCTCCCTACTGCTATTTCATGGGGGAAGAGGCCAACCCCCATGTCATCACAACCTCCTTTCAGGTAGTTGTAGAGAGCAATAAGGTATCCCCTGGTCCTCCTTTTCTCCAGACTGAACAATCCCAGTTCCCTCAGCCCCTCCCCATAAGACTTTTGCTCCAGGCCCATCACAGCTTTGTAGCTCTTCTCTGGATGAGCTCCAGAGCTTTGATATCTTTCTTGTAGTGAGGGGCCCAAAATGTTGACTCTTAAGTAGAAAAGAAAATATTGAGTGCTTAGAGTTTCCTACTGGCTTTCCACTTTTCCCTGGTGGAGTGTGTTGTTGCCTCTGATTTTCAGATTCTATCTCCAGAACATCTTTCCTTGGAAATCTTAAGGTTCTTAATTCCTTTCTCTTGTGTGCAAAAACATGTGGCTGTTGAGCTGTTTTTTAGGGGTCTGCACTACAGCTTGCATCTTGCTTTGCTAATCTCTCCTGCTCATTCAAGCATGGAGGAGTGTCTTTGAAAACAACATGAGGACATTGCTGGGAGAGCTGGAGTTTGGAGGCAGCACCAAGGCCCTGCTAGCGATTGTGTTTGTGCTTTTGCTGGCAGATCTAGCAGAGGAGGAGGTGTCCCTGATGTTTGTGCTGAAGGCAAAAGAAAATTCCGCTTTAAAGGCAAAGGAGAATCTTACTCCCTAGAACTAAACCATCAAAGGGGATATTTGGCAAGGAGAGCAGTCGTGTATTTGGGAACAAACAGCTAGAGACATGACAGAAATTTTTTGTCTCCAGTGTCTGATTTTATTTCCCTTACAGATTCACATGTATTGTAACATCAAAGGTATTTGCAGGACACTGCAGGCTGGGTAATGCTGAATTTGTAGGTTGCAATGTAGAATTTGCTGTTTGGTGTGTTTTGCCTTGAGCTTGAGTACAGCTGGTGCAGCTGCTTAATAAAAATACAGGGATTACCTTTTGTCAGGAAGCAAATAATACATGACTACCATGAGGTGCCAAAATCTTGAATGCTCCAGTGGTTTGCAGCTCAAATATCCATATTATGAATGTACATTATTTGCCAAACCGGGGGGGGAAAAAAAAAAAAAAAAAAAAGTAACGGTACTTAAAATAAGAAAACAGAAGCAGAAACTTTGTTCTGCAATTTGCACATGCCAAGTATTTTGCATGCTTGGCTATTACATAAGCTAGTAGCAATACTGAAGGAGCTGATAACACACGCCATTTCCAAGAGTGGAAATTTAATTAAGCCTGGCTTTGGCCTGTGTGGCTTCTGTGGTGGCTAATGAAAGCTGTATTGAAGCACCAACCTTGTCTCACCATGCCCAGACACCATGTCTCACATTCCCAAGTGTCGCTGGATTTGGAAGTACCCAGTGGGTTCAGGAACAGATAGATGCAACCAAAGTTGCTCACATGCATCTTGCTTAAGAAACCAGGTTGAAAATACCTTTGAATGTGAACCCATGTCAAACATGGTGTTGATTATAGAGCCCAGCATTTTATTGATGTAATGTACACTTTTCTTTTTGAAAACAAGCCAGGGGACACACTGAAAGCAGAACTTTCTTACAGGAATGATACTGCCTTGAACTGTTTTTCACAACCAAATTTGGAAAGCTCTTAGAACACAGTTATGTCAATGAATGTTCAAATGCACAATAGAAGCAGAATTTTGCCCTGAGAAAAAAAAAATAATCTTGTTCATATTGATCATTTGGGAGCTTGTTACCTGAAATATTTAGAGGAAATGGTCTTCAAAAACATTTCCTGAAATGAAGGGATATAAAATAAATGCTCGTGAAATGGCTTGTGATTCATATCTCTGTCCACATTCACATCTGGGAAACTGTAGCGTCAACAGCTCAGTTACAGTAGGTGGTGATTGTGAACATTTTGGTGCTGTAATTTTTTCAGGACTTGATTTTAGGATTCCAAAATGATTGTGCGCATGTTAGAGAGCTCACTAGTGTAAGGCATTATTCATCCCTAGGGAGTCTGGTTTATTCTCTCCCTAATGCCCTTGACATGCCAGCTAAGCATTTTTTGCATTAGTAATTTTAAGCACAGTAATATTTCTGCATCGGTGCCTGATGTATCCGTGGAGTAGCTGAATAAATTTTAATTTGCTGCTGTGCTGTTCTCCCCAGATTTCTGTAACTGGTACATCTTCCTTGCACTAGCCATAAAAAATGGCATTTATGAAAGCCACCCACTCTACCTCCTGTAAATGAAGAGATGCTCAGGTGGAATACACTGGCTGTTTTCAGTGTTGTTTTGCTGCACCGCAACCAGAGTTTGTTTTTAATCATTCTCATGAATGATTTACTGTTCTCTTTCTATCATGTTACTTTTTCATTGTTGTCTCCAGCAGGCAAAAGGCTTTCAGAGGGTTCTTTAGGGCTTAATGTATTGTTTGTCCTAGATATTGGGCATGACTTATTCAGAAATGTGTAATAAATACACAGCTCCTCTTGTTGCTGGTTGTTTGCTCAGTAGACAGATTAATGGATGACTCGGTGACGGATGAATACTCAGCTCAGAACGGTTCTCCATTCTGAATTAAGTTGTGGAGGGTGTGTGAATGCAGGTGGGATCTCTAAGGTCAGATATAAATGTGAGCTTATTCAGGTCCACAGAGATGAACTGGTTTATACCATGGGACGATTTCCCTATTTAACTGAGTCTTTATTGGCAGTCTCTTTGTTCGCTGACCCTCCTAAGATACAACTTTCGTATCTGAAGATATATACTTGTAAATGCTTATTTTTACTTTGTGAGTAACCAATTCTCTTGGCTACTAGTGCCTGCTGTGGCTAAAGTAAAGGCTTTTATTTTCCCTGCCTGTTTGTTTTCCTGGCGTGCTGAGACAAGGAGTGCTGTGACACAAAGTTTTGATAGTTCAGTCTATCTGCTGTAAAGGCAGTTTCCAGTCAGAATTTGCAATCTGGGTAATGTTTAGTAGTATACACTTGACAAAACTCCTTTTTGCTTTATAGATAACTACTGTTGAATCTCAGTAGCAGTGCTGTTCTCAGAGAATCCTGCAGTGAGCAGCTGATTCATGCAGATGAAGCTTTCAGTGCCATCCTTTGCAGATTCAAGAGCTCCATCGCCTTCTCTGCAGAGCCCTGAGCAACGAGTCCCACTGCATTCTGCACCCTGGGACATGTTCAGGTGGACAGGAGGGGTGAGCAATTTGGCCCATGCAGCTGGTCTGACAGTGTGCTAATTCTGGTGCATGGTGCGGCATATGCTATGACGCGTGCAGACAGATCGCTCACAGTTTGCTCAATTCCTGGAGCAGCAGGGAAACAGGCAAAGCAGCAGTGGGTGCCAAGTCACAATCTGCTAGCTAGATTGCTTGAAAATCAGCCCAAACCTCCTTGTCCACTGCTACAGAGTGAACTGCTCTCTGACATTCTCTGTTTCCTTACCAAAGGTCCTAAAAGAGGCAGCTCTGTAGCTTTGGGTTGTGCCAGATTTGCCTGCTATGATCCAGATCCACAGTGTTGTGTTTGCTGTAGTGACTCTAACCTACACATAACTCTGAGAGGTCTTTGGAAAACATAGCACTGGGGAGGTCAGTCTCCGTGCAAACATGGACTTTGGGCAGGACTGTTGCACCACAGGCTGTGCAATATATTCTTCCAAGAAAGCTGTTAACAAGAATGAGTGAATCAAAGGAGAGCTATTAGTCATGGGTTTCCCATAGCAATCTCTTTAATGGACTGTTGACTGCTGGATGCTTCTCAAGAAAGAAGGAAAAATATTGGACAAAATGAAGGCAATTTCTTGAGCTTTTACTCGGATAAATATGATCCATTCACTCTCACCGCTTTGGAAAGCTTAGCATGCATCAGTTGTACGAGAGAGCTATGCCAGAGCTGTGAAAAGCCCTGCATGTCTTAACTATTTTCCTGTGTCTTGCATCCTTCTTATTTCCCACTTATGTTAATAGTCTCAAGGTTTTTAATGGTTCAGTCACTGCTTACAGTCCAGGCTAAGGCATTAAGAACAGACAACAGGGTTCTGTTCTTAAATCCTGCTTTGAAAACCAAACCTCTTTATAATACATTCCTGGAAGAAACCCCTTTGTTTATTTTGATTTGCCTTTTGGCTTTCCTGGATGTCCAGTCATTGGCCAGGACCTCACTGGCTGAGTCCCAGCACAAAGCAATTTGCAGCTATGTGTAAGTGACTTCAGTTCATTTCGGCCATATCTCTGCAGCATTCCCCAGAGCCAACCATCTGTGTTTCAGCTGATCAGGGTGCAAGCTGAACTCTGACTTGTCTAGCTGAGCCTGCCAAGAAAAGCATTAGCTAAGCAGAAACAGCGTGTAGCTGAGGGCAAAGGTGAGAATGTATTAAGTATCCACATCTTGACACAGAAAGGATGCAGCTACAATCAAAACAGGGGAAAGGGGACTGGGCAGACGCACAGCCGCCTAATGTGACCCAGGAGTGTGTGCCACATTGCTTACTGAGAAAGGCTTCTTTGTCTCTGTGTATTGTGCCTGCCTGCTTTGGCTGAGAAGCAAAACAAATGCAAGAAACCCATCTATGTGGCCTTGATGACATTTTTTTCTGTTTCTTGGCATTGCTTTGCTGTGCTCAGAAAGGCCTTGAATATGTTAGATAATGTGTGCATTTCTGCTCCAGCCAGAGATGTTTGTGCAGCTGACTTTGCAGTTCCCCTCTCCCCGGTGTGTAGGCTAGAGGGTAGGGAGAGTGTCTGAATGCTGTAGCACCTTTCTGAAAAGAGAATTCACTGTCAAATCACAGCTGGGAAACAGAATAAAGAGACTGAAATTCTTCATCTGCTTCATGGAAAGACTGGGAAGCAGAGGCGGGAGGGGAGACCTTTTGCCATCACATACCCCTTGAGCACTGGCTGATGTGGCTGCCTGATTCCTTATCATATGGTCTGACACTCTTTTTCTTGTGGACCTCTTCCCGTTTAGATTAGAGCTTGGCCATGTGACCTGCTTTTCTGGATGCTACCTTGAACATCACTGATGCAAGCCTTGCTCGGGCAGAATACTGTGTCCATGAGTAGCCCTGAAAGAGACAGGACATCATTTCTTATCAGTCTTACAGGGAATGGTCTTATCAGAGTTCTTCAATTTCAGCTGGATTTGCACAATCGTTTCTTGTTCTAACGAAGTTTTACCACTTTGATATATTCTGATATATTCTGTCTATGACATACCCCCTCAATGCACTCTGTGGGCTACAGATGAACTGTTCAAATGGTCTTAGCTTCCAGTTACAAGTAGTTTTTTTTTCAGACTGTTTTTCATATCTGTTTCTGCACTGGCAAAGTGATTGGACTGTGCTCCTTGAAGCTGTAGGACTGAACATTACAGATGGTACCAGTTCTGTATTTCCCTGCCTTTTGACAGCATTGGAAAGACTGAATTTACAGCTTGACTTCTATATCTACCAAATGCCCATTTCACAAAGCAATTTTCTGGAGTGACTGGCCCCAATTATTGATTCAGCTGTATTTGGTGGGGTTGTTTTGTGGGAAAAAGTCGCTTCCTGGTCCTGTAATGAACACAGGTCCAGCCAGGAAACAGCTTGAGTGTTGGCATAAGATATTGCAGTCCTTTAGCAGTCCTGGCTGCTGATAGTGAGAGGCAGTTCTAGCAACAGAGACTGTTTGGAGTATAATCTTTATTTCCTTTAGTTACCCCTTACTTTGTTGTCTATCAAAGACAACCTCTGGGCCTGCTGACGTGACAGTAGCTTTGGTCACTTTTGGAAATTTGGGGCTCTGTGGCCTTAAAACTACTCCCTTTGCTTGCGAAGGCTGAGATAAGCCCCATGTGTTAGCTCCAGTCCCTGGTCTTAGTGGTTCTAACTGTGGAGTTTTAAAAGTTAAATAAGTCTCTTCTCTTTAGATCCTCTTCTTTCTTTTTTTGCTATCACATTCATTTTCATTCCAGCTTCTCAAGGGGAAAACCAAATACCATTTGCAGTTTACTGCTGCACACTACATTTATTTCCTCAGTGTTTTCTTTCAGATCATGAACCCAGCCAACCAACTTCTTATCAGTTTGACAGGCTGGAACTGTTGTCCTGGTGACCAGAGTAGTTGCACTATCATCACATACAGAAGGCAGCAAAGGAGATGCCTTGACCTGTGGGTGTAGCTGTGTGTGCACGTGATATGATAGTAAAGTCACTTGGATACATGAAGATAAGATCCAGGTCGTGGTTTATCTATGTGAAAGATGAAGCAAAACCAAAATGGAGAAGCATGCAAAGTTAATAACTGTAAAAGAAGAAATGAGAATGTGAGTAGGAGTTGCAAATGCTCAGTTCTACTCAGCATCTGGTCTGTGTACCAGTCATGTGGTGCATTTGTGTTTGAGAGCTGCCTGCCCGCCAGCCTGCTGTCTCTTTGCCTTTTTGTCTTTTTCTACCCCCTCCCACATTTCTCTCATTTCTTAGGTTTATGAACGTGAAAAAGAATAATGCTAGTAACACTTCTGAGTCATGCTTTTCACCCAAGTGCACTATTCTTAATCCATTCGTATACACATTCCTGAACAACATCAACTCCAACTCACCAGTTACTGATTTAGGTGAGTTATCAGACTGATTTGGTGGTGCACTGTCACAGATGAGCTCCTTGTGCTGAGTGCAAGAAAAAAGGACCTGCTTTGAATGGCATACAATCCAAATGGAAGACAGAGAACAACAGATGGAAGGAGACAGATAAGGGAGCACAAAGAGACAGTGAGACATCATTACTCAGCACATAGGCAATGGTGTCAGCACACCAGCTGCCTCACAATTTGGAAAGATTTGCAGGCAACACAGCATGTTCTTATATTAGTGTAGTGGTGTCTTCTGGTTCACTTAGATACTGTGGCAGCTTTCAGCTGTCAGAGACAATGTGTGATGGAGCAACCTACACAAAACCAGATCCTGGCTTGGAGCTTACTCGGGGGTAAGAGCATATTCAGGTCCTTTACCTGTTGGTTTCTGTGCAAAGCAAGGGCAACTTTAGCCTGTTGGACTCCAAGGTGGGACTTGGCCTTGAGGCTTGTGCACCCTGTGTTATATGTCACTGTGTTGTAGCTGTGGTTGCTATGCGGAGGAAGTTTCCAGTTAATCCCAAACCCAGTTAATCTTCCATGGCTAACTGAGAGTTGAATAGGGTTGGCTTACTGTAAAAGCTTGCCTTTCTGAATACTTATTACCAGGTATACCTCCACAGACACCATCAGAGTTCCACATTAGACCCGAGGGGTATGTTAGTTAACAACATGACTCAGCCCCATGGCAGGGCTCCCAGTGGGAGATAGCACATCTGTTGGCTGCAGGATCACAGCCCTGCTGACTAAAAGGGAGAGGTTTAAGGATGTTGTGGGATGGAGCTTCTGTCATGTAAAATTCATGGTGCTCGCAGGGCATCTTAAATAAAACATTACTCTCCCTGAAAAAGACATGAAGTCTTCATTTTGTGCTTAAAAAAAAAAAGCAAAGAAAGGATATTTAAAGAATGAGAAGAAGGGAATATAAGGCTGTCTTGTGTGTGTTCCAGTCCGACATGACCCTCAATCTGCTCTCACAATAATTTTGCACTGGAATGACCCACGCATATTGCCCATGAGGAACTGTAGTAGCAAGGGCAATGTCGCTTTGGCTTAGAAGAGGACTCATGCTTTCTGATTAGCAGAAAAAAATGAGTTGCATTTCTCACCTCTGCAGTAGTTTCATCTTCTGAGGTCCCTCCTTGAAGTTCAGTGGCACAGTGTGTGATGCTGGTGGATAACAGCAGAAGTGGACCAGCCCTCTTGTTATGGGACAGCTGATAACGTGGCTCACCTTACACTCCTGCTTCTGCTTTTTGTTTACCTGCCTGTCTGTGCCTATTGTCCTGCACTCATTAGTACTCTTCTGTTACTCGAATCAGCAGTTTTCCTCGTGATGCTCATAACTTCCCCAGGTATTATGTATTACTGAAAGTTTGAAGGGACTTGTGAAATTCCTGTGTGACTTGAGGTAGTAAGGCACAATGATACAGCCCTTCCTTTGTAACGTGAGTTCTTCTTTTCATGCCAAGCCTGATTAAGAAGAAGCTGTTGTTTGTTCTTGGTACAAAAGGCTCTTGAGATAAATGGGAATCTGGCACCAATAACGAGCTGCATAATTTCAGGAGGGTAACTGAAATAACTGGAAAGCAGGTTTTGCTATTAATGAGTGCAGTGAATAATTGTGGCCTTCAGTTCTTTTTCAAGGCAGGATTAGTCCACTGGTTTTAACACCGAGATATAAAATGAACGTGTTGGTGGCTGAAAAAGTATGTTTTATTTTTGTATGTATTAATTCCAAAAGAGTGCGGTTACAGAAAATTCAATGCGACTTATGTTTGTATCCTGTAAGGTTATTGCCTGAATCATGCAATTGCTCTGGCTAAGGAAGATAAGCATATGACTTTAAGAAATAGAATCTGAGCTCTTCAACTGATTGGTTTCCTCCAGTGCACTGGCCGGTTTCAGACAGGTTTGACAGATGGAATAATATGAAATATGAAAGTTCTGAAAAATTTTGTCAAAATCAGCTCCTGGAAGAGAGAGTCACAATCCACCGCCCAGAATTAGGAAATGCCTGATTCAGAAGACAGCAGCCAGCAAGCACTCCTGTTCTGCTCAGCCACTCAGCCTACTCCTGGCTCCACATCACATACAACATGTTACACATGATAGGTAGTTGAACTTACCCATATGTGAGTCTTATGTGAGAGTGTAGGGAAAAGAATGTAAAGCCTAAGTAAAAGAAGTCATCTTTATGATTTTTATCCAAACCCATTGGTTTTTCTGGGGTTAGTTTTAGAATGATGTGACATCGCAGCATGATGCATGGTCAGCCAAGCAGCCAGCTTGTGCCGGCCAGGCCATTTCAGCAAGTTCACAGGATATGTCCAATATTCTTAAAACATCCCGGAGTGTCCTGCACGCGATTCTTACTCACCACTCCTGAAACACAGATCTGAGTACCCAAGCTGTGCTGTGCTCAGGATGGCATAGCCAGATATCTGCATTTTCTCATTCATCGCGTGGAGGGCGCAGCTTGTGCAACCTTATCTACAGTGCATGCCTAATGCTCCGTGACAGCTTGGTCTTTACTTGAGAAGGAAATGTTATTTGTAGTTTAGAATTTGAATTGGATCTGGCCCATTTGTCTTTCATCCTACACCGTTTCTTTTGAAGTTGTTTCTTTTTGGAGGAGTCACCAAGACAGTACTGCCAGCTAGCTCAGGAAGGCAGGCTGCCTATGATGCAAGCTCCAGAGCTTGGGATGAATTAGAAAGGACAGATGAAAGCAGTTTTTCCAAATTTGAGTGTACGCAGCGTGTTGGTGGAAGTGTCTAACTGTGGGGCTTGCAGTACTCTGTTGGCTGTGTTCATCATGTGGTTTCTGCTTTGTAGGCGTACGTGCAGACTGGTTGTTGCATGATGATTCCTCACTTAGAGAATCTGGGGAAATTCAGAGCTTTAACTTTGAACTCAGGGTTGGAGACATCCTGGTAATAGAAATAGCTACCTGATTCCCCTCAGTTTCATTCCAAACACCACATAGCTCTTCTAAGTCCCTGTCTTGACAGTGAAAATAGAGGGCTGATGCTGCTGTTTGGGGAAGAAGTGGTCAAATAGTAACTTTTGATGTTGATTTCTGGAATCTAATAGTGAAAAATATCAGAAGCTCTTGTCTTCTCTTTTATTAATTAAGAAGGAAAAGTGGAAAGATGTCTTTTGTTTAGAGCAAAATCCAATGGGAGGAGGACAAAATGAACTGAGGACCCTGGAAGAGAACATAATTTCATTATCCATAAGCTTTTGTGAGGAGTCAGGCTTTACAAACAGGAAAGGATCAGGAAAAACTCAAATTGTTCATTACAGCTAGCTGCACTCTTGTAGTGTGGTGGGAAATTTTGTTTAATGCCAATGTAAATGTCACTGGAGGTAACAGTACGGGGGTATGAGGATAGTTCAAAATTAGGGATATAATTTTGTGGGCAATATTGGTGGTGGATGGATGGCTGGACTAGGTGATCTTTGAAGTGATCTTTGATCTTGGAGATCTTTCCAACCTTGTTGATTCTATGAAAATTAGCATGACTTTTGTTTCCAAGGAAGAAAGTAGTTTTGAATGCTTGTGGACGAATAATCCAACGTATTGATGCAAGAAGGCTCAGTGATTGGTACCTGCCTCTGAAGTCACTGCAGAGGAAGATGCCAGCCCTTGGACTGCCATGCCCACGGTGTCCCCGCCATGGAAGCTTCCCATCTGAGCGGCTGCTAGTGCTAAAATGACCAGGAGAGTTCGAAAGAGGTATACACAGGAATTTCCTAGTTCTAAACATGTCATAACCTTTTCTGTATTGTATTACTTCAGGCTGATGAGGAGGCACTGAAATATGGTGGTCACATAGATGCAGGTGCTTATTATGGTTACAGCATGTAAACAAGCTACACGTGAACAAAGGCCAGTGCACAGGACTGCATAGTCTTGATATTTTAATTAGCCATTTTCCTGATGATGAAAACATGTTTGAGATGATTCAGGTGACAGGAAGACTTTAAGGTGTAAATAGGCATCAAAAGCAAGAGCTGACTCAGAATGTTTTAGTTTATAATCAAAAAGCAACAAAGCTCAGGGAGGGTTGTGCTGATTTTAATTCAGTCAAGCTACGTGGAGTGAAAGCAGTGACAAAAAATAAAACAAAGGCAAGTTCTTAGGCATAAAACATAGAGGGGGGAAAAAAAAGAAAGATGGTAGTAATGAATATAAAGTAATTGCCAAAAGTGCAAAAGGTCAGTAAGGCAAACCAAACAAAAAGACAAAAGACAAACAAGTGTTTGGTCCATGGAATTAGGAGCAGCAAGGATAATGGTCAAAGTATGTTAGATTAGCAAAGGCTTTGAGAAATGGTAACATTTCCAAATACCATCACCAGATGGGAACTATCAATAGACATTTCAATACTGCAGTGAAAAAAAAACCCAAATCAAAAGTGTTAAATAAAACTTCTATTTCTTAATGAGAGAAAAATCGTAAACTCACAGAGTCATATAATCATTAAGGGTGGAAAAGACCTCTAAGCTCACCCAGTCCAACCCAAACCCATCCCACCATGCCCACCCACCACGTCCCTCAGTGCCACATCTCCACGGTTCTTGAACACCTCCAGGGATGGTGACTCCCCCACCTCCCTGGGCAGCCTGTGCCAATGCATTAAAAAAAAAAAAAGCTAGGGACCAGAGGC
>JAOWBP010002559.1:44571849-44593629 GCA_028571105.1 Tragopan temminckii | reverse complement strand
CCACCTCCCTGGGCAGCCTGTGCCAATGCATTAAAAAAAAAAAAAGCTAGGGAACAGAGGCATATAGCAGTGCACTAAAATCCTCTCCATCTAATAGCAGTTCGGGATATGCTAAATAATGCCTGCTAAAGCCAGCTGCCTTAAATTAGCAATAATAATAGATTACATCAGCAATTTTAGGAAGACTAACCAGGTTTCTCAGCTGTTGAGCCAGGCATTTTAAATACCTTGAGACACTTGTAAATTGTGCAGAGCTGGAAAATCATTTTTAAAAGTATTAACAGGACACTGGGGTAATTTGGTGATTGATCTCAAATACAGCTAGACAGCCGATACAGACTTGATTAATAAAGAATTCGAGAGAATGTGATAGAAGCAGTGCCAATTAATATGGGATTGCAAGGTTGGATGGTAAAGCAATCAGTTGGTTGGCACAAAAGACCTCCAATTTCTGCTCCATCTCCTTGTCTCTCGCTGCCTGCATCCCTGCCTTGCCTTTCATAGCCTCTCAGTGCACTTGTCTGGTTTGCTTTGCTCATGCTGCATGTGCTTTGTTGCAGAGCCTGCTAAGGCGTGTGAACTGCAAGGCCTCCTGATTTAGTCTGACTTTGCCTTTCAAAAAGAGGCCAGAGATCTCAGCAACAAACCCAAAGAACTAAAACAGCAAAGCACCCCAAATATGACAGACAGGAAAACATACAGTGGATCTTTCGGTGCTTTCATAAATAAAAGTCAGACAATCACATGGTTTGCTAAAAATAACACCCATAGTGAGTGTTCCAGTAGGAATAATACTGACCTAGTTTGCATGTTAGCTGCGTGCAAAAAATAAGATGGTGAGGGAAACCAAATTGCCTCGTGATATTTGCAATTGTTGAACCAGGTCTGATTGGAGAGCTGCTTAATTAGATGTTACATTCTCATCTCCACGGCTCCTCTGGGGGTGTCAGGGAAGAGGGGGAGGGAGTGGCTGCTGACAGCATGGCCCTCCTGATGCTGCTGCTTTCCCTTTACATATCCACTATTTTTCTACTCTCTCACGATGAGCAGTACATGAATTTCTGAGTCTGAACAGCCTCAGTGCCGGAAAAGACTTTCATTCAGGCAGAGAATCTAGGTCAGCTGTTCATAAGGACAGATCGAGCCCTCACTGAGCAGAGTGGACGGGCCTTCAGCAGCACCCGCTTGGTTTCCTGGCTGCTTTTGTGCACAAGCAACCCCTTATGTTGACAGGGGTTTTGTGGACAGCAGCTCTAGCTTCCTGTCGGCAGGCTAGATGCAGGCAAGGCTGATTCAGTGCACCACAGTAGAAAATCGATAGTATGAAATATTAATTGTGATATTTTAAAAAATAATCTAAGATGAGGCACTCAGTAATAAAGATCTGTGCCTGCGTCCAAGAGGATCTGGCTTGTGAGATAATACGTTACAAGGACTGGGCTTAAATTTGGTCTCTGATTCTGCACCTATAAATAACTGCTTTTACATATGGCATCTAATTACTCAATTGTATATGCAGATTAGATAGTCATTTATATGCTGTCATCAGTGACAGCAACTAATAGCACTGGCAGTTATTTCCAGGCTCATATGGGAATGCCAAAGGTTTTAAATATCAGTCGGTACCTGCTGTACATACCAATATCTCTCCCCATCTCTTCCCTTCAAATACATTAGGTATATCTGTTTCCCAGAAGAAGTTGTACTGCTCTATTATGCTATGTATTTTGTGTATGAATACAGTCCAGGTTGGAATTCTGATATATTTGTATTATGTCTTCTCCGAAACAGTGAAGCAAGAAGAAACAAGATGTTAATATGCCTTTTCTCAGTCATGCTAGTATGTGCAAAGGTGGGAAGCAACTGAATTCGTGAATGATTCGTGTCCCACTTGCCTCTGTGCAAAGTGTGATCCACTGCTGTTTTGATCCAGAAGATATCTTACAGCTCTTTGGTTTTCCCTTTGCATAGATCTAAATGGTATACCCAGGGTAAGGTTAGTAGGAATCAGGTCTAGGGCCCTGTTCATCTTCTTCTCCCCATCAACAAATCAGTGCCATCTTCTTCTTCCCAACGTAAAACAGCTTCTGAGCATGAAAGTTTATATTTTGCTGCCATTTTGTCCACTGTAGTCATATTTAACTGTGAACAGTGTGGTAACAGTCAAGAACACCGTAGTGAGCATGTAACCACTGTTGGGTCTGGAACCTCAACATTAAAAACTTATGCAGAAAATACCACTAAAACAATGTTCATTCAAGCAAACAAGGTCCAAATGCAGCTGCCTTAAAATGCAATGATTTTGTGCTGCATCAAGATCAGATACATTAGTTCTTCTTGCAATTTGTGCAACTTTCAGATGTCAAGCGCTCTGAGATATTTATTGTTAATTGTTATGTAGCCATGGAGCACACAAACACCTCTCCAGCTTGGCTTCCTGCTCGCCAAACAGATGGGCTAACAGGCTGAATTTTTTCTTTGAAACTAAAGGAAATAGTTGTGTCCTTAAAATCCTCTGTTGGAATGTGGCCTTGATTCTGTTTTATTCACTGAATTTCAGGAGTCCAATAACATGTGCTGGAGATCTGAGGTCACAGCGTTACAGATTACATGTTTCTCCAGGATAGATTAAAAATGCTGATTCTTTTCAAAATGTTCCTGATAATTTAGAAACATCTTTGCAACTTATCTAACTGTGCTTCCTTGAGGATCC
Organism: Tragopan temminckii; assembly: GCA_028571105.1. Taxonomy (NCBI): domain Eukaryota; kingdom Metazoa; phylum Chordata; class Aves; order Galliformes; family Phasianidae; genus Tragopan; species Tragopan temminckii. Next base: position 44,590,916 of record JAOWBP010002559.1, on the reverse strand, counting down.
CTGCAGCAAGCAGTGGATGCCGGTGGTGCTCTTGCAGTGAGTGCTGCTCATGTGGGTTCGTGTTTCTGGATCTTTATATAGCACTCTGTCTGCTTTGCCGAGAAGTAAGAAGCACAGAAGGATGGGATATGTTCTGGCATTGGCAGCATCACAAATGCCCTTCCCTTTCCTTTCCTGAACCTGTATCTCCAGCCCCTTCCTGTCCCCAAAGTCTTACCCACCCCTTGTGCTGTCCATATTTCTTTCTTTCCTGTGGGAGGAGAAGGGGTCAGAAAAAGTTGAAGACTCACAGAGCCTCCACCTCACGTAGCAATGCTGAATTTTCTAATGCTGTGTCTCTAAATGCTTTTCTGCTTTTGGAAGGAACACTGTGGTGCAGTGTAAATGTTTTATCACAGTGCATTTGGGAGGCCTGCTTTATTCAGCTTGAACTCATGCTGATGAAAATTTAATGCTTCTCTTTGTGCTCATGCAGACTTCCTCCACAGTGTATTTTACTGAAATGATTTCAGAGGATGATTAGCTCTCTCTTAGGACCCTCATGGGCTCCTGCTGCTGTTGCAAACCTATTGCTATATCTTGCTTCAGTTCAGCAGCATAGAGCTGAGAGAAGAGATTGCAGAAATCTTTTAGAACTGACCTTTTTGCAATGTGACATGCCATCTTGTTTCATATGATGAGCTAGTAGATAAACTAGCTGTGTGTCCAGTGTGGGATAGGAATGGAATTCTTATATAGACTGCCCAGAAGGGGAAATGAGAAATGCCAGATGCTGAGCATCTCTGAAAATGTGAAAATCAAACAACTCCTTTGGCGAGGCAGAGACTTCCATATTCTGCAGTCAGTGCAGGTGTGTGGGGTGTTCCTGCCTCTGTAGCCAGAGATGCCTGAGGAATGATACATTTGTGAAGGATGGTGGAAGAGATGGCTGAGATTTGATCTTAAGATGAAGTTGTGCACAGTTCCTGTGTGCCAGGTTTGTTCAGGAAACCAGTCTGTAGTTATGATTTTTAGCCTCCAGATGGTGTTTAAAAGATGTGCCTGTGGAGCTGCGTCAGTGTAGTGTTGGTGAAACACTGGAGACTGGAAATAATAGAATCACTGGCCTCTTGTGGCAGCAGGAAAAACAGGCGAATGAGTTTGAAGTGTGGAAAGTGAATTTTCAGTCCCAAATCTCTGCACATGCTACTCCACACAGGGCTGTGGGCGAGCGGGAAGTTTTCTGCAGAATTGAACCTAAATTATTCACTGCTGGCGTGAATCTGTGGATCTATGAAAAAATGCATGGAGAAAGCCTGTCAATCAAAGCCAAATAAAAAGATTCAAAGAAAATCATTTTAGGCTTGCCTCTGTCCAAGTGGAGGCGGAATATTCATACTCCTAACTTCTAAAAAGAGAAACACCTCTGGATAAAATCGTGGAACATCTTGAAAAGAGACATGGTGGCTGCAATGATGCATTCTTTATCAGACTAGCAAACAATATCCATAATTTATGTTTTAAGAAAGCCCTTTCCAAGTAGGATTTAAGTGGTAATTCTCCTGTCCTAGACCTGGAGTCTTTCTTGGATAGGATAATTCTTTGGCTGGCTCTTAGGATGACACTTTTCTGAGGCTCGGTGGCTGTGGCTGGTCTTTTGGGATACAATCAGGCTGACAGCAGTGCAGAGGCTTCTGTAGCAGAGGTATTTTTTTTAAGTGTCATCACAAGACATTTCAGGACTTGGGCTTTTCAAGTGCTGGAGTAATGAGGGTGGACTCTGAGTAATAGGAGATAAGGAGAGAAATGACTCCTGTGGGTATTTCCCCTTCATGGTTTCCTAATGCTGTCTCAGGCAGAGAGGCCAGGTTGCCAGTCCTTCAAACCTCTCCTCAGTGAGAGTGCAGTTTGGCACGTGGTGTATATTGCATGTACTGTTTATATGTATGGAGCTGTCTGTTGGCAATGGCATGGCTGAGATCCTCTGGTTAAGGTAAGGCAGTAGCAAATAAAGGAGATGTTGCTGTGAGAGTCTACTATAGACCACCCAGCCAGAATGATGACACCAATGAATTATTCTTTAAGGAACTAAGAGAGACATCTAGATCTACTGCCCTTGTCCTTATGGGGGACTTCAACTCCTTAAAGGGACTTACCAGGTGTTAATTGGGAACACCACACACCTGACAAAACAGGTCCGGGAATTTCCTAAAACACTTTGATGACAACTTCCTGGTAAAGGTACTAAGGGAGCCAACGAGGAAAGGTGCCCTCCTAAATCCGTTGCTTCTGAGCATCTGGTGTGTGAAGTGGCAATAGGTGGCTGTCTTGGCCAAAGTGACCATAAATTGGTCGAATTTAATATCTTCGGTGATAGGAGAAAAACTGACACCAAAACCTCAACCCTGGATATGAGGAGAGCAGATTTTAGTCTGTTCAGGGAACAGTTAGTAAGGTCCCCTGGGAAATTGCTTTTGAAGGCATTTCTGTCAGTGCTGGTTGCTTTCTAAGTACCATCTTCTGAGAACACAGGAGCCTGCAATTCCTAAATGCTGAAAGTCACTCAGGTGGGGCAGAAGGTCAGCTTGGCTGAACAGGGATCTTCTTCTTGAGCTTAGGCGGAACAAGTGAGTGTATGGCTGCTGGGAGCAAGGTGATAACTTGTTCTGTGTTAACTTGTCATCTATGGAGAAACTCAGAAAAATTGGGAAATAGTCCTCAAATACCTACAGGAACTTTGTTGCTTGAGTCCCATGCATGCTGGCCAAGCACAGACTGAAGTGTGTTTGTGCCCTTCAGCCTGATGCCAGCGCTGGCCTTCTCTGTCCAGATCTGCTGGCCCTCTCCTCTCCCCGTGTCCCTGCAGGTGTCGGTGCCACTCTAAGGACTACAGCCTTCCGTCTTTCCACACCAGTAACGTAAACCAGCCACTGGCCTCTGCACAGAGGTGTGAAGGAACACGGAAACTGCATCATGCTCCTCCCTGCATCTGCTATTTCTGCACAGCCAAATATAACCAAACTGCAAACAGAGCCCGAAGGTCGGTCTTAGAGTAAGAAAGCTATCAAGTTTGCTTTGGAATGTTCTGCTATCCCAGCATTTGTTTGAACCTAGGCACTCATTTCGTGGTCTGAAGGAACAAACTGTTTTTAACCCAGCACTTATTGTACGCTATGCATAAATCTTTCTCCTTCTTTCACTAAAAAAAAGCAGAAGGAAGTTACAATCACTGCAGTGTTTTCACTCTTTGCTGGAGGTCTGTGGGGAAAAATCAGGGTACGAGAATTCCCAGCTTGGTACCAGTTTCTTTACTGAAAAGGAAACTAGCACTTCTGGAAGTATTGCTTTATTCTTCTCCTGCTGTGTGCATTGGGTATTATTAATGGAGAGATTTTTAGAGTCCTAGTTTTATTGCTAGGCTTTCTATAGTTCATCTTTAAAATTTGGAGGACTGTGTGATTTATTATTATTTGTCAAAAGAGGAAACATATTCCTTAAAATAATGCTTGTTTCATTCTAATAAAAAACAGAATGAGGCAAAATCCAGAGGAATTAGGTTAAAATGTTTCAAAAGCACTGCAAATGAGGTTACTAATTAAGTGAAAATTGAGGTCAGTTTGGAATCAAGTCCTCACCATAATGAGTAAAATACAGGCAGTGCAAAGTGTACGTCAAAAGTGTTTTGTTTCAGTGTTATGGGTAGAGGAAAGAGCTGTTTTCAGTTCTCTGGGTTGAACTTATTTTCAGGTCCTTTGTGTTTTTTCTTAAGAGCACAAAACTGCTGGGACCATCTAGCTTTCCTGTTTGCCTGTCAGTTCATCAACCTGTCCCCCCCCAACAAAATGAATACATCTAATTTCAGTCCAATCTGAAGCTGGAGAGAATCTGGGACTGACTTCTGAAAAACATGATGAAAATCAGTGGCTGAGCTGGGAAGAGAAATGCGGGTGGATGCCCTCAGTAAGAGAAAGGAAGAAAGCAGCTCTTCTGCTTCCTTGGGGTACCTCAAACCTCAGGGAAGATGGAAGCCTGTGGGAAGGAGGCACTGCAGAAAGAGGCTTTGTTCCGTCTGTTGCTATGCGGAAGGTTGCTTGTATTAAATATTTCTGTTACTTTGTTTACTTGAGCATACATACAGGTTAGCCAGAGAGTAAACAGGGAATGTAATGAGCAACTGAGCCAAGGAAACCATAGCTGTGTACCTTCAGATGGAGCTGCTGGGTGGAGTCTCTGATGTCTTGCAAAGGCCGAGTTCACGCTGTGCTTTGTTCCTTAGCAGGAGCAGTAAGGGTACCTCCTCAGCCATGCGTTGTCAAGAAGGGTGTAAAGGTGTGCTAGTTGTGCCAGCCACTCTCGTCAGGTTTGTTAAACTCAGTGTACCCACAGAAGCACATCAGAGTAATAAAACACAGGTACGTGTGCAACCTATGGATGCATAATCTCATTTCTTTGGGAAATAGGGTTATCCTTAGGAAGTAATAAATATAAGCTTTTCAAAAGCTAATTTTGCACAATTAACAAAGCCGACTGTTGCCCCAGACTATGATGGCAATGCCAGCTGCAGTGTCAAACTAGAGGGGAGCTTTTTCTTTGTTTCTCCCTCCCCCCAAAGCCTACCTTTCTTACCGAGCCGGCTGGCTGTTCTTTTGCTGCTGCTGAAATCAAAGATGCAGAGTGAATGGGGTGGAGCACACTGTCAGGCTACAGCAGCTTCAGAAAGTGTTTTTGCATGAATTTATGCCCTATGGAGCCACCATATTTCTGTGCCATGGTTTTATCATCGCCATTAATATTCTTTTCTGCCAGCATTAATGTCTTTGTTTCAGGATGGTGGACAGTACCAGCATATTCTGGCAACAAATGGATGAAAACAATTGGATCTCTTTCTCTCTCTCTCTCTCTCTCTCTCGGTACTGCAGATCCAGCTCACCCGTTAGGACTCAAGTGTACTTTGTATAACAGATGCTGCTGAGCACAAAGTTTCCATTGTATATGCTTCACTATGGTCATGTGGAATCCTTACAAAGCAAGCAGGAACATCATTACATTGCTTGGAGTGGGATATGAATGCAATTGGACTCTTGCAAAGCAATTTCACTTGAAGTGCTAATAGCCTGACTTCATCTGATCAGCATTTAGACCAAACACCAATTGTTCAACTCAGGCACACAGTCCACTTATGATGAGGAAGTTGTATCTATATAGGCAAAAACAATGAGAAGCAGCAAGATAAGAAGCTAAGTCAACAGAGAAACTATCTAAGAGTTTATCTGAGATATTCACTTGTTTAGGGAAGGCTCCTGAAGACAAAAGAGTTACAGATTTTCCAAGCTAGAAAGACAGTCTCAGTAATGTGGGCTTTTCCAGGAGCTCCACACAAAGGGGGGAAATCCAGAATGCTGGGGATGTTTCCAGAGGACAAATGTGTCCTCTTTGGCAGTGAGCAATTCAAGGGGAAGGGCAGGAGAATGACCCCTCTAGAGAACGTCATGCTGTGGGCAAATAGAGGCACTGAGCACCTGCAAAGAGTGGGAGTGTTGGATTTTGAGGAAGAAGAAGGTCATTTGGTGCACCTGACAAAGGAGGTAGTTACACTGCTGCGTCCTTGTGGTTTACTCTTCCCCTCCTTTCTGCTTTGAAGGACTTCCCTTGGGTGGGCAGGTTAGGTGCCCATGAAATAGAGAATGAAGGGGTAAGTGAAATGCAGAGTGTCTGGATTCCCTTGTCAAAAATGATTGCTTTGAACAGCAAGCAATTTCTTTGCATTATGTTAACACTTAGTGAAAGACTTCTTGTTCCAGTGTCACCTTGACAAGTTTCAGCTCCTCTGCTGTAGACGTAGAGCTTCCCCAAGGCTCTGCTTGTCTAGGCGTAAGACCATTCATGGAAGCACTGGAGTGAGGACATTACTAAAAGTTTAGGTTTTACATCCCAATCTTTTGGCTGCAGAACTTCATCCTGAGCAGTAGAATAGCATTACAGACAGACCCTGTGCACCCTGCATACGCTGCTAAGGCACACAGACCCAGAAAAGAAAGCTGTCTGTTGGCAGCTCCTTGGTAGCTTCTCCTCTCTTTCCTGCTCAGCAACACCATTCTTCAACCCTTGCTCAAATAGGATACCCCAAGAACACTCTCATCTTGGGGCTGTCAGCTGTGAAGCTTGGAGTAAGAGGTCTTCCCAGCCCCACTAAGTCCATCTCTGCTCAGTAACTCATCATTTTCCACAGGCTCATTTTTCTTTCCCTTGAAAGAAATGGGAAAACAGTGCCCCAGCTTATGGCACGATCTGCAATTGTACTATATTCAACATTTGTGTACTGCAGAGAATCATGCCTGCAGGACTGGCACTTTGACATTCAATTTCCTTCTATAAAGAAGTCAGTGGTTTCTGTTAGAGCTGGTCCTGTTGGAAAATGCCAATGAAGTTGAAAATAAAAACATTGTGTTGGAATTTTCATGGGAAAATATTGCTGAAGGGTTTCAGCATGCTTGGAATGCTTCTCTTCTGTACTAACACTGATTCTGTCTTGTGTTAGTATATATTGCAGCTCTAACATTCCAAAGGAAGCATTTTAACTTTATCAAAATAAAGTTAAATAAATAAATAAAATGAAGTAAGATCAAAATGGAAAATGTCAAATTGGAATGTAGACAGAACTCCCAGTTTTTGACCGCTCCACAATCAGGGAAACACTGCATTTTGCAACCTTGATATTTCCTACTGGCAACACTTCAAATATATGACTGCTACAGGATTTTCTGTTTATTCTTCTAAATGAAATGTATTTGTTTCCTCCTTCCTAATGTTACTAACGACTCTGTGATAACATGCTGGTGGAATTAAGTGCTGAGTAAAAGAGCCATAATATTTACTTGGTTTCCAAGTAGAAAACTAGTAGAACTTTACAGTCATGAAAATGTAGAAAATCTTGGAAGAAGCTGCAGATGTCAAACCCAGAAAGACAGCTGCATATGTTCTGATTCATGTGAATGCTCTGTGAAAAATACAGCCCTTAAATTCATACCCTCCAAAAATCATTCTTGAGTAGTGTTTGGTTTTCATTTAAAACTGCTTGTACTAGCTAAGACAAGACTCTGTCCTTAGCTAATGAAAATCCTCAAGTTCTCAATTCCATTTTTACAATAATGGAATGGAAAAATAAAACCAATTTGCAATGATCTAGCAAACAGAGTGTGGTAAGGATAGCATTTCAGCTTATAGCTAAGTGTATTGTCTTTCATGCAGCAGTGCTGAGGCTTTTAAAAATCTGTTTTGAACACGAACTCCTGGAGTTAAATGACCTTTTCCTTGCAGGAATTTGTTCTGAGGATTATGGATCAGAACCTCCAACAGCTCAGGACCTGGCAATATGAACCTTGTAGTGAGTGGGCATAAATCTGCTTTGTCTTCACTGCAGATTGCTGTAATGGTATGCAAGTTATATCACAGAGTCATTAAGGTTGGAAAAGACTTCTAAGGTCACCCAGTCCAACCCCAACCCATCCCCACCATGCCATTGACCACATCCTTCAGTACCACATCTCCACAGTTCTTGAACACTTCCCTGGGCAGCCTCTGCCAGTGCATTACCACTCCTTCTGAGAAGTTTTTCCTAATATCCACCCTGAAAGTTATATATGTGTATATATTAACGTAAATAATTTCGTGTGCAGTTGCTGGAAAATTGTTAAATCCAGAAGCTTCAGATCTCTCTCATCTCCTCCAAATAGTGTCGCTAAAACAAGAATATCATCACATCTCCTCTATGGGTGTGCATCCCTCTTGGCTAACACTGGGCTTTCTGAGAGGTGGGGAGGATCCTGGCTCCAATGTGAGGAGGGATCTCCTCACTACAGAACAATCCAGGCACAGCTGGTTCCTGCGGTGTGTGTGAAATGTGATGCGTGCCTCACAGAAACTATTAGTAATAAACTCTCTGAAACTGATAAGGTTGTCATTGGAATCACTGCAGCGTGCAGGGGTATTTTAATCATTCAGAAAACAGTGAAAATTCCACTGGCTTTTCCCCATTGTTTGTGGTTAGATCGTGTATGGGGTTTTTGACATCATTTTCCCAGAGCAGAGAGATTACATAGCAGGGCTGGCAGCCTGTAAACATTTCCTCAGCACAGACAGGAAATAGGTTACATTTCTTAGAAATCAAGTGGACGTTGTAACCGCCCAGAAAAAACTAGTGGATAAATGACTTCCCTGGGAAATCAATGCTAAATTTGTACCTGAAGCATCACCGTGCACAGAAGAGTTTTAACATCTTTTTCTGATAATATTTTCAGTATCCAGATCATCTGGGTCATGAAGAAGATAAAGAGTTCCTGTGGAGCCTTCATGGGAAGAGGCCACAAGCGGGAGAAAGGGGCTGAAGAGAATACAAAGATGCTTCCCAAGGCCAAGGAGAGAGAAAAGCAGGAAACAAAGTGGGCAGAAAAACTGAAAAGCTCAGTCAACAACTTGGTAGAAACTGTTCCTGCCAGGAAAAAGGCAGCTTCAAAGAAGGATAAAAGCAAAAATGAGGCGGGAATTTTGCTGGAGACGAAAACAAATAGGAAAGAAGAGGAGGGAGAAATGCCTGCAGGTAACCTTGAAACTCTCTCTCTCCCCAGTCCCAGACCTTCTCAGCCTCCTCCAGTCCTATAGACTTGTTTTTGTTACTTTCTGGAACAGGGCCTTTAAGTTTTCCTCCTCACCATCCTTCACCTAATTGATTGTCCTTTATGAGCTGTACATTCTGTGAATGTTCTGTGACTCACTTTCCCTAAGCCTTATCCACATTTCTTTTTGCTGCTCTTATTTTATCTCTACAAAGACTCCTGATATATCTTGTAAAAAAAAAAAAAAGATGTACGTTTGACTTATACCCTATAGGGTGTGACTGTGCTGCTCTTCCACAGAGTTGTGCATGGATTAACTGGATGAAGGAAACCTTTCCTATTTGCTATGTGTATTGAGGCAGGAGGAGTGCAGCTCGCCCATTGCTTTGCTTGAGATCCTTGCATTAACCTTTCCCCATTTTGTGTCATATTCTTCCTTTCAGTCTAACTCCACAGAGGAGTTATTTCATAGAGGAAAATTAGGATACATGCAAAAAACAAAGCAAATACTCTTTCATTTTTCACTCGACACACACTCAAAGCAGCTTCCTGAATTGATTCCAGTGATTGCAGTGCTTTGTCCTGCTAGGCTTTCTGTGCAGAAGACAGAGGATTCCTACTAGGCTCAACTTTGAGCTCTATGCTCTCTCAGATGTTCTTTCTGTAATTCCTTTGCTCTATAAAAAAGGTACTTTCCTTAGTGAAGAGTTATCACGAATAAATCTGTATTGCCCACAAAAGCAGGTCTGCTGGGATGACTATGACAAGTGGCTGCAGACAGTCAGCAGCTCAGTGAGCCTGAAAGAGAAAGAAAGAGAGAAAAAGGAAAGAGCTTGACAGTGAGAGCTACTTGTGCTGAACCTGAAGTGAGGTCCTTTTGAGTAGAGTGAGGATTTTTGGGGTAGCCATAAACTCCATACTTCAATACGTGGGTATTAAAGCAATGGAGGCGTGAACAAGCATCAAGCTGAGTTGTTATTCTCTCTGTTGCAGAGGAAATCATCTGTGGATTCATCGAGCAAGGAAAGTTTTCTCAAGCTTGCCTTTATATTTCTCGTCTGGAGCAGCCTGGAAGTGATGGTGTGGGAAACTCTGAGTCGCTTTACACTCTCCTGGCTGAACGAATGTGGTCTGCCGTGAGAAAAGCACTCGATGAGAGTGATGGGGTGCTCCTCCAGCCATTGCAGTCAGTGGGTGAATCACTGAACTGGCAGAAGCAGAAGAAAGAGGAGTGGCTTAGCAGTGAGCAAGGGATGGAGCCTGCTTCCACCTGGCATCCAAACTTCTGGGGAAAAGATCTGGAGAAAGAACTAACGCAGTACTGGACAGCCCAGATTCCCCACTTTATTCCCACTGGTGACACAGATGAGACTGCACTAAAACAACATCTGAGTCAGCTGGAAACAACATTCCTCCCCAGCCTGGAGCACGGAAGCTGTGCCTTCAAGGAGGCAGGACTGCTCATCCCCTACACCCGGTGCTGCCGTGCCTCTTTGTTCTCTCACCTTTCCACCCTTACTGACAGTGAGCACTGTACCTTCAGCCAAGGGCTCTTAGTTTATGAATGGTGCCTAAAAGTGTATAAAAGGTATGTCTAGAGGACATTCTGTGGGCTACTATTGTCTGCTTCTTCCTCTCACTGCTTATCTGGCTTGCAAATTGACAAACTGTTTCCATATTTCCTTCATTAGCTTTCAGGCCATGGGAAAAAATACAGCAGATAATTAAATTCCTACCCAAGTTTGGGAAAACAGGTGTGGCTTGCCCCACGATTTGAAGAGCAGCATACCTGGACCCAGCGTGAATTCAAAGCCTTGCCTTGAGAATGCTTTGTAGCTGTCGTTGAAGCCTAAACCTACTTCACTTTCTTGCTGGTGATGGTAGATGAGATGTTTGATTCTCTGTAATCACATTTAACTTTGCTACTTAATAGCATTAGTCTAGAATCATAATCACAGAATGGATTGGGTTGGAAGGGTCCTTAAAGCCCACCCAGTTCCAAACACCTGCCATGGGCTGGCTGCCCCCCACCAGCTCAGGCTGCCCAGAGCCCCATCCAACCTGGCCTTGGTCATCTCCAGGGATGGGGCACCCACAGGATCTATTTATGTCCTACTCGTTTTCAGAACTTTTGGCTTATTTGGTTGCTTCCATGCAAGTCTAGAGCTTCTCCATTCTTTGTATAATTGCACTCATAATGATCAGCTGCTAATCAGTTCCTCAGCTGGGCTCCTGAAGGAGGGAGGAGGTGTGATGGGTGCATGCTGTCCTCACATATATGGGAGATGTGAGGTCAGGATCTATCCCTCCTCCTGCTGCTTGTTCTTCAGTAAGATTAATGGATTGCTGAAATTATAAGTTCTGCTTTTCTTCTTTCAAAAAAGAGCAGCCTGTGACTGTGTTATCAGAAGATAATGAAGAAAGTGAAAATGAGAATAGGAGAGATGCCAGACTGACTTCAGGGAAAAGAAATCATAACTATTTGAATTCTCTCTGAACACAACTGCAACCTTAGTAAATGCTCACGTGGAGATGCACTTGTCCTGGTATACAGGTGCTTTCTCTTATAGGCCCCTTTCCATAGAGATGGAGCGTATGACACTGCTGCAATTGTGCATATACAGAAGTGGGTTTGTGTAACTGTGCCCGAGCCCAAGAAAGAATGCAGAAGTAGGAGAGGAACGGGGAGAGGGAAATGAAAGAATCATGGAATCATTAAAGTTGAAAAATATCACTAAGATTTTCTTGTCCAACCATCAGCCCATCCCCACCTGCCCACTAATGGAGAGCAAGAAGTGTAATTGGGCTGCAAGTGCAGGAAGGAGGAAAATAAAAAAAAATAATAGTCAGGAAAAGGACATGAAAAAGATCATCGGACATGTTAGGGCTGTGCCAGTATTGTGAGCACTGCTGGGTGTTTGCTGCACGCCCTGTGAGCCCCCAGCATAGTGCAGGGGGTGCCAGCTGGGAGGGGGTACCAGGTGGGAGATGGCTGCTGGGGCTGAGCTCTTGCCTTCTGCATGCAGGGGCAGCGGGATGTGGCTGGAACCCAGGCAGAGCTGCCAGCACCCGGACGTTCAGACTCTCACGTGGATTATTCTGAAAACAGAAGAAAAGTTACTTGCAGTCACCCGGGTAAGGAATCAGTTATTGAGGATACTGGATTTGCCTGATATGTGGATGCCCTCACAGCCCTCTCCAGCCTTCTGGATTGACAGTGCTGAGCCTATAACAAAGATTACTTCCAGACCCCAGCACAAGGAAACACGCAGCTGGTGCAAAGCCCTTCTGTAAGGCCTGAGCAGGGCAGCCTGCCTTACAGTCCCACAGGTGGCCTCTGCTCAAGGGCTGCAGCACTTCTTCTCTTCCCAACTCTCCCCCTTTGAGGAGTGCTGGCTAAGCATGTGGAATATCAGTAAAGCAAGGAAGATGTATTATAGCAGTGGGGAGTCCCAGAGGAAACCACAATGTTTGGAAAACTCAGCCTGACCTTTTGGATTCAGCTTATGCCCAAATGAAAGACCAGAAGTTACCGCCCTCCTCTTCCCTCTCACTTTCCCTCTCTACCTTCTCCCCCTCCCCATGAGCAGATCGCTGCATCACCCTAGGGAAAATACTCCAAATTGCAGTTTTCCTTAATTGCCATTCCCCCAGGAGCCCTAAGGTAGTCGTAAACATGGGGGCAGAAGCACCAGCTGGTGACAGGATCCTTAAAACCTACTGATTTCAGTGTTCGAATCTGAGCCTCCTCATGGGCTGTTTTAAATCATCACCCTGGGGAAGACCGTGTGATACTAAGGGCTTATTTTAGCACTTATTTCAGTGAAGGAAATGATTACAGTCAGGGTAGTGCTAGTGAAGTCGTCTCAGAGCATAACACTGAGACATTGACAAACTCTCTGAGCTACTAACAGTGAAGGAGAATTGAACTTTTTATGTTTTCCCCTAATGTTATGACTGGGGGAAGCTCTGTAACCATGGGCATTCTGCCTTCTGGGCACATCATCCACTGAGCAGGCTCACCTAGATCTGGCAGTGGCTATAAATACTTGCATGATGCTCCAGGCTGGCTGCATTTTTTGCAGGTCTTACAGGTCTGCCCAGAGAGGTGGTGGATGCCCCATCCCTGGAGACAGCCAAGGTTCAGGCTGGATGGGGCTCTGAGCACCTGATGGAGCTGTGGGTGTCCCTGCTCATTGCAAGGTGTTGGACTGGATGTTCTGTAAAGCTCTCTTCCAATTCAAACAATTTTATGCCTCTATTATTTGTAAATTTTCTCGTGGTGATCATAATATGTAACTGTGACTGTAAGTCATACAGCTCTGGTTTTGCCACTTCAGTGGATGACTTTATATTTCTCAATGAGAAGAGACAGAACAGAATAAGCAATAGCCTGCTTCACCCGTCACCTAGTTTTGTCATGGGGAGTGCCAGCTTCACACCTGTGCAAACTCAAAGCATTTTCAAAAGAAGTGAGTGATGAGAGCTGTGACCACATCAGAGGGGACTGCAAACTCAAGTGTCACACGGGGTTCAAAGCAGCTTCCAAATGTCATTGCAGGGAACATGGCCAGCTCTGGGTATGGGCAGTGGTACTTCAACACTGACATGTCCAGGGCAAGGGGCCTTTTTTTGTGCCTTTTGAGGTTGAGAAGTTGGTGAGCTGGTAATCATGGTGTCGTTGATGTGGCTGTTGGTGGACCATCCCTGTCCTTGCTGCATTGGGGCATTTGACATGAGTGCAGGGCAAATCTTGCAGTGAGAAATTAGGGTTCGTTCTGGTACTGAGAGGTGGGAAATGAACTTTCTGCCCCCTGCTTCTGTGATCTCAGCTCAAAACTGACTCTTTATTCAAAACCAGAGATGGCAAGACCAAATAGGAATTTCTGGACAGAAGGAGGGTTTATAACTATCTGAAGTGACTTGGCTCTGTATCTTCTCTTCCTCCCCATATTTTCTCAAGTAGACAAAAGAAGAACTGAGAAGTGAACGTGCTTTGTAAAATTTGAGCTGAGTTGCTGCTGCTGCCCAAGTGAACAAGGCTCCCAACAGCCTTGTTTGCCTGCGCTATGCACTCTGCCTGCACTGAACATCTCAGCCAGTTTTGACTGCATCTATTAAGTAGGTGCAGGTCTTGAGGTTGTCAAATTCTCACGTTTTAAAACAGGAGTTGGACAGATGAGAGATGAGCAGGAGGAAGCTGGAAGTTATTTATGGCTCTGCTTGTTACATCAGAAACTCTGGTGCTCTGTCAGTGTGTGGGGTGCTGGTGTCACTGCAAGGGCTACAGAAGGCAGGCTCACATCACCTGGTTCAGAGCAACCAGGTGCTCTGGCTCAGCAAGTTATTGCCCTGCAGCAAGTAACTGTGTGCTTTGTCCAACTTGGTTAAAGTTACTTTGCAGCTGGGGCGGGCCAGAGATGTTGGTGCAGCTCAGCTTGGATCTGTTATCTCAGCACATCCTGCTCACACAATTGCTTGCAGTCAGCTGATGGCACTCTGAAAGGAATTTTTTCTTGGACTGTTTATTACCGCTTGTTTGCCTTTGTTTAACACTTTTAAGTGAATGTGGCAGAGCAGTTTTGGATACACTTCTGATGAAATTCTTAAGTGACAGCCATGAAGTCTGTAATTCATCAGCCAGAAGAGAGAACACACACACACACACACACACACACACAAAAAGGAAGATCAGGCTTTACATTCTTTCTATTTCTTCGGTGAATGATACAGAAATGAATGAATAACTAAGCCAGGCTTTTGAATTTAAAGCTTCTATAAAGGTCAGATCATGTTTAAAGCAATGAGCCCTTTCTCTACAGTGTTAGTTTTGTTTTTGTAGTCAACTGAAAATAGCACAAGCCAGCCAAGCCTTTGGAAATTTCCCATCACACCGCCTGATGGGGCTCATCTTGCTGTGACAGTAGCTCTAAACACGAATCCAACTCTTTTGGTACTCACATGCCCCTGGCTTGAGCGAGGGAATGCTTTTCATTAGAGCTGGCTGGTTTATGTGCTGCTGGTTGGAGCTAGGAAGGGCGGAAAATCTCAGCTACAGTTGCTGGCAGGCTTTGTGCCTAAGTGTTGTTTTGCTGTGTGGGCACCTTCACTGGAGCTAAGCTAGCTAGGGAACGCTGTAGATAACCCGAGCTGACACAAAGATGAAAGGATGCTGCAAATCTTTTAAACTCAAGCAAACAATGTAGAACAAAACAGGACAATATTATTAGGTCAGCTGGAAAACTGCCAGGCTTTGGGTTAAATGAGATGGCTAAAAAACAGAGGCAGAAATTTATCTAGTCCAAATGCATAACGAAAGGCTGGGAAACCTAACTCATTACAAATGCCATCACGTCTCAACTGTTCTTCTTTCTTTATTATAACAATAATAATTTTATTTTATTTTATTTTAGAAGGAAGTAGGGAAAGCCCTGAATAAAGCCATTAATACTGGGGAAACCCCTTGCGCAGATGCTGCAATCATTCAGGTAAACTGGGGAGGAAATTGAAAAGCTCACATCCTTTGGGGTAGTTGCATTGTTGCACGCAACTATGTAGGTAATTGAAGAGATCCGGTTTTGCATGTTTTGGGCTCAGCTCAGTGTGTTGCAAGCTTGCAAGTCAGCTGCCACATTTTAACTGCTTCTCTTGGCCCCCACCCCTGCTTTTCTCCTGAGCGTTTGGATCAAGATCTGCAAAAGCATGGAAATAAATCCTGGGGATTACACCTGGCAGAAGCTAGATAGAGGACAGCTGATAGGGCTCTCACATCAGCTGAGATGCTGTAGATGTGGTGGTCCTATCTCCAACATCTGGCCATGTCTCAGCCCTGAGGGTTTGGCTGTGTTGTGTACACAACTGGTAGGTTTGAGTGTTCTGTGGTGGGTGATGAAGAGACCAGATAAATTGGCAACCCTCATGAAATTGTCACTTCCTCAATTTTCTCGGGCTGACTCCCTGAAGATGAAATAGAAAATGAGCACCGTGCTTTGGAAACTCATCAGCTGTGGATTCCTGGCACTTTGGTGTGGTGTGTTTTATCCTGTCCCTTCTGGTGAACTTTCACATCTGTTCTGAGCAGTGGAAAAACCCAATGATGGGTGTTACCCTTTGTGTCTTGCTGACTCTTCCCAGAGCACTGAGAGAGCACAGCACATGAGTTCATCTGTCTCCTTTTTTCCATCTGCCTCCCTCCCCCTTGCAAGCTTTTGTTTCCATAGAGCAACTAATGGGCAGCATTAAGTTGCCACCAGCTCAAGTCTGCCCAGCGTGGGCTGGGTTTTAGCTGTCTGGCACAGCCTGCCTTCTTGTAGGCACCTGAGTTGTATTTCTGTTCACTGCATAAAGAAAAAAATGGCTTTGAAATCCACAGATGTTAACAGAGAAGACAAAAGCAGCCCAGCATATCAGTGAGAGCCTAAGGGAGAAGGTGGAAGCTGTATGCCTGGAGGAGTACCTGAGCTTCCTGGGCAGGTAAGGGGGATGCTATTTTCTCTGTTGGCATGTCCTCAGTGCTCAGCAGAATGAAATCTTGGTGAAGCCACTGGCAATCCTGTTTTCAGATCCTAACCACAGCCAGAAAGAGGGGCATCTTCATGGCTGGTGGCCAGGATTGGCTCTTCCTGCCCTGCCTGTTCTTCCCATGCCTGGCGCTGCCTCCTGGCTCTCTGCATGGTGAGAGCTCTGCTCTGTTGTGCTTCTTGGTGGAATACCATCATCTTTTGTCCTCTCACTATTTCTTTGGGCTCCCTTCATCTGCACTTTGATTCTAGACATCTCCCTCCCTTCGTATCCTGCACAGCAGAAAATGCCAGTGCTGCTGGTTGAAGATGAAGTAATTCAGAAAGAGATACGACTTAAAATCCTTTCCTTCTCACATTAAAAAAGGAAGGAAGTTCCTGTAATACACAATTGTTCAGGAACCACTTGTGAGGCTGAAGCCATGATGAAGCGGTCAATAGACTTTGTGGGTTGTTTATGCATGCCAAGGCTTTCAGCGTTCTGCAACTTCATCAGCAAAGCCAGAAGTGTGTTGTAGCGGCAGCAGCAATGATAAAATGAACCCCCTGCCTCTTAATCCTTAGAAGTGGCACCCAGGCAGCTCAAGGGCTGTCCCCATCCATTGCTGTGCTCTCCCTCCTCACCAGCTGGGCAGGACAGAGACCATCTTTGCCTTGCTCTAGGTCCTCTTTCAGAGAGTGAAATTACACACACTCAGAATACAAGCAATCACAGTATTTCTTCCTTTTGCTGCTAGGATAACACTGTCAGATGTGTTACAGAACACACCAGCTTAAAAATATGTCACCCTGTTTTGATTTAGTTATGAAAACAAAGTAAGAAGCGTTCTCCAGCATGATGGCTTCCATGGGATCTCCAGCAGCTTGCAAATCATTGAGAACTTCAGCATTCTCAGGTAAGGAACCAGACCCTGTTGGCATCTGAAGTGAAATGTACTTTCTACTTTCTCATTTTCTTCTAACACTGCTGAGGAGTTGGCTTTGCCTCCAGCTGGATGTGGAGCTCCATGCACACCACATGGTGAATGTTAAGCATGGAAGGAGCTGGCTGTGGCCTTTATCCTGGCCAACCCTGCTGTGTGTTGATTTGTGGTTCCCTTCTCTGGCCTGATTATCCCTCATTAGGAAAATTCCATAAATGTTGCACTGAGATGCATGTGCTTATGTACTTCAAGGTAAGCCCACGCTCAAGTGCTTTGCTGAATGAAACCCTGTTGAACATGCCAGGATTTTCCTGAGGCTGTTTGGAAGGAAGGAAGCAATAAAGCACAGAAGGGTGGGGGAGGCTTTTTGCACCTCCAGACAAATTTCAGAAGTGTTTGCAGCAATAGAGAAAATGAGGTTGCTTCTGTTCTTTCTGTGTAAAAGTATCTGAGGATCTCCAGAGTCAGCAAAATGCCCAAATCCACCATATGCACAGCACCTATTTGACACTGGAAACTTGCACTGAGCCTGTAGCTATTTTGTTTGTTGTATGTGTATGTTGCTACTGCTGGATCCTAAACTGAATACTTATGAGATTCTTTTATGTAATTCTTCACAGTGATACTAAAAATGAAGTTACACATCGAGCTTTTCCAGAACGTAAAATGTCTGGTTTCAAACCAGTGATCATTTTAGCAAGGTTTTGATGTCTTGAAGACTGTTCTGATGGAATACAATTGTTCACCTTGTATTTGTAGTGTCAGAGACTCACAGAATGCTCACCAAGCCTCCGTTTGTCAAGGCCTCTTAATGCCTTCTCATTTTTGGAAATACTAGCTTCTTCAATCATCTCAGCTCACTGGGTACAAGTGGCATTTGTGTGTGTTTGAGCTTACATGTTCTTGTGACAACATCTTAATAAGAGCTGTCCAAAAGATGGGAGCATCGATGTGAGTCACCGAGGCCCTTTGATAACCCTGCACCTGAGCATGTGTCTATTCAAGCGTCCAGGCAGTCATGTTGGTTGCTAGGGGAAGAGCTTTGATATGAGAGAATACTCTGATTTGATCTGATCAATTTTTTTATGTCCTTTTTTGTTTTTATGCAGAACTGTCTGGTATAAGTTAACGTACCTTTGTAGTGCCAGCACTGATCAGGATGCTAAGATAAAAAGACTTATAGATAGGATGGAAGATAACATTACGGAGCATTTTCTGCAGACAATCACTTCTGAAGTCAAGGTATTGGAGACCCATGTTAATACTGAATGTTTTCATGATTCAGGCAGGCACCCACTTCAGTGGTGTATGGGAACTGCTGAATCACGGTCTGAATCCCTGAGTGATCGCCTGAAGTGAGCAATGAGTCAGCCACAGGAGCACAGGTGAAGGCAATTCACCTGTGCTGCCAGAAGGGGTGGAGTCTGGCTCCACCTCTCCTAGATCCATTTAAGAGCTGACTACCACTAGAGAAGGATCTCTTCTGGAGATCCACTCCACTGAAGTTTCATAAGCAAGCCCAGGATATGGGTAAGCATCCTATCTTTTTTGCTTTGGTGTGATAACTGTATAGCCAAGCTCTCTAGTATGTGTCATAAATATAACATCTGTGCATTCATTGATTGTACAAGGGGTATAATAATACTTGGTATTGTGCTAGAAATAAGTATCCTGTACCACCTCTGGGGACCCAGACCCCAAGAATTGAGCTCCACTTGAGTGCAATGCTATACATTCTTAGCAGTTGGGTATCTTCATTTGGCAGCAATAATTCACAAAATCCAAGATGGTGGTGGGTAGTCAGGAATTAGACCCAGAGAAGCTGTGGATGCTCCATCCCTGGAGGCATTCAAGGCCCATTTTTCACAGTTTTATATCTTCTAGGTTTGGGTTTAAGAACTTAATATATCCTTCCTGATTTTGAATTGTTTCTGTCTTTCATGTTTTCTTTTATTTGAAATAAATGTACAGGTTGCTGCAGCTTGTGGAGGAGTCTTTTTTTTTTTTTTTTTTTTTTCTGAGGGCAGAAAGAG
>JAOWBP010002559.1:44540798-44552814 GCA_028571105.1 Tragopan temminckii | reverse complement strand
CCTGCATGTGGCAGGGGGGTTGGAGATTCATGATCCTTGAGGTCCCTTCCAACCCTGGCCATTCTGTGATTCTGTGTAATTGCAGGGATGAGTTTAGGACAGGATGCCTGTGTGTAGGACTGCTCTTACAGACTGGCCAAGGTACATCTGTGCAGGGCTGGCTCCCTTCTGTGGGGCCAAGGGCAAAGTATTCCTAACCAGGCTGCATGTCTGCTAAGTTAAGCTTTGGCTTGACACATGCTGCTTCACCCTGAAGGCATTTTGATCTCAGATGGCACCGAAGTTTCACAGATTGAGTAAGAAATCCTGACTGCAAAGTGTTTTTGTTTTTTTTTTTCCCCTGTGATCTCTGCCTCAGATTGTGGAAATACTAAAACACTCCTTGGCATGCTTGGTACTGTGTTCCCTGTTCCCCAGGGGAAGGGGAATGATCCCTTCTGCTCAATTTTTTCCAAGTGAGAAGTGAAACTGTATTAAGAACTGCTGACCATGTGGAAACGTGGCACTCAGCCAGCTGAACCTCCACAAGGTATCATTTGTCAGCAATGGTTCTAGAGCTACCTTTTGGCAATGGCTGCTCTGCTTCCAGATCAATGGAAAACACGCATTTGCCTTGATTTCACTGCATCACTACCCAATAGAGAAGTGGTGGCAGTGAGCCAGTTCTGGTCTGACCATGTGGGCCATATCTTGGGCTTTCTATCAGAGCTGTGACATCCCTTCTGGCAACGGTGTGCTCCTGTTGTCAACCATGGAACCCCTGGTGTCCTCGCCCAGGCTGAGCCCACATATGGGCTTGTTGGTGGAGCTGTCTGGAAAAATGAAACCACAAACTCCAACATCTCTGTGCAGCTCATTGCTTAGCTCCAAGACCAGCCATGCTGACCGCTGGGGGCTGATGTCCAGCTTTGGTTTTTCAGGCATACACTGATATATTTGTCCTTGTCTTACAAAAAGCTTCAGAAGTCAAGGGATTCAGGACTTCAGAAGTCCTAAATTCCAGTCCTGAATACAGGAAGTAGAGGTAAGACTGTAAAATTGTATCATGTTTTCTGGTTATTAAATTCACTTGTACGTTAAGTGAGAATTACATAACTGAAACACTGAGGTTCCTGAAGGCTCACAAGCCTGGAGAATAAAGAGGAGTCTGCACTCTGTGTTTCTTCCATAATGTGACAAAGCTCCTACAGCACTGCGAACATGCGCAGTCCCTGATGTATTAATCAAAGGCAAAGTTAACAGAAGAAATAATGACCAGGACCCACAGTGGGACCCAGTGCGTGCACCATGGCAGAGCATGGAAAGAGGAAGGAGGTCTCACTTCAACTTGACAATCTATCAAATCCCAGATGCTGTGACTTGGCCAAACAAAATACCCTGATGCAGCATCTTTCCATGGAGGAAAAAATCTTCAATGTCCAGAGAAGTGTTCTTTGAAGGTCTGAAACTGGACGAAAGACTAGATATGGGAGGTACTGTGTACATGTGTGATTCAAGCATGGTGCACTAAGAAATTACATAAATATCAAGTATTACTGCTCTTACTTAGAACCTATAGATTTTATTGCCTCCGTTTCTGTCTTGAAATCATCCCCATTAGGGATTATTTTCCCTGTATGTAAAGGGATGTAAACAGATTGCAGAGATCTGCTGTGTTGATTTTCCTAATGCTAATTTGCCTATTAGCATGGAAACATTGCTTGCGTACTACTGAAAGCAGAAATTTGTTTTTCCAGTCAGCCTATATAGAAATGTATGAAAATAGGAGATTGGTGTCATGTTAATGAACTGAAGTTTGTAATAGTGAGTTGCTCATGTGAGATAGTAGAAACTTACACTGTTTCTGACTGAGTACTTCTTTCTAGTGCAATTTCATGCAGAATTAATCGATAGGGTTACATGGGGAGATGGGCTGTGTCCCTTGCCCACAGGGGACATGGAGACTGAAGTTCAGAGGGAAGTAAAGAAAGGTGGAGACTATTTTTTTTTCCTTTGTAAATTGTGGTTTCTACCCAAGAAAAGTTGGCTTCAGACACTGTTCTGGATGACAGATGAATCTTGTCTGTCTTTAAAAGCTCCTATTGATTTTGTGCTGTACATGCTGATCTGACAAAATGTTCCCCAAGTAAATGCAATCTGAGCTCCTCAAGAGAGGCTTCTGAGAGAAATCAAATCAAACAAAATTGGAACTTGGGCAGTCCCTGCATTCCCCTGTAATATCTCAGTTTTATGGTATTATAATGGATCAGAGGAGATTCCTGAGCTGGAAAGTTAAACAAAGACCAACAAAAGACTTTTGAGTGCAGCTACGTGCATGGCAGGTACTTGGAGGCTGCTCTCTCATGCTCACTGTCTGTATTCCTGCAGCCTTGTTTCTCTAGGGCACCTCCTATGTTTTCCTTACTGCAGTACAGCAAAAGTCATCTGGATTACTGCTTGTGCCAGACAGGATTAACAGAGTTACCCAGAAGAGTAACTTTGGTTGTCTTTTCTTCTCTGAAGGAGTGGTAATGTATTGGCAAGAGCTGCCCAGGGAGGTGGATTCACCATTTTTGGAGGTGTTTGAGAACCATGGAGATGTGGCGCTGAGGGATGTGGTCAGTGGGTGTATTGAGATGGGTTGGGACTAAAGGCTCCCAAGGTCATTTCCAACCTTTATGGTTCTGTGATTCTGTGTGATCTTTGAAAGCTGCTAAGGTCCCTTCAGGAGCAGGTCTAACCTACTCAGAGCATTCAGGAGTTACACTTGTTTGTTTTGTTTTGTTTCCCCTCCCCCCCATTTTTCTGTGACTCTTATGGTTCTCTTTGCTCCAGTGAAATCACAGTATCAGTCTGTGGGTCCTGCCCCTCTTGAATTATCCTGAACCCTGTGGTCCTTTGGAGGTGGAGTGGGTGCCCCTTACTGAGCATCCTGCAATGCTTCCAGAAAACTGCCTGTATTGGGTAGGGCAGCCATGGCACATTCATCATCTCCAGACAACATCCCCTTCACATCTGCCTTCTCACCAAGGGATGTCAAGACCAGTGTGGTGCAGTAGTGCCTGCAGGACCTCGTCTCAGACAGGGAAAGAGCAGGAACATTCTAGGTTGAATGTATCATTGTATTGTTGTCCAAATGCTCAACAGAACGAGTGGGGAACTACAACCAATGTTTGTGGGTTTGGATAGCCCCATGCAGGGTACCGAGGGGCAGCATGTATGGTTGGGGTTTGGATCGTGCCAAGGGCAAGGATGTGCTGTGCAGGTGAACGAAGATGATATAACCTACCACTGCTTCTTGTGGCTGTGGTGTAGGGTAGAAGGGATGGTAGTAAAGCTGAAGACCAGAAACTTCATTAACTAGGACACTGCACTATTGTCCCAACAGTTTATCTAATCTGTACTCTTGGTTGAGCACTGTGTCTGTGCTGCTCTTGCCAGTGGGGCTTAGGGGTTGGCCTCCAGCCTTTGGGACAGGGCTTGGGAGCTCTTGAAGGCTCCAGGACCAATATTGTTCTACCCGAGAGATTGTTATTACCTCCTCCCTTTCAGAGTTCATCTCTCCCCATCACAGCTGTTCTGATGTTAATGAATACTTTTGAGAGCTCAGATTTTCTGCTAAATGCTAAGTTTTCTTCTATTAGTCCAATAACTTAGAGAGTTATTGCAGTTCAAGAGCTCTGTTCTGTTTGGGTGAAAATGACTTTGAGGAATGCACTGCTATTTATCTTCCTCAATGATGGCCTTTCTGGGTTCTCAATGTGCTCTGTCTGGTCCCATCTGCTGAACAAGGAGTTGAAGTGTAATGGGAACACAGTCCAAGGCCACAACTGAGTGGTATTTGGAGGGGAGCTGGGGTGAACTTCTGAGAGTCACGGAGAGGCAAAAGTAAATGGAAATCTCTAAGAGGACAAGACCCAGAGAGGAGATGAAAAATGGGTTTGTAGGAAAAGCTTCAAGCTGGTCAGTTCAAAAGGGCTTTTTAAATTTGATTTCTAGAGGAGAAAGCCCTGGGTAGCAAACAGAAATGGTGCTCATCAGCAAGAACACTCACTTCACAATAGCACATTGGTTAAGAAAATGCAATCAGCCCTCCTCCAGCTAAGTGCACCCGGGCACCCTGATATGCAGCTGCTGTAGTGTATGCACTCTGATTTTCCTGCAGGTGAGGTGTGCTGCTTTCCTAGCTGTGTGGATTTGCAGCTTTGCTAAAGGGGAAATCTGTGGCTGCTGCAGTGCTGAGTAATTCTTAAATCCCCTGATGTAAGCTGCCCTGTATTCATGTGGCTACAGGAGAGCTAGTTTGTACATTTAAGATACCAGTTTGGGTGATGCAGCCACATCCTCTTTTAAGCTGTGCAGGAAGGCAGCAATTACTCTGTGGATTTCAACCCAAAGTGTGGCAGTGCTTTGTGCAAGTAGGGTTTTACTGGTGTCACACGCAGGCTACCAGCATCCAAGGTGCTCCCTGGACCATAGAATCAAATGTAGCATCGTGGAATATCCGAGCTGGAAGGGATCCATAGGATCACCGAGTCCAACTCTTGACTGATGCCCTTCCTCAGCCATGCTCATTCCTAGTTAATACTTGCTAAACTAAATGCAAGCTGGTTTTATTTGTATTACCTTACCTTTTCCCCCCCTCTAAAGTGGGGTCAAAAGCAGTATCAACAGAAGCTGCATGATAAAATCCAGTCACCCTGACCATGGGCAATTTTATTTAATTAGTCTGTAGGAGTGCTATTTGTCAGTATTAATCTACCACTGTCATTGGAAGATATTTCTGTGAACTTCTGCAAGTACCTGGCCAAGTGTAATATGCCATACATGAATAAATGCCATTGTAAATGTTGAGTCATTCAGGAAGGTAAATAAATTGGCTTCCTGGGCTCTGAAAGCCAAGGCTTTTATAGCAGGATGAAGAGAATTGCACGACATGGTTCCATATGGCTTATAAAATGTGTATGAAAGTCATTTGTCCTACCCATCCTAATTATGATGTATAAATAGATTCACTATCTTTCTTCAAGCATTGAGTTAGCTGGAATCGTTCTTTTTTTCTTTTTTAAAGGCCAATGTAGTCACTTATATGATGCTTTTCTCTAGGCCCTTAACAGATCTCCAAATCAGAATGTAGTTATTTATAGCAATAACATGACCTTTCACTTAACTGAGAAAGAAAACGTTGCACAATAGGTGACGTTTGTCACAAGTGCTCAGTTTTGGTAGAAGTCATTTTAACATTTGACTATAAATTGTATTTGGGGTAAGAGTTTAACTAGTGTGAAGTAAGTGTTGAGCTTACATGTATAAGGGAGTTTCTGTGAGTGAAGTTATGGAAGGAGAGCCATGCACTACCCCTGGCTGCAGATAGAAACCTAAGTGCTCTTTCACACAAAGTATAAATAGCAAGTGCTAAGAGAGCAGACCTGGGCCAGCAGTGCCAGCTGGGGCCAAACTCTGCCTTCCCTACATACCTTGTGCTAACAGGAGCAGAAAACTGGGATGGAGGAGCAGGGGTGCCGGAGCAGAAAGGAAAAGATGCATCTCAAATACAAATCTTTTTATTATTTGACGTTGAGACTGGTAGCACATCAAAGCTGATCTTTTGGACATTGTTGTATTAGATGCCATAAACTCAGCACGCAGAATCATTAAGGCTGGAAAAGACCACTATGATCATCTAGTCCAACTATTGATCATCACCACCACACCCACCAAACTGTGCTCGTAACTGTCACATCATATGGCAGTCCTGGCTCCAGGGAGCATGGAGAGCAGGGATGTGGGACCAATAAGCACTCTCCCTGCCTGACAGCAGTGGTAATGTCCACTGGAGAGGGCTGGGAGCAGTAGATACGCTGGTCTTTGGAGGAGTAGGTGGGGCTATATGCGGCAGCACAGCAAACAACAGCTAGAGGCAGAATAAATGAGTCAGTTTCCTAGCATGTTTGAATACTGTTTAAATATAAACATTGAAAATGAATATCTCTTAACTGAGAAAAAAATAAAATTGGATGCAAAAATACACCAATAGTACACTGCATATGCATATAAATATATTGTATGGCCTGCAGAGTCATTATGTCTTCCTTCCGGACTGACTTTCTACAGGCTGACACAGAAGTTGAAATAAAGGAAAATTGAAGGGAAAGGTTTTCAACCAAACACATTGTTGTTTTGGCAAGGGATTCATTTCCCAGAAAAATGGGTTGTAATAACAATGCATAGTTACAAAATAGACCCATTTGTGTTTTCACATCTAATCTACCCTACAATGTGAGGGGAAAGAGCAAGTGAGGAAATGGTGATGCAGATGGGGAGCTCAAGGTATTTTAATGGCATTTGAGACCAGCTCCACCACCCATTCAAAGCCTGTGCTGTTAACAGGGTCAGGAACCCTTTCCTCCAGAGGGAGGGCTTAAGCAATACCTAATGTGCTTTACCTACAAGATTTACTGTAGCGCACAGTTTCAACCTAAGCCCTGTTAGTGGGGTGGGGATGTGCTGGAAGGGGTAGCTGTAGCAGGGAAGAAGACTGCCAGGTGCTCCCACCTCACAGAGGTGAAGGAAGCACTGCCCAGACCACCACTGTGAGGGTAGTCGTGGCTCCTGGGGCTGATTTGAAAACCCCAAAGCCCGTGGACAACGCTGTTCAAAGGGGCAGAGCATGCAGCTGGGGCCACCCCAAACCACCGGGGGTGCTGCAGCAGGGTGGGAGGCAGGAATCAGTCACAAGACAGCTGAGGTTGGAAGGGACCTCTGGCTTCATCTGACCCAATCTTCTGCTCAAGCAGGAACACGTACAGCAGGTGGTCCAGGACAATGTCCAGATGGCTTCTGACTATCTCCAAAAAGGGAGACTCCACAAGGAGTTCCAGAATGCATGAGCATGTCTTATCCTGACCCCAAATCTCCCACCAGTCTAATGCAGCTGTCTCTGAGTGGCTCAGAGGGCTACAGATGGAGAGCAAGCATGCTCTCATGAGACTTTTCCAAAAATCTCTGCCTTTTTGCTTCAATTTTTCTTCTCTTTCCTTAGCAGGCAAAAAGCTTCATAGGAGGCGTCTGCTTGGTCTGGGGAATCAGTGGCATGGCTTCACAGCACCCGGTGAGGTAGACAAAACTCAGAGCACCAGGGCGGTGATGTGATGACATCAAGGAGACCATGGAGGGAGCCGTGTCTGGTGCAAGGAGCATCCCTGGTCCTTTTGCAGGCACAGTCCTTCCATGGGCATCCCTTTCTCATGGCCACGCATGGTGAATGGTGCTTCCCACAGGGACACTGAGCACCAGACTGGGACAGAGTCTTTTCCGTAGGAAAAGGTGGCAGTGCTGTGCATTGCTGCAGGGGCTTCACCCACATAGGGTGCATTGGCCTAGGACACGTTAATGCTGGAGAAGAGTGGGGTGCTGGGTGGTGTGGATGCTGTGCCATCTGCCAGGTAGCCCAGGATGCTTTTGAGTTCTCCGCGTGACAAATTAGCTTTGATGTGCAGGAATGCTTCCAAGTGCCTTTTGCTGCAAAAGAAAAATGTCAGATGTCAGCTCCTCTGCACCAGCCTGTAGAGCTGGTCAGTCCCCAGGTGGTACCAGCATCGAGTAATCCTACACAGGACCTAGCACCTCAGGGGAGGCGTGAGGAATCCCCAAGGCAAAGGAGAAGATCAGGCATATTTATACATTCCAAGTTATGGCCTTTCTCAATAGATTCCTTTTTTGTCCAATGGCACTGGCTGGCCATGAACTGACTGCAGCCTTCACCTGCTCCGTCCTGGACAAGTTCAGATTTTTGTAAGTTTTGGTTATGGAATATCTAGGGAAAGCACAGCTCAGGCTGTGTGCAAAGAGAGATATCCAGCTAACTGGGCACCATTTACCCTCTTGATTTTTTTATCTGACAGAGGTCAGCACTGCCCAAGGTGTATGAGCCTCACCCATGCTAATATGTGGCTACATCATGGCTCAATTAAAATTCCACGTGCGTATTTGCAAATCTCTTTCAGCTTCTCTTACCGGATATCTGGGTATGCCGTGGCGAGTGTCGCAACTTCAATTTTAATAGCGCCTGTATCTTGAAGCCGGATTATTTCAGCCAGTTTGGGGAGTACTGAATTCAGCCAGGTGGCTTTAGACCCCTGTGGAAAAGGAAGTGGTCAGACCCTGGCACAGCCCTTCCTCCCACTTCTCCAGGCACCACCAAACCCTTTTCCTGGCCCCTCAGATGAACCTTTGCTCTGGTTTCTAGCTGCTCGATACCCCAAGGTATACAACAAGGGTGCTTGGTCTCCTGCCCATGCTGAGTGCTGTTCAGACTTGCTCCCTCTCCTCTCAAACATGCGCGGGGTGATAGAGATGAGGCTTGATTTGTATTTTCTTTTTCTTTTTTCTAGAAATACGGAAGGACGGAGGTGACCTCAGAAGACAGAGAGGGAAGTTGTGACCACGCAGAAACGCAGCAGTGAAAGCCAGAGCATGCTGGGAGAAGCCCTTGGCAGAAGCCCCCTGACTGCCCTTGCTAGCCCCAAAGGCACAGGAGCAAAGGGAAATCAGGCTCCATGCAAGCTGTACTGCAACCAGAGCAGTGCCGTGCTTAGCTTAGCCTCCTGTCCTTACTGATATAAATCTGCAAAGGAAACAGCTGATTACAAGACAAAGGAGGCTGAAATCATTGCTCTGTCTGGGAAGGGCAGGCTGGCACTTGCAAAGTTCTCTCTGCCCAAAGTCTTTCCAGAAAGTTAAGCTGTCTGGAAAGGTCAGTGAGGGGCCACAAAAAGAACATTTTCCTGTTTCTCAGCGTGCTCTACACTGACATGGATGAGGTGAATGCTCACATACGTTGCTGATGCAGAAGGCTTCCAGGTCAGCAGCATTCTTGGAGATGCTTTGGGCCAGGTTTTGCTGCTGCGTTGGGCTTTTCATGCTGACCTTCTTCTTCAGCAGCCTCACGATGTAGTCTTTCACCAAACGGACGTGGATCTTCTCAATGACGGACTGTTGGGAAGGAGAGTGGGATCATCCATCTGTCATTTGCTTGGCATTGAGGGACGTGGTTAGCAGGTGAGGTGGGAATGGGCTGATAGTTGGACTAGAAGATCTTAGTGGTCTTTTACAACTTTAATGATTCGATGATGTGTGTGGATAAAGGACAAAGACACCTCAAGTGCTACAAAGCCTGTCCCCCAAGTGACCACTGCTGTTCAAACGAGGGGCCACGCTGGCTGCCAACCTCCCTGCAACCTACAACATGACATCCTAGATACCGAGAATCTCTTTGTACTTTAATTAATGAAGTGTGGGAACTTCTAAAAGTTGCTTCCTTCTGGGAAGACTTCAATGCTTAGAAAACATCTCCAAGTGTTAGATAACAGGTAGCAGTACTCCAGAGAAACAGGAACTCACCCCCCTCCTCCTGTTCCTCTCTCTAATACATAAAACTTCATAATTTTGTTTTAACTACTAAAAAGACAAAGGCAGGAAATCAAAGATTTTTTATACTGTAAGTTTCACATATACTCCCACACCACTGAGCATGTGGTTGTGGCTATTTCTCTTTGACTTACGTGGTAAAAAGGGTCCTTCAGTGTCCGTAACTCTGAAATATGACTACTGGTTGTTTTAATGATCTCATTCATAATTTCACTGCTGCATTCCCACTTATTTTCTGTAAATTTCTTATAAATTGGCTGAAAAAATAAAGGAAAAACTACTTAGTTTTTATGCATGCTCTAACTCTCCCCCTACAGCACTTCTCTTGGATGTGATCAGCACTTTGCACTTCCCCATGCACAGCCATGCCTACACACTTTGCCTGGGGTTTGAAGACATCAGCTCAAGTTTTCTGGCAGAACTGATGCTGAGAAGCAACCTGGCTAAGGTCCCTTTTGAAGTGGGGTGTTTTTAGCAGGGAGTATCAGTGCTACTGGACTTTATTGGAGGTATCCAATTTTTTGGGTCAAATTCTTTCCAGTGCTCATTCTAGCCCCAAATTAACTAATGGCACTCACTGATGATGTGGTGCTGAGGGACATGTCTTAGTGGGCATGGTGGGGGTGGGTTGGACTTGATGATCTCAGAGGTCTTTTCCAACCTTAATGGTCTGTGATAATTTCTATCAATGTCACCATGTTTGAGTCATGGATTTGGGTAGCCAATAGTGCAGTGCCCTCGTGTCACCACTGCTGTCCCAGCTGGTGGAACTAGTCCATGGGACAGCAAGTGTGGGCTGGGTGCATACCTTCAGCTGGGCAAAGAGCTGCTGAAGCAGGACATCCTCACTGCTGATCTCGATGTCCCTAAGGGTGCTAAGTATCCTCTCTTTGTTGTCATCCGTTTCTGCTATGTTCTTCTCTGTGTAGTCTCTGAAAAATATTGCCAAGGTCAGAATAACCTGTCCCCAAAGTGAGGTTCTCAAGCTTTCCTCTGTCTATTCTGGGGCATCTTCCCTTTATCTCACTATTTCCCACTGTTGGCAGTGGAAGGAACTCTTACCTAAAATTGCAGCAGTTGTTAATATTTGCAATCAGAACAGGCCTGTAGTGTCTGTGCTTCTTGCCTTTCTCCTTGAAGTCTTCAAAAGCATCCTTGTAGCTGGAGGGGAGATGGGAAGACAGGCAGATGAGTGATGGCACCAGGACACTTGGGAAGCACTGCTGCCCACTGGGGCCTTACCACACCTTCTCAGGAAGGCAGCCAGCTCTGCCGACAGTCGGCACGACAGCTCCTCACCCAGCACGACATTGATGTCCCTGGCTCTCATCTGGCTGTTGTAGATACTCTAGCAAACAAAGCAAAAAAAGAAGAATTGTAGACAAAGAAAACCCATAGAACACCTGAGAAAGTGGGGAAGGAGTTTTTTTTCTCTCCTTTTTTCCTTTTTCTGGTGTGAAAAGGATTGTCCCAGCACCTGTCACACCAGCAGTATAGGTCTGGACTCTCTCATGCCACCCACTTGTGCTACAGCCCCACACATGTAACTTGGCCTTTTGTCTTCCTGCACTGACTACAGTTAGTCTCAGATCTTAAGTACAAACAAGGTGCTGTTATTTTTAAATATATATCTGTATTACCTGGATAACAATTATTGCTAGTAGTTCACTCTGAAAATGTCCATTGAGTTTCTCTGGTTCTTTGTCTTCTTTCCATCTTTGGATTTCCTTTTCTAAGCATTTGCTCAGCACATTTTTGATGGTAGCCTTCAGAGAACAAAGAACAACAGCACTCACCACAAAGCAGACATCACAGTTGCTGCCCCCTGCAAGGGTAGTTTTCTTTGCCCACCTACCCATTGGTTCAGAAGTTTTCGTCTACCATGGCTGAGAAATAAAGGCTCTTTGTTATGAGACACCCTACCCACAGCTTCCCAGCAGCAAGGACACCCTCTCACAACATTTCCCTACTCAGTAAAGACTCAAATATTTCAGGGAAAGAATGAGAGGCCCTGGCACTGCTGCCCGGAGAGCTGTGGATGCCCCATCCCCAGAGGTGCTCAAAGCCAGGTTGGATGAGGCCCTGGGCAGTCAGATCTGGTGGGGGGCAACCAGCCCATGGCAGGGATGGAGCTGGATGGGCTTTAAGGTTCCTTCCAACCTAAGCTGTTCTATGATTCTATGAAGGTCATGACCCACCACCCCAATATGTCAACACTGGGTAGAAAGTGCACAGGCAAGTATACATGCCGAAGTTTCCTGAGAGATTTGTTACGTGTAACCTGTAACACTCAGTGCTACCCACTGAGCTCATTTTGCAATCCTTTATCATAAGCACTCCTGACGTCTTACCAACTCAGGAGTGAATCAAAATGTCCCAGGTTTCCCCTTCTCAGACCCTTCCTGCGTGCTCGCTTTGCAGCACGGCTGCTGTGCAATAGCTGGCACACACCTCTGCTCACTGCCCCACTTGTGCACGTCACAGCCCATCTGCAATCCATTGTGAGCTGCACTAAAGCCTGTAACTTCTCATTTTCCAGGAACTCCAGCCCAAAGCGCCAAAAGCACTAAGCTATGGGAGGGATGTGAAAGTTGCTCTCTGTGTCCAT
>JAOWBP010002559.1:44515476-44526989 GCA_028571105.1 Tragopan temminckii | reverse complement strand
AGGCTGCAATGAGGTCACCCCGCAGCCTTCTTTTCTCCAGGCTGAACGAGCCCAGCTCCCTCAGCCTGTCTTCATAGCAGAGGTGCTCCAGTCCCTTGATCGTCTTCATGGCCCTCCTCTGGACCCTCTCAAACAGCTCCCTGTCTGTCTTGTACTGGGGGCTCTACACTTGGACGCAGTAAAGGCAACTTTAAAGCTCTGCTGGTATTTCTCAAAGCCCCCGTGTTTGAGAACATCCTGCAGCTGTGCGGCAATAGGCTGAGCCCAGGAATGGGCACTGGCTAATCTCTTCAGTTCCCTTTTTTCACACAGAGCAAAACTACAGAGCCAGGCTACAAAACCCATAACACAGCATGGCATAGAATACAAATAAATATTAACTCAGGTTAGATATCAGGAAAAGGTTCTTCACCAGAGGGCAGTGGGCATGGAACAGGCTCCCTAGGGCAGTGGGCATGGCCTCGAGCTGCTGGACTTCAAGGAGCGTTGGGACAACACTCTCAAACATATGATCTGATTTTTGGGTGGTCCTGAGGAGCCAGGAGTTGGACTTGATGATCCATGTGGGTCCCTTCCAACTTGGGATATTCTACAGTTAACTTGGCTTTGGTGAAGTGTTTGAGTACAGTGGGCTGGCAATGCTGGTGCAGTGAAGCAAACCTTTGCAATGGAGAAGGACAAGGTCCTTGTCCTTTATGACGCTTTTGCAACACCCAAAACCTGGCTTCAGTGACAGACACAGTAGCAGGTGCCTGTGACCCAGAAGTGATTTACTCTTAGCCACTCAAATTAAGTAATAGAACACTCTAACTCTGTTTGAATTGCTGAGCACAGCTTTGCTCCAGCTTACAGGGAGTGCTCAGCCTGTGTTTAACCCAATGGAGAAGCTCTCTGGAGCCAAGCATTATGACAGAGCTGGACGTCTGCCCCATGCCAAAGGTCTGGGCTCCATACCACAGAAGCCACAGCTTTTCCTGTTGGCATCAAACCAATATTTTTGCACAGCCTAGGGTGAATTGCAAAGGGAAGCATAACAGTTGCTAACCCGCAGTTGCTGCCATGAACAAAGTGCTTCTGCTCTTAGATGTGCTTTGGCAGCTCCCATGATGAAAGTGATGAGGGCATCCTGCTGGGGAGGAAGGCATCTCCACGCTGGAGGCCACAGGCTGTGGCACTACGATTCAGAGACTGCTCCAAGGGTCACGGGCTGTCCTTGCATGCTGACGGCCATCACCAGCTGGGACTGGACAGTTCCCTGGGGCTCCCACCATGGTATGTCCCTGATGAACTGGCTGAGCATCCCCAAAAGCCAGAAACATGCAGTTGTTGGCTGATGGGAGCCCCAGTGCCCCGCAGCCCTGCTTGTGCCTACCTCATTGAGGAAAGTCCTGGACTTCTTAATGATATCAATAAAGAAGAAAAACAAAGTGAGAGATCCTGCTCCCGTAGGCCAATTTCAGATCTTCTCCAGCAGAGGAAGGAAAGCTTTGTTTTTTATCCTGCTAAAGCTCTGAGGATGGGTTTCTGCAGCAGTGGGAGCTCTCATGGAAAATCCTCCAGGCCTTCCCTTCTGTAACAAAATGAGCACTCATTTATTCATTCCTCACAGCATTTGAGATGTGACATTTGCTGAGTCCTTTCCATATCTGTGCAGGGCTCCATCACACACCCATCCCCTGGGCAGCAGCACCTCCGTCCAGGCAGCATTTCCTTGCTTTGCAGAAATGCAGCTTTCAAGCACCTGCCAGGATTTTCTTCATTATTAGTGCAGGACTCGCTTAAATTATGTTCTCTGTTTTCTTCTAGGATTGCACATTGCCTGTGCTTGTCTTTCCCATGGCAGTATTGCTGCTCACACCTGGGGCTCACTGCAAGCCATGGTGCTTACCACAGCTCCCTCATTGGGTTTGTGGTTTATTTATTTCAAGCTCTGGGAACAAACTGGTGGGGGGAACCTTGTGCTTTCCCTCCTGAGTAACTTCACACTTCAAGAGAGGAAGAGGAGAAAGAGGAAGCAGGGACACAGTGCCTCTGCTTCAGCCATGGTGCTGAAGCAAAGTGGTTCTGAAGCACCCCAGAGGGGTCGCTGCATGCACATGGAAGCAGGAGCACCTAAACCACTGTCCAAACTCTTTTCCAGATCCTAATCTTCTCCAGCTCTGGTTAAAGTCATCTTTACAAACCAGTAACTTTGCAGAACTTGTTGCAAAAGCCATGTGGAAAAGCATGCTTTTCCAGATGGACACTGCAAGATTCAAAGCTCAACATCAACAAATGGGAGCTTCATTTGTTGCAGCTTCAATTGAGCAGGGTCCTTGGATCTTTTGACACACTGCCATATGAAGAAACTCAAAATGATATAGGTGGAAAAGAAATTGATGTTAGCAGCAACCATTTTTGAGATCAGATATCTCCAGGAGCATCTCCTAGGCTCTGGAGCAGGCCCCAAGGATGAGCTGCCAGGGACTGGCCCACTTGGCATGGGTTGGCTCTGGGATGGAACAGCACAGCCAAGGCATGAGCATGTGAGTGCAGGGGGAGTAGGGATGCATAAGCACACACAATGGCCATGGGAACTGAGGAGAAATGGATTGGGCTTGAGGGTCGATTCGCTGTGAGGAGGAAAAAAGAAAAATCACTCTTCTCTCAACTGAACAAATCAGATGGGGAATGAGGCTGGGTCGCCATGGAAACCCCCGGGGCAGCTTGGTTGTCACTTTTTGCAATGGCACTGTGTTTGCAATGGCACTGTGTTTTGTGAGGGGAAAGCCATAAGTGTTTGAAAGCCTGTGAAGTGGAAGCTCAGGCTATGTGTACAAAGCCCTTCAGAATGCACACAAAGAACCTTCATTCTGCCCCAGTCTCAGGCTGGCTCCCCCCTCTGCCAACATTTCCAGAAATATCCAGGTATTTAGGGACACAGAGCTCGTACATCAGTCCCAGATCTATATATCACGCCTAGATCTCCCCTAACATGTCTGCATCCCTATCAGCCTGACATCTGGACACTAGCACCTCCTTGCCATTAAAATCTATCATTAATTGGGCTTATCTTAGTAAGATAGAGTGAAAACACTTTGACACCACTGTGTTATGAATTAGGAGACACATAAAAGGAAAAAAAAGTCAAGTTCTTGTAGTGAAGGAACTAAGAATGAGCTTGGCTTTCCATTAAAGCCAGGCTGCAAATCTCTCATTGACTATAGCTTGCAAGAATTGGCTACTGGATTGCAGCAGGTGCTTGCCACAAAATCCCTGACCACAGTCCTGCAGTATTTGTTCTGTCACTTGGATTTGTCAGGTTGTCTCTTAATGCCCAATCCATTTTTTTTCTATCTTTTCTGTTTTCTCCTCCCTGGCTGAGTTTCCTGGTGAGAAGGTCCCAGTCTCGCCTTGTCTACCAGCCTGCTGTAAGCCCGCAGGTTGTGCTGGTGATTCATCTGTTCTCACGACTGTGCCGGGAGGCCGAGAAGGAAATGAGGCTGGTGCTGCTTGGTGGAAGGTAATTTCACAGTGCTTCCTCCAGATGGCAAGATCTTTTCAGGAACATGTGTTCCTGTTGATGGCAGGGCTGAACAACAGAACCAAGCGTGCCGGCTCAGCGTGAAGGCTGGCACAGCCACGATGCTGCATGACTGTTGCTGTACCAGGAGATGGATCAGCAAAGACTGAGCCAGAGATAGCCTAAGGCACTGCTGGGGAAAAAAAAAACAGGGCATTCCCTACAAGGATTTGCTTTTCTTTCTTTGTTCACTTTGAACAGAGAGCATGGGTTTATTTAGGAAGAGCCTCATGGACTGGCTGAGATGTCCCACAGCTCATTGGGGACAAGGTGGTCTCCACGTGGTGCCCACTGAACTAAGGACCACAAGGTCTTTAGTACAAAGTCCTCTGAATGCTCAATAGTGCCACCGTGGCTCTGCCCAGAAAACATGCTCCTGATAACAAAGGGCTGATAATGGTGGCTTGTAAACAAGAAGGATTTGTTGAAGGCTTCACTCTACAGGGACAACAGAGAGCAGGAAGGATTACATGTATTATACCATTACCCAGCTTCACTATTTTTTGGAACTTCATGACAATCGGTGCTATTTTCCCCTTTGAAGTCCCCTGCTGAAACAAGAAGACCTTCGGGTTTCCTTTTTAAAGAAAATAACCTCTCACAGATGGCTGGAGGGTTAGGGCCCTTTAGCAAAATTGGAGTAAAATGGCAAATAACTCTGGGACGCAATAAGTTTTTAAATTCTCATGAGCTTCTATGGCAGACTCATGAATTTGTGCTGCCTTGTAGTCAGCATGTGGTGGGGACTGGGGTAACCTAAACTGCAGGGTGCTAGGATCCACAGGCTGTGTTTATCAGCAGCCTGGGAGGTCTTGCTGCTGGCTTTGTTTTGGGAGGGCTGCTAGCTCCTAGGAGGGTCTGATCCCACAAGCAGGGTCTGTGAGCTGGTGGCATAGGAGCCCAGCCAGAGCCAACCTGCCTGTGCAAAGCAACACCCTGTAAATGTCTGGCAGAGGAGATGACCAACCTGAACGGAAATACGCTTATTTGGACTTTGTGTAAGAAGGGGCTTTCCACACCTTGTCACGTGTTGATTAAAGAACGCTCTCCCTTTGTCCCCATTGTCGCTCTGCCAGAGCAGAAGTGCTGCTCACTGCAACTTTCTCCAGCCTGCCAAGGCTGTCTTCGCCTGAAATATGGCTCAGAAGTGGCTGAAAATGAGAAGCTCAGTGCTAGGCTGTGTAGATGAGGAGGATTCCAGGCAGGATCCTGCACCCAAATGATGCTGTGTTTTGTCCCAAACAAAGGCATCCTGCCACCAGCCTGCCCTGCATTGTTCAACATCATTAAAACCTTCCAGACACCAGAATGTTCATAGAATCATAGAATATCCCAAGTTGGAATGGACCCATAAGGATCACTGAGTCCAACCCCTGGCTCCGCATAGGACCACCCAAATCCAAACCCTATATCTGAGAGCATTGTCCCAACACTCCTTGAACTCCAGTAGCTTGGGGCCATGCCCACTGCCCTGGGCAGGCTGTTCCATGCTCACAGCCCTCTGGTGCAGAGCCTGTCCCTAACCCCCAGCTGCCCCTCCCCTGACACAGCTCCATGCCATTCCCTCGGGCCCTGTTGCTGTCACAGAGAGCAGAGCTCAGCATCTCCACTCCGCATGAGGAGCTGCAGCTGCCATGAGGCCTCCCCTCAGCTCCTCTGCTCTGGGCTAAGCAAACCAGGGACCTCAGCTACTCCTCATATGTCTTCCCCTCCAGACCCTCTAGGGCCTCTTTTTGCAGAAAGTTCCCATCACTGCAAAGGAGGAATTAGGCGGGGAAAGTAAGTGGGAAACTGCAGAAGCAGTACCTCTTTCTGAGGGGTACAGTAGAACCAGGGGGTCTTCTGTTCTGAGTTCCTGTTGTGTCCCCGGGACTTGCTTATTTCTCCTCTCAGTTGCTTTCCTGCTGGGATCTCCTCACATGTCCAAGCCAATTCAGGCTTGGCAAGGGCCACAGATGGAAGTTTCCAGGGGAAATCCAAGTATCTGTGATCAGCCTGTGTTTCAATGTCTCTGAGTCAGTAAGGAATTCATCCTGCACTGTGTAAACCAATAGTTTTTGCTATCGTATTTACTGGCAGAAAGGCTCTTTATTTCTTAATAAATACAGGCATATTCCTGAGTGAGATCTGAGCATCTCCTGAGGACTGAAATTCCCACTGATCTTTCAAAAAATATTCCTGTTCCCTCAACCAACATCTGAAAAGCTGTGCTAGCTCTTCAGGACAGTACTGTTTGTCTTTGCTCCCGCCTGTCTGGCAGAGACCATGCTGTAGGGAGGGCAGGGTGCTATGACCATATTTGCTCTTGTGGGAGTTGTCCCAGTGGTGCGGACATGGAGCCTTCCTCACTGCCTTGGCATCGTCTGCAGTTATCATAGCATTTGTAATACCCCGTAGTGCAGTAAAGCATGAAGGTTTAGTGATGGACGAGGAAAACAATATTCCAATGCCCATGCAAATGTTTTGGGTGCAGTATTGAAGTGTAATGTGTGTGTATGCACTTCTTACTCCTTCAGACTTCTGTCTGCCTGTGCTAGGAAGAAGCAGCTTCAATTAAGAGAGGCTGAAAGGGCTGTTATATATAGTATTAAATACACTTTTTACTATTATTATGGTTTTTGTTTTTTTTTTTTTTTTTTTTCCTATGGAAAAGAACATTCCCCAGGAGGATTCTGCTCAGTACATCCTATGCAAGCATTTTCCCAGGAACAAAGCTGTAAGAGCAACAAATCCATTCCTTTTTCATGTCGTTAAGACAATGGAAGCTGAAGCCATATGCTGAAGCCCAAGGTTAGCTGATTCTAGAGAAACAGCAGTTGTTTGCAATGGGCTGTGAGTAACTCTGGGAGGTTTAAGGTTATTTCTGTGAGTGTTGCTGCCTGTCTGTAGGCAGTTGCGTTAAACTGAGATTTTTTTCCTGCTCTAGAAGTCTAATAGAGCAAAATCAGGAACTCATTCAAGTATTCTGGCCCTAATGTGAGCATAACAAATCTTTTTTTTTCATTAATCTGCTCAGGACATACAGACTTTTAAGCTGCTTCTGTAATCACTTGTAAAAGGCATTTAGATGGAAATGAAAACACCCAAACGACAGACCAGGGCTAGGAGCTGAGGGCATGGTGTGTTCATGTTCAAAGGGGAAGGTAACCAGTGACATCCTCCCCCTGAAACATGGTGGGACTGCGTGGTGTGGGCTGCTGTATGGTGAATCTTGCCATGGTGTTGAATCAGTGAGCAAAAGTAAGTTGGTTAAAATAAAGGAGATTTTTTTTTTCCAGATAAAATAGGCCAGAAGGGATGATTTTTTCAGGTAATGCCACAAAGCTTTATATTTAGTTGTAGGACCCAGGAGCAGTATTGGAGTAGGAGGGGAAGTAAAACCAGAACAGTAAGTTGTTCTTTATTCCTATGCATCCCACTGAAGACACATCTTCCCAAGGATGGTCTTTGTTTTGGACAGTGACTGACGGCTGCTTAGCAAAAGAGAGCACAGCATGGCTTCAGCCTTGAGATCACTTATGGCAGGAGGCACTGAGGGCTTTGGAGGGCTCTTGGCCCATTGGCTTTGAAGGGCTCTCCACCTGAAAGTGTGCGTAAGGCACTCGTGTGTTGTAACCTGGGAAGATGATGGTCTGTGTGTGGAAGTGATGTGTTTTTGGAGACATAAACCACTGTTTTTTTATAGCCTTGCTTCTTCCCCTAATGATGATTAATTCCATTATTGCCTCTTATCTACTCAGTCAGATTCTATTCATGGCACAGCTCCTTCAGGAAGTGTTTTTTCAGGTTTTGGAAAAAGTGTTGTGCAAGTCGTGAGCTTTCTTACTCCAGAACTGGTTCCCAGCATTTTGTCCCTTGCTCACAATGCCAGACCATTATTACTACTTTGATTTCTTTAACTGTAGCTGTGGGATTACCCATAATGAACATCATCAGAAAGCAGCTGCTGAATACATGCATGTAAGAGAAACTCCACCATCTCATTATTTGTTGTAGATGGGCATCTGAAAGTAAAGCAGTGCCAGGGCTGCTTACAGCCCCACGATCTCTCGCATCAGTGCGGCACTGGAGAGCCATGGGATCAGTGTCACCATGGGTGAGCAGCCAGGTGGCACATATCAGCTAAGTGCTCTCCCCTCTGTGTCCTCAGGGTGATGCAGAGCTGCTAAAAGAGACTGGGCACATGTGTCCCTTGCGATAAGATGAGAGATAATGGCCTCAATTTGAGTCGGGGGGGAAGGGGGGAGTGTTCAGGTTGGATATTAGGCAAAATTCATTCTCAGAGAGAGTGGTGAGGCATTGGAACAGGCTGCCCAGGGAGGTGAAAGAGTCAATGTCAGGTGTTCAAGAGATGTGGAGATGTGGCACTGAAGGATGTGATCAGTGGGCATGGTGGGGATGGGTTAATTGTTGGACTGGGTAATCTTAGGGCTCTTTTCAATCTTCATGATTCTATGAATGGCTTTACATGAGTTTACAGTTACAAACATCCAGTCCTACACTGGAAGCATGTCAGGGGGTAATTGCTCTGACTGACAAGGTTAATGCAAGGAGTCAAAATTCACTTTTGTTCGGTGTCCTCAGGCAAATAGTCACATTTTTGTGGTCATAGAACTACAGGCAATTCTTCACAACTTCTCACCATTCTTCCTTAAAACTTAATCCAGTTTTGCCACGTTGGTGTTTACGTCAGCATCGATGTTTTCCTAATACTGTCTTATAATAACTAAAGTAAATAGTTTAGATATGCTGTGGGTTGGTTTTTTTTCATGTCATATTTAGCAGCATTACATAAAAATGTTTCAAAGTGATGAAAGCTCAGATCAGTGTCAAGCAGAGCACAGCTGTACCTGCCCATGCTTGCTGTGTGACCACACCAGCACGCAGGGAACCCAAGTGGCTGTGAATCCCACTGTGACAAGATTTCCTGGAGAAATTTGCAAAATACACAAGATAAATGCTTACCGAGCACTGTGGAGAACTGTGCAATGATTTCTAATGTTGTTAAGCCACAAACAAATACAGCTTTACTTTTTACCCACCCCTGAGATAATAATGTTTTCTTCCCATTCATGTTTGCTGGGTGGTGTTAGGTCACACTTCCCAGCACATAGTATGGATGTGATTCTGGAATCCTCCTCTCAATCCATATCCTTATTACATTAACCCAACGGAGTGCTCTGCTGAGAAGCACCACTCTGTAGGGAGCTCAGTAGTGGAGTGCTGCTGCACTAAAGGGCATCTGGAATATGTCAGGGAATTGGTTCAGACCCCCAGTTTGGGGCAGCCTCCTGTGCTTTCACTGTGTTGTCTCGGTTTACCTCCTCCTTACTTGCTGGGAGCTGCCTTTTCCCAGCCTGGCTGAGGCTGGTTGAGTGTGGGGCCTTGTCCAGGGATGAGGACAACTTGAGCACCCCAAGGCCTGTCTTGGATGACAAACCACAGCCCATGGGTCACTCTGGCTGCCAGTTCTGGTGTCTGGAACGCAGAAGACTGAAAGCATTACTTTTTACCTCAAACCAGAAGCAAACAGAATTGCAAAACAGCAAAGAGCTCCAAAACAAAAATATCTGTCACCACCCACACGGCACTGTGAAATGTGCCAGATCTCCCCGCAAAGCTAAACCCAGCCAGAGCTTGTCTACTTGGATACTTTTAAGGAAGCCTTACGCACCTTGGGCATAACTAGGGTGGGAGTGAACTGTGTCTGCCATGGCTGAAAATACAGCTGTGCTCTGGGGTAGGAAGAAGACTCGTGGTGGAAAGCACAGGCTGCAAAAGGCAGAGGAAGTTAATGGGGTTAAACTGAGCTCGTTGGCACTTTTTACAAGAGCAATGTGTTTCACAATAAAAGCCCTAGGAGACTTTTCTTCTGTTTTATTGGAATGCAAAATATGGTCCTAAAGAAAAGGGGATGGTTCACAGAACAGGGGTGAATAGCAGCAACTTATTTCAGAAAGCATAGCATCCTTCTGCCCAGGCACTCCCTTGAGTTAGCAAGTCTGCCTTAGAATTTTTTCATGTGCTGATTGCAGATTAAGGGTACGCTGAATCTCCTATCCATCAGAGCACCCCCTTGGTTTATCATCAGCTAGTCACATAGGCTGAATTATTCAGGTGAAAACAGAAGCACAGGAAAAGGAAGCGGCTCAGCACTGATCTAAGCTGCAGACAAACTGGTGTACAAGGCTATGTCTTGTCCACATTTATCACATTAATTGGTAGACCATAAACATGTCTCTGCACAGTCTTGGATTAATTCCCGCAGGAGACAACCTACAGGATAAACTGGATTAAGTAAAATCAGATTAGTACAGTTGTAGGTTACTGAATGTTTCTTTCAGCCTGCCCTGCAGATGCTGTGTATAACACTTCGGGTCCTTCACAGAGATAAAGCAGTCAGTGGGGTGATGCTGATGCTAGATGCCAGAGAAGGATCCCATCCCATTCCTGTCTACCTCACATAAAATTTCATATAGCAGTCAGACTGTACCATGTTAAAATACATCTGAACATGCAAAAGTGTGGCCCTTCTCCCCCAGGTCATGAGGACTTGCAGACTTGCTTCACATGGCACATCCAATCAGAGCACATCCGATCAGGACACATCTGCCTACACTTGGAGGTTGTAAAGGAATGAACAGGTTTTGGGTCCAGTGTGAGTTGTGCAAGGCAAGCAAGTGAGGAGAATCTGCTGAAACACCAGAGGGACAAATGCTGTGGGGCCTGTCCTGGAGGGCAGTAGTCTGTGCACTGTGTGTCTGAAGAGAGGGTTTGGTTACCCTCCCAGGCTACCTCCCTCAGTCAGGTGTATGGCATCAGAGTACAATGTCACTGACCTTGTACCACGTCAGCTCATTCAGCTGGTTCACTAGGGAGAAAATAAGGTTTGGGCAGTTCCACATCACTGCCCAAGCTCTGCTCTGGGGTTGCTCAGGGACACTAATTGTGAAGGAGGTTGTTGCTCTTCTGCTGTGTAATTATACACCACACAATCCAAGCCTTAATATAGCCCTGCATAAACTCCTTTTGGTTCCCTTTACTGAAGAGAGACCCAGCCTTGGATCAAACACGCCTCCCAGCAGTGAAACCCATATGTTGGTCATGGGGTGGATGCTGCTGCCCAGGGGCACTTGCAGCAGGTCAGGTGCTTGGTGTGTCTGTTGCCTTCAATTTCTGCATCCCCAGGTCTCTTTTCCCACAGCAGTTAAACGTTGTGTTTGTTGAGGAGAGGTAGCAGCTTTTTGATTATGCTGTAGAGGCAGCGTAGGAGGGAGGCTGTTGGCTTCTGTGCTGGTTGTGTTTTAGAAGCAGCTGACGATTGCCGGCACATCGATTTCAGCAAAGAGCGTGTTGCCATCCTTGCTGTCAGAACTCTCCAGCGCACGATGAAAGCCTTGCTGAAAAATCATCCTTCTGCTGGTGAAGCCCAGGCCCCGGACTGTGAGGATGGCCATGATGTGCTCCTTCCTGCAGAAAGCAAGCAATACCAAAGCTAGCCCAGATGTCAGTGACTAATGTGTCATAGCAAGGTGCCAGGTAGGTGTGCTGTGTCGGAGAACTGAGTGTGGTGTGAGCAGGATGACCAAGATGGGGTCTGCATCCTCTGGAGGTACCAGTGAGCATTGGCTTAGGGGCTCATGCTTAAGGGAATTCCTTCTGCCTCCTCCCACACATGACGTCTTTTACAAGTTTTCCCAAGAGGCTGCAGACCTTTTATTTAATGATTATTTTGAGTTAAGTAATGGAAGTGCTAATATTTAGGAAGCTGGCAGGCATTAATTAGATTACAGCTAGGAAAGTGAACTTGGAAACATACCCTGTTCTAGTAATCTCAGTATATACCTCTCTGAGAGCTCAGGGAAAGAATTAACAAAGGCACGAGCAGGAAGCCATGCAGGACTAGCTGGTTCCGCCTAGTTTTCCAAAGTTAATTGTTAAAAATATTACT